>CM064536.1:9817380-10147380 GCA_032716605.1 Paralithodes platypus | reverse complement strand
TAGAGGATAAGGACAGGCAGGGGGATATAGGCAGGTATGGGATAGGGACAAGCAGGGGATGAAGTATATGTAAGGATGAGTTCAGGTAGGGGCTAAGGGGGGCTCTAGTGGGGAGATTGTAGACATCAATCGAGCAGGGCAATACCCAGGGGAGACCTCATAGGCATGTGATAAGGAGTTGCTGAAACCCCTATTTCACTTGTCTGGCCTCCCTTACTGTTTCTGTTTGTATCTCACTTACATAGAGAGTAATCCAGCTAGCTATAACAAACACTTCCTTCTCCTATATATATATATATATATATATATCACTACACGAAGCAAGCACACTACACTTCTCTCCAATACTAAAAAAAAAAAAAAAAAAATTTTTTTTTTTTTTTATAACTAGAACAAGACTGCCTCGGAGTCCCCTGGGGAGGAGGACCACAACTGCCCTTCACCAACCGACCCATCAAGATGCTCTGGCCTGTCACTCTTGCTACCAATTGATGTAATATTCGTGGCCTTTACTCAAACTTTCCCTCTGTTGAACATCACCTCTGATCTTCTTTTCGTCACTGAAAATCAGTTTCTGCAGCAACTGCCATCAGACCCTTCTCTGTATCCTTGTAGTGTCAAAACCACAGATGGATGTTGTGTATATGCACACAACAAACTCGACACTTGCTCTCATGTTCCAGACTTCAACTACACTGAATTCTCAACTTTATGGCTTAAACTATCCTGTCACTCTCATACTAAACATTTCTGTGCTGCCTATCCCCTAACTAACCTGATTTTCTCAAATTCTTTAGCTATCTAAACTCTAAAGTGGAACACATCCTATCCATCTCTCCTTTCACCGAAATCTCAATCTTAGGATACTTAAATGTTCACCACCGCCAATGGCTCTCATCTAATTCCACTAACCAACCCGATGAACAAGCCTACATCTTTTCTATCCTAAATGATCTAGAATATATTCCGGCTCACTTCGGAGATCAGTCCAACATTCTTGACTTGTTTCTAACTTCTAATCCTTCCATATATACTGTCGACCATTTCTCTCCTTTGGGCTCCTCTGCCCACAAGCTCATCTCTGTCACGTGCCATATCTCTTCAGTACGGCTACCCGATCCTCCCAGCCGGCGGCACTTGCGGCACTTTGGCGCTGCCAACTTGGAGGCTCTTCGGCATTACTTCTTTGATTTCCCATTGAATTTTTTTCTTTTCATGGCCGGGGACCCTCGGAGAGTGCTGAACGCATTACCAAGGTAATCTTCTCGTGAATGGAGGCACATACTCCATGTTCTTTCTATAAGTCTAATGCAAACAAATCTTTGTTTACTCACGCTTGTTCTACTGCTGTCTGCAAAATTCAAACTCAAGGATCTCCTTCTTCTTATGCTTCTGCCCAGAATCAAGCCAAACCTGTTCTTTGACTCGCCAAACACTCTTTCATCAATTATAAATTCACTGAAATCTAGCTCTTCCCAAGATTTCTGACATCTACCCAAAAACCTCTCCAACAATTTTTCTTCCTCATCTATCCCTTCCCTATTCAACTCAGACTGCACTACTGTCACTTCTTCCTCTGACAAAGCTGAACTTTTCGCCAAAACTTTCGCTAAAATCTCCACCTTGGATGATTCTGTTGCTATTTCTCCCTTTCCACAACCCTCTCACCTACTTGTGCGTAATAGTAGTAATAGGCGGTTACTAGTTAGTCTAGTGAAGAATGTGTACGGCCTGCTGATATTTCTTCTTAGACTACAAGTCCCCGTTAACTGAGTTCTGTCCAAGGTACTCTGTCTTCGTCTGGCCTGCCAGAGAGACACACCTATACCGAGACAGTAACCCACAAACCCTATACTAGGGATCTCGTTAGACCCGGGCCTGCCTAGCTAACATGGATATCCTACTTAGGCAGTTACTAGTTAGTCTAGTGAAGAATGTGTATGGCCTGCCGATATTTCTTCTGAGACTACAAGTCCCCGTTAATTGAGTTCTGTCCCAGGTACTCTTGTCTTCGTCTGGCCTGCCAGAGAGACACACCTATACTGAGACAGTAACCCACAAACCCTATACTAGGGATCTCGTTAGACCCGGGCCTGCCTAGCTAACGTAGATATCATACTTAGGCGGTGACTAGCTAGTCTAGTGGGAAAAGTGTACGGCCTGCCGAAAACTTTCTCTTCAGACTATAAGTTATCGACAGCTGTGGCCTGTAACAATAACTCTGTCTTTGTCTGGCCTGCCAGAGGGACATACAGCTATTGTGATAGGAACAACTTGCCTTCCGAGTTGGGAGAGTAGGAGGCCGGCTTGCCACCCCTGCTTGTCCATCTTGTTAAGGAAAGCCCACAACAGCACCATCTCTAAAAGAAGTTGAGTTAGCGGCCTGCCGTCCTCAATATTCTCTAGAGTGGGAAGGTACCAGTGTCCTGATGTAAGAACTCTGCTGATGGCTGGCTTGCCAGCGTTAACATAGTCCCAATTATCAGGCGTCACTATACCTCGTAAAAAATAGAGAGACTCCCTCTGTGTGTTACGGAGTCCAAGTGAACACTCGTACAAAAGTGTCCTTGTCGAGGAACTTTGTCATCGTTCGGCCTGCCGACGTGACATAGGCTCCACCGCGAGGTTACATTTTCTATAGTGAAAAGTAGAGAGACTACGGCCTGCCGCCCTCTCTATTATTCTCTATTTAAAGTGGACCTTGCCACTCGGCACAGGTAGTCTCAAGCCTCTGAGACTGCTGTGTTAGAGACAGGGCTTGGCGAGATACCCTCACAGGCACTTTGCAGAGACAAGTCCTTGGTGCACTGAGTCTGTGGCATCCCATATGACTGTGTAACTTAAAGGTTTAAACACCACCCCGGGTCCCCCGAACCTCTCATAAAGATCAGGGCAGACAGTAATATCACTCCAACTGAAATTACTGCATTCGTCCGATATCGACCACATAAGACTCGATATTTAAGATCCTAGTCCGAGAGTACCTTAACATGACTTCATCAACGGTTGATATACTGATCAGAACAGTCGAGTAGTTTCTCCTACCCCTGAAATACTCGCGTTAGTTCGGTATGGTGCCCAACAGTAATTCGCCAGACGGTTACTATATGTTACGGAGCCATACTTTAAGTGCTATTCGCTGGCAGTGATACGTGTCCTATGTGTTCAGTTCCAGATGATTTCTCCAATATAGTGCAAGAGAAATAAAGCTGTATTCTTGAACCATATCTTGTGATATACTTATCCTCTGTTTTCCTTTCATATTATATGTACGTATTTGAACTTGGAAGTCCCCGTGGAGTAGAACTCACCATATCCAATTGTTAATCCTGCATAAAATCAGGGCATAACACTGTTAACCTATTCTTCATTTGGTTGCTTTATTGAGTTTGCGGAAGTTACGTAAATACAGTAAATGCTTCGACCCTCGCCCAGAATCGAACAACGGACACTAAGGACGAGAATACTAGGTCACAGTGTTGGGTATGCAGTTTATTATTTTTGTATTACATTTTTGTAAACGCAAAAACTGTACATCTACTTTTACATTCACCTGCTAGAATTATAAGTCCAATCAACACAATCAAGTCCTGGCACATAATTAGGTAGGAACATAAACAATACTGTAATGGTATCTACTAATTAAGAACAAATCGGATAAAGTGAAGTTAATATATCCAAAAAATCCTATAAACGTAAAATTAAACAAGTATGAGTAAGAATATGATGAAACATGTGTGTGATAGCAAACGATGAACAACATCCACTTGGTAATATGATGAAACATGTGTGTGATAGCAAACGATGAACAACATCCACTTGGTAATATGATGAAACATGTGTGTGATAGCAAACGATGAACAACATCCACTTGGTAATATGATGAAACATGTGTGTGATAGCAAACGATGAACAACATCCACTTGGTAATATGATGAAACATGTGTGTGATAGCAAATGATGAACAACATCCACTTGGTAATATGATGAAACATGTGTGTGATAGCAAACGATGAACAACATCCACTTGGTAATATGATGAAACATATGTGTGATAGCAAACGATGAACAACATCCACTTGGTAATATGATGAAACATGTGTGTGATAGCAAACGATGAACAACATCCACTTGGTAATATGATGAAACATGTGTGTGATAGCAAACGATGAACAACATCCACTTGGTAATATGATGAAACATGTGTGTGATAGCAAACGATAAACAACATCCACTTGGTAATATGATGAAACATGTGTGTGATAGCAAACGATGAACAACATCCACTTGGTAATATGATGAAACATGTGTGTGATAGCAAACGATGAACAACATCCACTTGGTAATATGATGAAACATGTGTGTGATAGCAAACGATGAACAACATCCACTTGGTAATATGATGAAACATGTGTGTGATAGCAAACGATGAACAACATCCACTTGGTAATATGAAACATGTGTGTGATAGCAAACGATGAACAACATCCACTTGGTAATATGATGAAACATGTGTGATAGCAAACGATGAACAACATCCACTTGGTAATATGATGAAACATGTGTGTGATAGCAAGGATAAACAACATCCACTTGGTAATATGATGAAACATGTGTGTGATAGCAAACGATGAACAACATCCACTTGGTAATATGATGAAACATGTGTGTGATAGCAAACGATGAACAACATCCACTTGGTAATATGATGAAACATGTGTGTGATAGCAAACGATGAACAACATCCACTTGGTAATATGATGAAACATGTGTGTGATAGCAAACGATGAACAACATCCACTTGGTAATATGATGAAACATGTGTGTGATAGCAACGATGAACAAAATCCACTTGGTAATATGATGAAACATGTGTGTGATAGCAAACGATGAACAACATCCACTTGGTAATATGATGAAACATGTGTGTGATAGCAAACGATGAACAACATCCACTTGGTAATATGATGAAACATGTGTGTGATAGCAAACGATGAACAACATCCACTTGGTAATATGATGAAACATGTGTGTGATAGCAAACGATGAACAACATCCACTTGGTAATATGATGAAACATGTGTGTGATAGCAAATGATGAACAACATCCACTTGGTAATATGATGAAACATGTGTGATAGCAAACGATGAACAACATCCACTTGGTAATATGATGAAACATGTGTGTGATAGCAAATGATGAACAACATCCACTTGGTAATATTATAGCACATCAATATGCTTAGGAATATAATTACAACGTCCAATTATGATGATAATCGTAACGTGGCAGACAAGATGCAAAGTAATGAAGATTATTAATGCTGATGACGCATAGCGACATCCAACCCTCCCTTCTGCCGCCCCGCACAACTGTTTAATTAAGGCTCAGATCAGTTCAATTCTCGACCGGCTGCACACAGACCGTCATCCAGTGGTGCAACAATACACCTCGGGGATGAATAAGGGTGGAAGGGCACGCAGGGGGATGAAAGAGGGACGGGCTCAAAATCAGAAGCAGAAATGAATAAAAGGGCGAGAGTTAGACGGGAAAAATTTATGGTATAAACTGATACATATTGTTCAAGTCAGATACGAATGGGGTAGAAAAGGCAGACGGAGATAAAGAAACACGAAGGAGGTAAAGGAAAAAAATATATAGTGTGGGGCAATATTCGGTGCAGCAAATATATTGTGTAAATGAACGTATGGTGTAAAACAGTATGTGATGAGCAAATATATGGTGCAATTAATATATGGTGTAAAAGGCTAAGTGGGAAGGTAGACAGAATAAGAAAATGTACTGCAATAACATAGTGTGAGTGGAAATATCAGAAAACCATGGCAGAGACGACCGAAGAAGGGAAAGGAAAATACAATCTGGTGTACTAAAAATTAGGGACATATCAGAAAACTTGGAAAGTGAAAAGCAGATGGTGGAAAGGAGAGGGAATTATGATATAAACGAGATGAAGGCTAGGGAATGGAGATAATAAGTTTAAAGATGGAATAAAGAGAAAAGCATAATGTAATACACAATGGAAGGAAAGACAAGGAGGGGGTAGGTTGGAAAGTCAAAAGACGGTGATGAAGAAGACCAGGAAAGATAATCCAGATAACGACATGATGTGATAGCCAGGGGATGCAGGAAGGTAAGTGGAAGTACAGAAGACACATATGATGGTCTTATAATGTAAACGAAAGGGAGAGGAGGTAAGGTGGAGGGAAACTAGGAAGAGGGAAAGAATAAGACACTATAATCGAACACATAGGAAAAGGAGAACAGGTGAGGACATTAGAATGCGGAAAATAGAGGAAGAGGATGAAGGAAAAGGAAATATGATGTGAAAACGGAAGTGGAAAGACAGAAAGAGGTGAAACTACGATGCATAGGAAAGGGGAAGGGGAGAAAGACAAGAAGGGTAGGTAATAAATCAGAAAACCAGGAGAGAAAGGCCGAAAGAGGAAAGTATATAGCACAGTATGATGTAACAGAAAGGGAGAGAAGGGACAAGGACAGGGGTACGTGAGATTCATGGAATAGGAGAACAAAAAAATTGAATAGTAAGATGAAAACGGTAGAGAGGTAGGATAATTGAAAGGATAATAATAAGGGATACCGTCAAAATTAGAGGACACATAACCGAATGCGTGAAGAACGGAGACGAAAATGGGAGGGTAAGGCGAAATGATCAGAACAAACATTGAGTGTGCGAGTTGAGGGAAATGGTAAGGGGTTGAGTAAATAAAACAAACACAGAAATACTAGGCTATATAATGAGATGAGAAAAAACATCGATGTTGAAATGAAGTAAGAGAAAGGTGTAGAAATGAAGTAAGAGGAAGGTATAGAAATAAAGGGAGAAGAGGACAATTGAAGTACAGGAGTTATAGATACTCAAACCACACAGACCTTGCAGTTCTTACTAGATGGTCCTGCCTTAATATTACTAGAGACCGGGCCAGTTTATAGTAGAAGAATAGGACAGCAAAGTAGAAGGCCCACCCTCCAGCTAAAAATCCGTACCGGAAACTAGGATGAAGTATAACCTTATGGGTAAGGAAATGCTCACAAGGAAAGGTTTTATGCAAAAGATAGAAACATATTGGTTTGAAAGGGATTTTACACTTACATATCTACAGCTTTTATATATAATAATTCAAATTAATGCAATCTTCATCAGATGATCGTCCAGTCCCTTCTTAACCCTCGCCGACATATGACGCAATTTTGAGCCTATTAGGGATACTTTAAAGCCTTTGTTACCATCAGGGGTATTTAGAAACCTTTAGTTTAGTTACTTCAACCTCTGCAATTGTCTTTGAGTTAGCTGTGGTCAGAAAACTAATTTTGGAGAGGTAATTATGAGAGTGAGAGAACTCTATTTCTTATTACAAATCTGGCAACCTCTGCGTCATATGTGCGTGAAAGGGTTAAACGAATTGTTTGAATTGCTATCGACCAACTCCTTTGGTAAGCTATTCCACTCTATGACCACACTGTATGTGAAGAGGTTTAGTGTGACATATAAGCATGCCTTCTTTCTATTTTATTTCATTCCATTACCTCGGGTTGCAGCATTGTTATTTATTGTGAACAGTGCACTGATATCTGCTCTGTCAAATTCTTTAAGTATCCTAAACACTTGATAAATTGGCCTCGTAACCTTCTTTTCATAGGCGAAAACAAATGTAATTTCTTTAATGTTTCATAATATGACTTGTTTCTCAGAGAGGGGATTAGCTTTGTTGCTTTAAGCAACACCAATCGAAATTGTCAATGTCTTGAGATACGTGGACCAGAACTAAACGCCACATTCAAGATGAATAATGGCACAATTATGTGCTCATATATAAAGGTAAAATTTATCTTGATAAATCTCAAGGCACTGTTAGCCTTAATTGTCGCAGTCAAACATTGATCTGATATTTTAAGGTTTTCTGATATTATGACCCCGAGATCTTTAGACTTAGAGTTTGCAATTATTGGTTGGCAAATTTTTTGGTTACACAATTTGACATTTGTCAACATTAAAGGGTCTTTGCCACTTTTCTGATCATTCAATATTTTGCTTAATTCGGATTGTACACTGTTTCTGTGTACCTCACTTAAGACTATGTTCCCTATGTTTGTATTGCCAGCAAAATTGGAGATATAGTTATTCAGACCTACATCAATATCATATATATAGATGACATAAAATCGGCCCAAGGGCCGACCCTTGAGGCACACTACTGGTAACAGGCACCTGTCTGGATTCTATTTCATAAATAGCAACTCGATGCTTTCTGGCTGTAAGCCAACGTTTAACAGAGGAGAGAGAGAGAGAGAGGCAGACAGTACGATCAATCAACCAATGGGGGCATTATGCCGTGACAGCATGTAGCCACAATCACCCTCTGACTCCACTCCAGAGGATCCTCCCAGGCGAGACTCCAGGCATCTGCCAGGCTCATATCAAGTATCCTATCCCATAATTGGCCGATTTGCATCAGCTATGAGTCATGGTCTTACCCTGGGCCTCCTCAACTCAGGGTTGTCGTCTGAAGAGATCACCTGGTGAGCAGGGTCTGCTTCAGGGAGGCGAAGCACATGACCATATAGCCGAAGTTAGGGTTCACAGACCTTGTAGCTAATATATTTTGAATCAATTTCATGGACTAGCTGCTGGTTAACTCCTACTGTACCGGAGGATACAGTAATAAAAGTCTCCCCCAGTCCCAAGTAATGTGGCCAAAATGGCAAGATAGAACAACCTCCCACCTCAAAAGATGAAAGAATACTGGCTCTCCCAGCCTGCAGAGGGTTGGATATAAGCCGAGAAGTGTTGCCAACTCGAGAACAGTTCTCAAACGGTCGTGGTATCAGGCACTGCCTCATACTGGCAGTTACAAGGAAAGTACATTACTGACGGCTCCCTGCCGTCGCTGGGATTGGGGAGTGACTTATCTACTGACGGTTCCCTGCCTTCACTGGTACAGAAGGGGTTAAAAACGTAATTACTCCAGCGATAGCCCATGATCCTGCAAAGACATTTAGTATCAAAGGAGTTGATGTGTCTTTTCAATGCACTGTTAAATGTCCATGTCTCACATCCATATAATAAGACAGAGAACACCAGCGTCTTGAAGATTTGCAGTTTCATCCTTCTACACAGGGATTGATAACGCCATAAAATTTTGTTGAGTGAATCCATCACACCATATGCTAAGCCAAACCCGACTCACCAGTATTATAGATCACGTTACCAAGATAAGTAAAGTTATCCAAGATCCTTAAGTCTTCACCATATGCATGACAATATTGCCCTGCCTCATGCAATGTCACCACATGCATAGATTATGGTCTTATTTCAAGAGACCTTTAAAAAACCCAATGGCTCCGATTCCTTGTGTCGTGCCTCAAGGGCCAATCTGAGAACATCTAATGTTTCCTTTAGGAATCCTGCATCATATGCAAAATCAAGATCTGTGATCTTGAAATAGCCAATATCTCTTCTGCAGAGCTTCCGCCCGACTGTTCAACCCAGTATCCAGTACATACAGTTGTTGAAAAATGTAGGTGCCAGAACACACCCATGTCTCACACCTGAATTCGCAGGGAAGAAGGAAGATGCTCCCCAAACACACTTGAGAGCACTCTATCTATCTATCTATTGCCGGACGCCGCGATCCCCGAAGGGGTGGCCACAAATTAAATGACCCCATGCACCTCTGTCCCCAGTCAGTTAACGCTCCTCTTCCCATCCAGCACGGATTTCATGCATATACTTCTTAACTCCATCCTTCCACCTCTCACTCAGTCTACCTCTCTGTCCTTCTACCTCACTCTCGTACACTCTCTCAGTCATTCTCTCGATTTCTATATGTTCTACATGACCGAACCATCTCAAGGTGTTCCTATTCGCACTTTCCAGCGCATCTACATCCACACCACACTGCTCTCGTACATTCTCATTCGTTTGTCAATCCCTCCATGTAACTCCGCATACACTTCTCAAGTAACTCATTTCCACCCCTCTCATTCTTGGTTTGAGTCTCTCCACCAACGTCCATGCTTCACTCCCATAAGTCTATGTTGGGATTACCACGCTGTTATGCAAGGACTTCTTTACTTCCATGCTGACCACCCTATTTCTTGTTACTGCTTTCAGCGTTCCAACAACCATCTTCCCCTGTTGCACGCTCTCCCGCACTTCTTCATCCATACTCCCATCTTTGTTCAACACACTGCCCAAATACTTAAGTGAGCTAACATTCTTCATAGCTTGACCATTCAATCTCACCTCACACTCTGTGGCTGCACCCCTTTCAAAGACCATAATCTTGCTCTTCCCCGCATTTACCTTCAGATTCCGTTTTTTACACAATGTTCCAAACATATTTCCCAGACCCTGCAACTCCCATTCAGTATCGCTCATCAGAACTGTATCGTCGTCAAACAGCAGTACAGGCAACTTCCACTCGTTTACTTCTCTTATCAGTCATACACCGACATCCACTACTCTTCCTTGTATTTCTTTCATGACTCCATCCATATACTGTATATATTGAACAATCATGGGGACATCACACACCCTTGCTTTAACCCAACATTCAGATCAAAGATCTCGCTCTGTTCATTCTCCACACGCACTGACAGCACTCTCTGTCCCTATATTGAGTCCAGACACCAAGTCAAAAATTGCCACGGGAATCCCACATAGCAGTAGTAGCTGCCAGAGAGTCTCTCAGTGCACCGATTCATATGCCTTCTTGAGACCAACATAAACTGCAAGCAGCATTTTGTTACACTCAAGTCGGCCTTTCATGAGTACCCAGAGCACCAGAATTCAGTAAAAGGTTGACTTTTTGGGTGTAAATCCAGATTGCTCAGGTCTCTGCTCCTTAGCAGGTGGCCTTGGATTCGCACCAGTAGAATACGGGCAAACACCTTGCCTGGCACACTGAGCCGTGTAATATCACGGTAGTTATTGCAGTCCTGTTGGTCCCTTTTCCCTTTCCAGATAGGGGTGACCAGTCAAGAGGAATAGTACCTGTCTGCCATACAGCAGTCAGGACTGCATGTAACCCATGGACCATGGACTCACCCCCAGATTTCAGTAATTCTCCAGGAATGCCACAATTACAATGGAGCCTTCACACCTTTCAGCTCAGGGATGGCGTCCCTCACCTCGGCAAGGGAGGGAGGGTCTTCAATAATTGGTGGATCAGGCACTGGAAGAAGATGTCTGTTGGAGGCACTGACCATGTACCTCTGCTCCAAGTACTCATTCCAGCGGGTTCTGCACTTATCATCACTCGATGCAATGGCCATCCGCCATCCAAATTGAAATAGCCTTGGGGTAGATTTAGAGTGGAATTTCTTCAGGGCTCAGTAAGCAGTACAGATTAATATCATATAGTGGAAAAGGAAAGGGAAGGGATAAGAGTGAATGGAGGGAATATCTAAGGAAGTAAGTGCAAGGGAAACGGAGAACATACGCATAAATCATTAGAAACACTACGCAACAAAACAAAGATTACGTGGGGCTCTTCGGCCAGGCAGTCTAGGGAATGACTTCTTCAAAGATTACTGGGAAAAGACAAACATATATGGTTTATAATAATTTTGTTTTGTTTTTCTATGTGCATGGAGGAGACAAAAGGCAGGTTGCCTGTAACGGGTGTCTACCCCCAAAATTAAAAGAGTGACAGAGCCAAATTCAAGGGACGTTGAAGTCAAAATGCCTGAACACACAAAGTTCAAAGCAGTGACGAAGGAAAGATTGATTGAGGGAGAGAGTTCCAGAGTTCACTTGTAGAGTAGAAGAAAGACTGAGAAAATTTGCCAATTCTTGGGTCGGAGAGCTGGACGGAATAGGAGTGGGACTGTGTTTAAAGGCGGGTGCCTCAAACTCACCGCAAAGGAGGGGGTATACACTGAGAGAGCTCTGAAGAACACTGATTGTTGTAATAGCGATAAAAGAGTGAAAGAGATGCAACATTGCGGCGTGTAGAAAGAGATTGGAGGGAATTGGTAAGAGGAAGCGAATTGATGAGGCGAAATGCTTTTGATTCTACTAGTTCGAGAAGTGCAGTATGGGTGGAGCCTCCCCACACATGCGAACAATATTCAACACAGGGGCACACTGTGGCCCGATGCAGAACAAGAAGCTGTGCGGGGGTGAAGAACCCACAAAGACAGTTGAGCACACCTAACTTTTGGGAAGCTGTTTTAGCAAGAGTGGTAATATGATTTTCCAAGAACAGTTAGATGGAAAAGATACGCCTTAAATGTTGAGAGAAGATGAAGGGTTGAGTTGTGTATTGTTGAAGAATAGTTGATAGTCTTGTGGAAGATTGTGATGGAGAGATAAAGGGAGAAACTGGGTAACAAGATTTTCTCTGCCACAATAAAAAAAATAGTTAAAAGATCAGAAGATAGGAAGACTATGGCCTTGCCACGTTTGTTTTGGAGTACTTGCATGCTGGGTTGATGTGAATAACTAGTTGAATAGTGTAAGGTAAGTCAACAGCATAGGAGTGGATAGGACTAGAGGTACAGTTGAGGAGATCATTGATAAATATTAGAAAGAAAATTGGAGAGATGCCAGAACCCTGAGGAACACCGGAGTTGATAGGTGTAGGAAGTGAATGATGGCCATCCACAACTGCAGCTATGGAGCGGTCTGAAAGGAAATAAGAGACAAAGGCACAAATAGAGGGATGGACACCGAAGAAGGGTAGTTTGGAAATCAAAGACTTGTGCCAGACTCTATCGAAGGCTTTCAATATGTCTAGAGCAATAGAAAAAGTCTCACCGAAGCACGAAAGAATGATGACCATGAGCCACTGAGATAAGCAAGATTACCAGTAGAGCGGCCCTTAAGGCCTGGCGATCTGATAGTAGATTATGGGAAGATAAAAGCTTAAGACATTTTGAGTTAAGAATAGTTTTAAAAACTTTAGTGATGCAAGAGATGAGAGCTATTGGACGATAGTTGTAGGGTTGAAAGCGGTCACCCTTCTTTGGGACAGGTTGAATATGAGCAAGCTTCCAACAAGAAGAAAAGACGTTAGACAATAGACAGAGACGAAAGAGCTTGCCTAGGCAGGGAGTCAGCACGGAAGAATAGTTTTTGAGTACAACAGGAGGGACACCATCCGGTCCGTACATGCACCTTCTTGGTATTAAGCCCAGAGAGGCCCGAGAGTACAACCTTAGAAACAAACTTGATATTAGGCATAAGTAAGTGAGAGGGGGGTAGAGAGGGAGGAATAGCACCGGAATCATCCAAGGTGGAATTTTGTTCCCATTCCATGGGAGAGACTAATGAGGAGAGACTAACCCAGTAGGCACATATAATAGAAACCCAATCGTTAAGAACAAAAATTAAGACATTCATTTAATTTGATAAATAAGACAAGAATTTTATAAAGTGAAGACGAAAGTAAAAGTATAGCAGTAAATTATAATACACAAATAATATACTCGCTCATATGAGTTACATTACATAATAACAAACGAAAGGTGTGTCAAATCATTAAGTGTATATTCTGCACCATAACGAAATCATATTACCACTCTTGCTAAAATGGCTTCCCAAAAGCTGGGTGTGCTCAACCGCCTCAGAGGGATCGTTACCCCTGCACAGCTTCTTGCTCTGTACAGGGGCACAGTGTGTCCATGCACAGTATATAGTAAAACAAATTGTATTGTTGAAGAAGATGGGATAGTCAAAAAGGAAGAATATGACGAGTGACAAGTAGACAGATGGAGAAATTGTTTTTTGGAAGCATTGAAAGTGATAAGATTTTCTCTGCTTCAATCAGAAATTATTGAAAGATCAGAGGATAGGCACGCATTGGCCTCATTACGAGAGTTTCGGAGTGACTTTGAGGAAGGTGGTTGTGGAAAACTAGTTGTGTTTGTTCCCCAAGCTGAACAGCCCCAAGGCCCCGAGCAAGGCCAAGGCAATAACCGAGCGCCCCCAGAGAACCCTCCCTGCCAACCACAATAAAGCCTGGGTGACCGAAGCCACTCCATGGCGGGGAGCTGAAGAGGGTGCGGAAATGCCCGGGAAACCAAAGACCCACCCAGGGCCCTGTGCCCCTCAGCAATAATGAAGAGAAAGTTGAGGGCCAAGGAAAAATGTGATGCTTTTGCTTCCAATCTTGGTAGATTGGGAGGTCAATCCACGGAAGAGATGCCATCACTTGAGATCTAGAAAATATGTAAGTAAAAGGAACAGTCAGAGTAAGCTATGAGTATGGCAGAAATCGCTCAGTTCTCACTCTGATAGACCAGCCCATCACTAGAAACTAGAAAACTAGTTGAATATTGTAGTGTATTGTAGTGTAGAGTCATCAGCATATAAGTGGATAGGACTAGAGGTACAGTTGAGGAGAACATTAAACAAAATAGAAATAAGACTTGGGATAAGACAGAACCCTGAGGAACACAGGAGATGATAGGGAAAGGAAATGAATGAAGGCCATCCACAACCGCAGCTATGGAACAGCCTGAAAGAACATTTGAGACAAGGCACAGATAGAGGGATAGAAGCTATAAGAAAGTAGTTTGGAAATATAAATGATTATAGACAATGTTTCACCGAAGTCTCAAAGGGAGGATGACCAAGAGTTAGTAAGGTAGGAATGTAGCTCACCTGTATAACAACCTTTAAGGAAGCCATACTGACGATCTGAATGAAGGGTATGGGAAGTCAGATGCTTAAGATATTTTGAAATAAGAATAGATTCGAAAACTCTAGAGATGCAAGATGAGAGGGCAATTGACGATCATTGGAGGATTGAGAGCGGTCACCCTTCTTTGGGACAGGTTGCATGAGAGCAAAATTCCAGCAAGAGGCATGTTTTAAGTAGGCCATTTTTGAAAAGATAGTGTAGCATGTGAGATGTTTGTAATATGGTGTATGGAGAGAGAGAGAGAAGGTGCTTAGGAGGGCAAACGGGGGTTGCTCTCTGTTTTAGTGAGGCACGGAAAAAGATCAGCAAAGGAAGCCAGGTGGTAAAACGGGAGATCCAGTTATCCTTGACACTCACCTATAGCACTCCCCGGGAGTACTGCCCTGTTCGGCTGGTACCTACAGCCTCCTCCATGACTATATGTAATATTTCAGTAACTAAATAATGCCCAAATGTATGCAAAGAGTCTCTGTAAATAATATTAACCCCTTCAGACTCATATGACGCAGAGGTTGCCAGATTAGCAATAAGAAATAGAGTTCTCTCACTCTTATAAATACCTCTCCAAAATTAGTTTTCTGCCCACAGCTAACTCAAAGACAACTGCAGATGTTGAAGTAACTAAACTAAAGGTTTCTAAATACCCCTGATGGTAACAAAGGCTTTAAAGTATCCCTAATAGGCTCAACACAGCTAACTCAAAGACAACTGCAGATGTTGAAGTAACTAAACTAAAGGTTTCTAAATACCCCTGATGGTAACAAAGGCTTTAAAGTATCCCTAATAGGCTCAAAATCGCGTCATATGTCGGAGAGGGTTAAGAGCAAGTATGAAAAACAAATTATCTTAATAGGCATGTGTTCCGTGCCGGTGTAAGTAATAATGTGTGATTAAATATAAACGAGTGCAATTAAGGTTGGCAACACGTACACGAGAGCTCATCAGGGTTTGCTTTCATCGCAGCTTGATTACATTGCTTTTACCTTCCCTACACCTTCAATACATTATGACATTTTGTTTTCCAATATAGTCCAGGTGTAACTTTCCGAGTTCACTAATATTATCAGGTCAATGTATTTATGTTTCGTTTCGAGCCTGAACTTCATGATTTTGCAACTCAATCAATACGATAACTATTTCATGTACATGATATTCTTGTCATCGACCAGTTATGCCAATAGAGGTTTATAAAATTATGCTAACGAGAGTACTTTGTAGAGTACATATTTCTGTCAAGCGCGAGAGGTATTGCATGTGGACAGGGGTCATTAGGTCCTGATCATACACTAAATTGTCCTGATCATATACTAGGTAACTTTATGAGGCTTGAGAAATACTGTTGACCACTGAACAAACTAAGCAACATACAGAGGACCAGGACAAGCACATAATCTCAGCGTAACTCTGTTTTAGTAAAATTAGTATTATGAATAATCTTGATTACATTTGTTGATTAATTATGCTTATGTTAATATTTGTTACACGTTTCTGAAAGATATTTAGTATTTGCTTCGCCCAGAATAATGAACCAAGCAGTATAATGTATTTGTTAATAAAAATGAGAACATTTTATGGCGAGCAGTTTTAATGAAGGGTTATTAGTGAGCCTGTTAGTGGTGGCGGTTCACTCATTAATTATGATTACATCATTACAGTAATGACCATATTTGCCTTATTTATATTACAGGAGCGTCTGTGATTATTGGAAGTGCTTAGTCACTTGTATTACTGGTAGGTTCACATACCAGTAATATACCATTACTACTTATACCATTACTACTATTGTTTTTACTTCCCCATTGGAATGTATTTCGATATTTATATGAAACTCTATCTATCTATCTATCTATTGCCTGACGCCGTGATCCCCGAAGGGGTGGCCACGAACGAACCGCCCCCATGCACGTCTGTCCCCAGTCAGTCGACGCCCTTCCTCCCAACCAGCGCCGCCTTCATTCATATACTTCCTCACTCTATCCTTCCACCTCTTACTTCCTCATTCGTCTGTCTATTCCTCCATGTAACTCCGCACGCACTTCTCAAGTAACTAATTTCCACCGCTCTCACTCTTGGTCGGAGTCTCTTCCCGAACGTCCATGCTTCGCTTCCGTAAGTAAGTGTCGGGATTACCACACTGTCATGCAAGGGCTTCTTCACTTCCATACTGACCACTCTATTTCTTGTTACTGCTTTCAACGTTCCTACAACCCTCTTCCCCTGTTGCACCCTCTCCCGCACTTCTTCATCCATAGTCCCAACTTTACTCAACACACTGCCCAGATACCTAAAAGAGCTGACGATCTCCATAGCCTGACCGTTCAACTTCACCTCACACTCTGTGACTTCACCCCTTTCGAAGACCATGATCTTAATCTTCCCCGCATTTAGCTTCAAATTCCGTTTTTCGCACACTGTTCCAAACTCATTTACTAGACCCTGCAACTCCCATTCATTATCCCTCATCAGAATTGTATCATCCGCAAACAGCAGTATATGCAGCTTCCACTCATTTCACTCCCTTTTCAGCGATACACCAACATCCACTGCTCTTCCTAGTATTTCTTTCATGACTCCGTCCATATATACAGTAAACAACCACAGGGAAATCACACACCCCTGTTTCAACCCAACACTCAGGTCAAAGAACTCGCTCTGCTCATTCTCCACACGTACTTCCGCCTTTGCACCCTCATACATGCTCTTCACTGCTTTCAGCAACTTGCCATCTACTCCGTATATTCTAAGTACTTTCCACATGCCTTCTCTATCCACTCTGTCGTAGGCCTTCTCCAAGTCCATAAAGGCAACATACACCTTTTGTTGCTTCTCCAGATATTTCTCCACAACACAATTCAGGGTAAAAATCTGATCTACACATCCTCTATCCTTCCTAAAACCTCCCTGCTCGTCGCCTATCCATTTCTCCGTTCTCACTCTCATTCTCTCAATCACTACCCTACTGTACACCTTCCCTACTACGCTTAAAAGACATATTCCTCGGTGGTTACCACACACTCCTCTTTCCCCTTTGCCCTTATATAGGGGGACTATTATGCCAGTCTTCCAGTCATCGGGTGCATTCCCCTTCTCCCATGCTAGTTTGCACATTTTCCATACCCATTCGATCACTATCTCACCACCATACCTCAACATTTCCCCACACACTCCACCTGTTCCTGGTGCTTTCCCCAAGTTCACTCTTTTCATCGCTTCCCACACTTCTGACCTCCTGATCCCCACCTCCTCCTCCACTACTTCTCCTCTTCTCCCTCCCATACCATATCCAACTACTATTGCTGGCTCTTCATTTCTTACATTAAGCAACTCATTGAAGTACTCCCTCCATCTTTCGACTCTCTCTTGCTTCTCGGCTAGCATTCTCCCATTCTTATCTTTCACACCCTTACTGTTTCCCTTGCTACCTTCCCCAACTTTCTTGACTTCTTTCCAGAACAGTTTCTTACACTCCCTCCATTTTACACTCAGATTCCTCCCAAATTCCTCATCTACTCTTCTCTTACTTTCCTTCACTACTCTCTTCACCACTCTCTTTCTCTCCACGTACCTCGCAGCATATATCATGAAAATGGTTGTGGTTGTTACAATGAGTTAAGTTTCTCTTAGTTCTATTAGCATAGATTTAAGCAATGATAATATCCTGAGACCCATCATCTATGTACGACATTTGTCTTAATTTTGTTTTCTTCTGACGTTTTTTTTTTCTTTTCTATTTGAGTGAGGGAGACAAAAAGGCAGAACTGCCTGTAGCGAGTGCCTCCCCCAGAGTTGAAAGAGTGACAGGGCCAAAATCAAGGGACGCTCGAGCAAAAATGCCTGGACACACAGAGTTTGAAGCAATTTAAGTCATAGGATGAGGGAAAGATGGATTCAGGGAGAGAGTTCCAAAGCTCAGCTGTTGAATAGAAGAAAGATTGGGAGTATCATTTCACTCTTGAGTTGGAGAGTTGCACAGAGTAGGGGTGGGATGGTGTTGCTAGACAGGTACTACATACCCTACATAGAGGAGGTGGTATACACTGAGAGAGCTCTGAAGATCACTGATTACTATAGTAACGATAGAATCGCGAGAGAAATGCAACATTGCGGCAAAGAGAGAGAGATTACAGAGAGTCGGTGACTGGACGGGAGTTAATGATACGAAAGGCTTTCTTTTCTACTTTGTCTAGAAGTGCTGTGTGAGAGGATCCTCGATTCCTCCCCACATGTGTGAACAATACTCAATACATGGACCCACTGTGCTCCTGTACAAAGCAAGAAGCTGTGCAGTGGTAAAGAACCCCTGGAGGCGGTTAAGCACACCCAACGTCTGGGAACCTGTTTTCGCAGGAGTGATTTTTTTTTTTTTTTTTTTAAGAGACAATGAATGGAGGAAGGAAAAACACAGATAAAACAAAAAGGTCCATGTGCCTAAAGGCATCCTCCATTCATAAAATGTTTGTAACAACTGGATTTAAACATTTGTAAATTGTAAGTTTGTGGAAAGCAATTCGAGGGAAGTGAATTCCAAAGAGTAGTAGCTCTGGGGATAAATGAATTCTGATAAGCAGAAGTTCTGCATTGTGGAGGAGAAAGTGTAAATTCATGGGCGCTCTCAGCTGCCCTAGTTCTACGGGGAAAGATGTGGAGAGGCGGCACAATTGAAGCAAGTTCCTCGGAACAATTGCTGTGAAAATATCTGTAGAATAATGCAAGGGATGCAACGTTTCTTCGTATGGATAATGTAGGAAGGTCCTGTGTGATTGCAGGGTTATTGATTAATCTAATAGCTTTATTTTGAATTTTGTCCAACTGCCTCAATGCAACCACTCCACTTCCACCCCACAGAGGTGAACAGTAATCCATCTGAGAACGCACATGACTTTTATATATTACAGCCAACTGCTCGTCAGTGAAGAATTCTCGAACTCTGTACAGGAGTCCCAGTTTTTAGAGGCATTCTTAGCAATGCTTCTAACATAATGTGTCCAGCTCAAGTTAGTAGTTAATGTTACACCGAGAATGTCAATACTAGGGGAAGTGGGAATATTTACATCATTAACAAATATATGGGAGTCAGTGAGATTCTGTCGGTTAGAAAATTGAATGTATTTGGTTTTTTGTGCATTAAAGGAAACTAGATTCTTTTGTCCCCATCCATTAATTCTAGAAAGGTCCTGGTTCAGAGAAATTGCAGTGTTTATTTTTGAATTTATAAGATCAGGTTGGGTGAAAGAATTGGTAAATGTGAAGGAACTGTGGAGTGTTGAGTCATCTGCGTAGGAATGTATTGGATTATGAGTGGTAGATATGAGATCATTGATATGAATGAGGAACAGAATTGGGGCCAAAACTGATCCCTGGGGAACACCAGCATTTATTGAGTGAAATTGAGAATAAAGGCCATCTACCATTACACGTATTTTTCTGTTATGAAGATAAGAAGAAATTAGTGGAACTAATGATGCAAGGCCGTAGTGTGACATCTTCGACAATAAGGATTGATGCCAGACTCTATCAAATGCCTTTGATATATCCAGTGCTATTGTATGTGTTTCACCATGTTGGTCTGTAGCTTGGTTGATTTGATGCGCAAGAAGGCAAAGAATGTCTGCAGTTGATCGACATCGTCTAAAACCATATTGCCTATCACTGATTAATTTATTATTCTCAAGATGCTTAATTATGTGATTATTTAATATAATTTGAAAGACTTTACCAAGAGTGGAAGTTATAGCTATTGGTCTGTAGTTTGATGGATCTGAAGAGGCACCTTTTTTAGGAACTGGATGAATGTTTGCTTCTTTCCAGGGTACTGGGAAGCATGAGGTATGAGTACACAGACGGAAAATTTTTGCCAATACAGGAGCGAGCACCAAGGAGCAATTCTTAAGTACTATTGGAGGAATTTCATCTGGACCAGGAGCCTTATCTACTGAGAGATTCTGCAAAATAGTTTTGACATGTCTGGTGTGGATCTTAAGTGAGGGAATTTCAGGCGAATTAAAATTAAGTACAGGGACATCTTGATTTATTTCATCTAAGGTTGAGTTGGTGGAGAAAATATCCGCAAGAAGGTTAGCTTTACCTCTTGGGTCACTTACAAGATTGCCAGTCGGAGATTTTAATGGTGGAATGGATGAAGCAGTAGTGAAGTTGGATTTGAATGAATTAAGAGTAGACCAAAATATTTTGTTATCATTTGGATTATTAAGAAGTTTATTTGCCTGCTTGTGGAGAAAGTTTGATTTAATTAGGTTTAATACAGTTTTGGCATGATTTCTGATGTTTCTAAAGTAATTAAAGGCTTCATGTGCTTTTGATCTTGTGTATGCATTGTAGGCTATTGCTTTTTGTTCAGTTACTCTAGCACAATTATGGTCAAACCATTTAGGTGATTTAGATCTTTTACTGTACTTTTGATGAGGAATAAAAGTTTCCATTCCAATTTTTACAAAATCTTGTATGAGGCTCAAGGTGGAGTGTGCATCATTAGCAAAGAAAGAGGTCCAGGGAATATCAATAAAGAAACCTTGAAGACCCTCCCAGTCTGCCCTATCGTAATGCCATTTAGTCACCAAAACAGGTTCAGAGTGGGAAGGTGTGGTAGGTGATAGACAGGTGGCCTGTATCAGACAGTGATCAGAAGATCCAAGCGGGGACCTCACTGTAACATCATAATTTTCTGAATTGGTTGTTAAAAATAAGTCCAGTAGGTGGGAATTATGATCAGGATTATCTGGTACACGGGTGGGTTGGTTGACTAGTTGAGTGAGATTAAATGAGTCTGCAAATAGCTCACATTCAAGACCAGCATCATCAGTCCTGGCTGAATGAGTGAGCCATTCAACATTATGGACATTAAAATCACCCAACACAGTGATTTCAGAAGAAGCATTTAAGTTGAGGACACTGAGTTGTGAGGACAGAGAATCAAAAAGACTTTGCTCTGGAGGAGTATTTGGGGAATGGTAGATGCAACATATGTATTTAAATTTACCAGCAGAAATTAATTTGTATATAGAATAATCAAAATAGGGACAATTGAAACTAGTAACCTCCTCCAGGGCAATTTCAGATTTTGCGAAGCAACATACACCTCCTTTAGGTGTATGTTTAGGTGTAATATATGATCTTTCCAAGAGAGGTCAGAAGAAAAAGAGACACCAAGAATATTAAGAGAAGATGAAGGGTTAATTTATATGTTGTTGAAGAGTAGGTCATAATTTTCTGGAAGGGGGCGACGAGTAGACAGATTGAGAAATTGAGTTTTGGAAGCTTTGAAAGTAACTACACTCACAGCAGGCCCCTCTCATTGACTGACCCCTCAGTCTCCCACGACCCCTGACCCCGAGCCTGAAGAAGCAATATTCCGAGTAGTGCAAGCCTCGGCCAGTACTACTGACCCCCACCTGTTCGTTCGAAGAATTATGAGATTTTAGATGCCTGATTGACCCATACCCCGATTCCTACTTCTTTCAGTTAGAAGAGTGGAAAGTCAACCTGTATAGACTGGAAGACTTTACCTTTTGTTTTCTTGTTTACACCAATGTGGGTCGGCCAAGCTTAGAGCAGTGCAAATACCCTCCATCAGGCTTCCACCAGGACTCACCCCCACACCCTCTTGGGAAGCTGTGTAATGGATAAGAATGTCCTGGGCAACCTATCCCATCAACCCACCAAGTGCCTCCATCACTTCTGGCCCGTCCCTTTGATGTCTCTACGGATTAAACCACCCACACTAGCCACTGAGCCTACCCAGCTAGCCCATGAACCTAGCTTCCGACGTCACAGGAATCTGAGACAGGTGATTGGCCCAGGCATGTCACAGAAAATAATTCAATGGGGATTGGCCTAGCAAGCTACCAGGGTAGGAAGGCCAGAAGCTCTGAAATAGATTTCAGGATATCACCAGTTATTGTTCGGCACCACCCCAACCAACAACTTTCTCTCCGCCCTTCTCCCCTGCACTGTCAGCAGACTCCTCTCCATAACACTCCATCACTGAGCCCTCAGTCTCCCACGACCTCCAACCCCGAGCCTGAAAACGCAACATTCCGAGTAGTGCAAACCTTTATCTGGTACTACCGACCCCCACCTATTCAAACAGCTATGAGATTTAAGACGTCAGAGCGACACATACTCCGATTCCTACTTCTAGCAATTAGAAGAAGAGTGGACGGCCAACCTGACGAATACCCTGCGAGAGTGGTGAGAAAAGGATGAAGCCCTCAGAGGAGATAGCACTATGATATGAGGAGGCTCCATCCCTATCATTGCTGTACATGGAAAGCCGAAATTGACTCAAGCACGTACAACCCTCTACGAGACAAGTCACAGTCCATGGCAAGCAGACATATCTTATTGAATAAGACGGTACCTCTGCTGTGCAACTATGGGAAGCTGAAGTCTGCCTAGAAGTTTGGCCAGCCCACAGGGTTTGATGCCCCAGCGAAACGTACCCCCAAGTTGAGAAACGAGGCCCCTCTTCCTGGAT
Source organism: Paralithodes platypus (assembly GCA_032716605.1). Lineage (NCBI taxonomy): Eukaryota > Metazoa > Arthropoda > Malacostraca > Decapoda > Lithodidae > Paralithodes > Paralithodes platypus. The sequence continues at coordinate 10,124,195 of CM064536.1, read as the reverse complement.
CAGCAAGAAGGATGTCCTAATATTGCAACAGTTCAACCACCACGTGAGTACAAAACCTAGAATCGCACATCTATCCCGTAATACTCCCCCGCCCCCTTCCCTAGTATTATCCAATTAATCTTATTTGAGAAAGAAACTCTCCGTTAGGTCGTCTGAAGGTAAAAAGGCTTATTTTGGAGGGAAACAAGTGCTTTCCGCTGTTGTCAGCGGAAACGCTATGGCGAATCCCGAAATTAATCCACAACCTGCTGGAATCTTGGGCGAAGCCAGAAGTATTGCACTCCTTTTTGACATGGACAACTCCTCGTCCGCGGTCTGGATCGACACAGACGCGTCAGGTACCCTGGGATGGGGGTATCAGTCAAACCTGGGCCATAAAGGTCAGGGTCTATGGTCCAGGTACAATGACCTTCACATAAATGCCAAAGAGTTATTAGTTCCCCTGTTTTTCTTAAAGGAGCATGGCTCAACCCTGGCGGGAAAGTCCTTAACCTTCAGGATGGGCAATCTGACTGCAGTCACCTGCATTCAAAAACCAGAGTCAGTGAGATCTCGAGTGTTACAAGGGTTGTCGGAAAAGATCTTTCGGGTAGCTGCAAGGCTAGAGATTTATCTTCACGCAACATATCTGCCGAGCGTGGCAAATGTCTGGGCAGACGCTCTGCCTCGGCGACAGAGCACCCTAGTAGAATGGTCTCTCAAGCAAACCGTCTTTCAAGAGATGATTGCAGAGCCACACCTTCCACAAGTGGACTTGTTCGCATCAGAGGCGACTCACAAGTTGCCTCAGTTCCTCACACGCCGGAGCCAAACTCTGGCGGGAGGACCGGACGCATTTCTGGTAGACTGGAACAAATGGAGCTCCATTTATCTGTTTCCACCTCCAGACGCATCCTTAATGTGCAAAGTAGCTCACAAACTACGAGATTATCGGGGCATGGTCTCGATGATCGCGCCTCTGTGGCCAGCCCAAGTGTGGTACAACCAATTAAAGACGTGGTGCAAGAACCCGGTGTCACTCCCATTCTCGTACTTCCATTTAGAGATAATTGGAAACCTCAAGACCTCGCCGACTTTTGCCTTGTGGATATTCAGAAGTGGTTAGCACCGTTTGGGGACAGTGTGACTCACAAGTTGAGTAATCAATATACCCCATCAACACAAAGACAGTACCAATCACATTGGAAGGCATTCACTACCTGGATCGTAGAAACTGACAGCAGCCCTCAGCGGCCTTAATATTCAAATATTTGAATGACTTTTTCGAAGAGCGTTCATTGTCAGTTACCACATTAAGAAATCACCTCACGGCTATTCAGATGCCTTTTTTCGACTTAACTGGCCATTCCATAGCTGAGGCGGAGGTGAAGGGGTTCATACATGCATGCTTCCGGAGTCCCCCACCGTGCCAACTCATGCCCACCTGGTCTCTTGATTTAGCCCTCAATATGCTTTACTCTCATAGGTATTGTCACAAAACTGCATACGAGTTAAAGTTAAAGAAGGCTGTTTTTCTTATGGTCCTGGCCACAAGTAAGAGGGTTTCTGAGTCGGCTGCGATGAGTTCTGAACCATCTTGCCTATGGTTCTCTAGGCGTGATATGAGTGTCCATATAGTTCCTAGTCCTAATTTTGTGGCTAAAAACGAATATGCTAATCATGGGTTCTCGGAGTTTGAAGTCCCAGCACTCAAGCACGGCGATAAACACCACCTACTTTGTCCGGTAAAAGCATTAATTACTTATAAGCAGGAATCTCGACCAGCTCAGGCCGGGTCCCTCTGGGTCTCGGGGACAGGTAAACGCCTTTAGAAGCGGCAGTTGGCAGCTTTAATTGTTCAAGTTATCAGGGAAAGTAACCCGGGTGCTCTTGGGCGGGCACACGATATTAGAAAATGGGCAGCTTCGCTCCGATTTCTCAAGAATTACTCCCTAGATGATATGCAAAAGACCAACTTGTGGTCATACATTTATAACGCGCTACCTGTCCGTGAATCTCATGAAACCTAATCTACAATGTATAGCTCTTAGGCAGAAAGTCTAGTTTTTAAGCTATTTCCTTGTGCAAAGAAGGGGGGGGGAGTGTTCTAGCTAAGACCTATCTGCTTCCTATGTGATACACTGGATATGTAAGATAAGGCTCATGTGATAACCCATTCCTAGGACTTAAGATAGTCTAGTCAGGAAAAACTTTTGTTAGCACTTTAATTTTGGCAATAACAATACTTATATTTGTACTTATTAATTTCTAAGAATTATTTATAAGTGCATAGTATAAACTATTTTGTAATAGAGTACCTGATTTACGAATGATTATCTAATCAGATATCGTATTTTATCAGTATTTTCCATGAACAAATATTGATTATTTATCATATGCTAAATGTGTAGTTTATGAGTGTTGTTTCCTACTGTTCTATCAAATGTCAGGACCAACAAGCAGGCTAACCCTTAATAAACGTCACCTGTAACCTCTGTTCTATTTTTCTATTAACCATTTACTAGCGGCGCGCAACATAAGTCGAGTTAAAGAAACTGGCAAAAAACGGGTGAAAAATGGGTGAAAATCGAGTGAAAATGGGTGGAACAGTAATGAACCATACGTCCGACATCTGTGGCCTCTCGGCCCACACTAACTCCAGTTCCCCCACCGCACGGGAGGATGACAGTGTGACCATTAGTTCGATAAAAGTGAACAATGTAGCAAAATCCGCTAAACTTCCATCTTTGAGGTAACACTGTCAGTGCTCCACGAGTGTTACGTAGCTTTATGTGGTGTCATTGTGTAGCGATTTCCGCCTAGTTTTCGGCACAATACAGTTCCTTTCATGCTGATGGTTGATATAGCAGTCAGAATGGCCTGAAAAGGCCCAAAACGGCCACATCTTTTTGTGTGTTTTTGCATTGACCTTAGTAATTTATTAGTGGTTCTGATATTCTCGATGAATGTCATCCACCAGGGGCCACTAATTAATTATAGGTTTGAGTCCCGAAGGGAAGAAGGATAACCTAATATTTAGTAGTGGCCCCGGAATCATTGATGATCTCGTCCCTCCCACTATCCCCTTCCCATTTATCTGCTGTATTTTAGAAAGTCTTGATATATCAGTGAAGGCCATATGCATCCAGATAAGAACTGGATGATGTGCAGAATAACAGCAGACGCATGAGAAGCGCAGCCTGCTAGATCATGTTTAATGTTTTAAATTTTGTATTTCTTGCTGGTTTGTTCTAGTAGTGGTACCCACATCATAAGGACGAGTCCGTGAGTGGTTTCTAGTAGTGGTACCCACATCATAAGGACGAGTCCGTGAGTGGTTTTGTTATATTTAAGAGCGTTTCGCTCACGATGTTTGGCAATCGTATAATTTTACTCTCCTAGGCGGGTCCTTTGAACGGCGAACCTTGAGTTCAAAGATTGGCCATTATCTTTATAAGGCGCATCGTCAATGATTCCAGGGCCACTACTAAATATTAGGTTTTCCTTCTTCCCTTCGGAACTGAAACCTATAATTTATACACACGCCTTCAGTTTTACCTATCGGGAGTCGGTAATCTTACTAATCGGCGGGAGCGCTCCCCCTACTTCTATTCACTCAAGCATATACAAAGCTGGAATATACCACGCTTTTTACTCCGAGTTACGAATATATTTACACAATATATGGAATACATCAATAGGGGGCATATCTCCCTATAATTATCTGCACGGGGACTTAGGATACCAACACCCAGAATCGATGTGGAGTATAACTATAATTGCACAAGGAATGTCTCGGTTGCAAAGCGGCAACACAGGAGCAATTATGACTTAGATTGGCACACGAGTCATCAACAAGGATTAGGTTCTAGCACTGACTCGTTAAGCTTTCTCGTGGGATGCTGGGGAATATTGGCTGATGGCGTGTCGGAAGAGGCGACTAAAAGTACAATGAGGAGGAGGCCTTCAAGATCAGGCGTCAATGGGGGATATGACTCTCGGTCTATATTCATTTCAAATGAATGGTGTGTTTTCCTAAAACAAGGGGTTGAAGGGATCTCTCGCTAATTAATGATCACTAGTTTCATCTCCCGGATGACGCATCCCACCTCTAAAGAAACATGATTGAATTCTTGGGGAACACGTAAATAGGGTCGCCGGGACCATCTCCACGAGAGAAGGTTGCGGACCACTGTCCTTGCCCATGTATCTCGGGGCCATGCCCGGTAAGAAGCCGAAAAGCTGCCAGTTACTAGACTGGTGTTGTCCGGCAGAGCTACTCTCGGATCCAACTCGCCTTTTCGCAGCGCTGGGAGTGAGAGAGCTTCGTGGTGTCTCAGTTTTTTTGGTTGGGAGGGTTGTGACTCTGACTGACTGTTAGAGGGATGAGAGGCTTTGCTATCATTGCTACCAGGCCTATTCTTGGATTGTCCCCTGAACCATCTACCCTTACCCCTGCACTGACTGCGGCCCCTAGCTGTGCCACTGGTTCTGGGGGTTGTGTGAGTCTTTGATGACTGTGATGACTGAAGCTGTCCACAAAAGGGACTCTTAGTGAATTTAGGTTTAAATGTCGACCCACTCTTCGCTGTGGAAGCAGTGGCACTGTTAGAGTCTAGTAAACAATTAACTGTGTGCCAGGAACCTGTTGAGGCAATTGTTTTAGTGAAAACATCAGATAACATTAACCTTCTACCTATCTCCACAGGCAGCTTCTTAACCAGATATACTCTTAGATCTTGAAGCACCCTCACCGCATCAAAGACAGCAGTGCGGATGTCCCCAAGGGACTGAATTTAGTTCTGGAGTAGAAGACGCCTGGTGAGAGATAGTGCCTTGTTAGTACTTGAATCAGTAACCGACTCAGTCGTCCTGGCTAGAGAAGCCGCAAGCTGACGGCTGAGTAGATATTGGGATACAAGCCTCCAGGCTTTCTGCCTCATCTTAAAATCTTTGTCAATCTGTAACTGAGTAGGAGCACTGAATGGATCTACTAGCTGACGTAACAACATTTTAGGGGCACCCAAAAAGTCAAGTATATTTTGTGGTACTCCTGCTGCCTTACCTACTGGCATGGAAAACCAATGATTATCTTCCGGCGGGAGCTGATGACTGCTCTTATTAGTAATGGTGCTGGCAAACAGCTGGGCCTCTTGTCCCCACGCAGCACACGGCCCAGACTCCTCACCGTCAATGTGAATGACTGGAAGACCTGAATCGTCCTTCTGAGGAATAGTATTAAGTTCTGGGGTCATGCCCTTTAAATGTTTCACATCATTTAACCCGTCAGACTTATTCCAATCAGAAAAAAGTTTCACAAAAAACGCCGGAGGGAGAGCCGGGGACTGCGAGTCGACAAAATACTCAGGACTATAAAGACTCGGGATAGCTTTGATAATGACATCTAACATATCACCGGTTCGGTTCCTGGCCCGTAATTTCTTGGCCTCACTCATTTCAACAAACCAATGTTCCGGCACAGGTAGTTCACCTGCTACCGTAAGCTGCGTGACCTCGGGACGAGTGGGCTTGATAACTGTCCAGGAAGTATCAGGGCCATATAAGAAGGGCATAGGGCCCCTCTTAGAAGGTACCAATCAAGGGGAAGTGGAATGAGAACCGCTAAAAGGTTTAACTTTGAAGGCAACAAAGAAGTGGAACTAGGCGTAGGACCCGCCGGAGTGACAGTGATGGGGGGAGGTTGAACAATAACCTAGGGTTCAACTAGCACTTGCCCAAGAGGTCACACCGCGGGGGTTGCAGGTGTAGACATTTTCACCTTTCGTTCTTCCTTCTCGCGGCCTATATCTCCGATTTTGACCATCCAAACGCTGTTTTCACTCGTTTTATTGTTGTTTCAGGTTAATACCTTTATAATCAACCCATAATAGGCGCGTATGGATAAGTATTAATGCTATTTATGGTAAAATGAATATTTTAGTAATGGAAACAGCTCAAATACGTCAGCACAGGGGGACGCTTCTAATTACCCCCATGCGCACTTCTTAGGTTAAAGGTTAATTGGGACAAAATTAATCATATTTACCATATAGATCAATATCACTGCTCCATATGGCCATAATTTACTTATATAATTAACATGTGAACTTGAAGAACCAGAACATAAGTGTAAAGCGGAAAAAACAGTGAAAAACAGTATTATTGTGATGGGAGGCGAGGGTAGAGGCGTACGAGAGAGCACAACATAAATGTGCTTTCGTTGGTTGCTCAGCTCTCTACCGTGCATGTAAGAGGGATGAGGGAGGTTGGGAGAGAGTAATGCCCCTTTCCAAATGGTGCGATATTAACCTATTTTCATCGCCAATACCAACGAATGGACACATTCGAAACATGTCGGACAAAGATTTTGAATCCTCGGAGCCTGATCGTTTGACTCGCAAGTTTTCGGATTGTTCAAAACTTTGCACGAGGAGTGAAGAGCTGTGCGAACCCTCACAAGCATCGGCAAATATTCTCCTACGCAACGGCGAGGCCCTCGGAGCTCCTCTTTGACATCGGCGAGGGTGTTGCACGAAAAAAAGCGTTGCAATTTTGAGAAACTTCGCATGATGGCTCGCCGATGCTCGCCGATGCCCAATAATCATCGGAATGTGCCTCAGTGATTATTCGAACATGTAATACGACGTGCGACTGAAGACTCGTCGAGAGTATACCCGCCACGGGTATACTCCACACGAGGCGTGCAAGGGGCTGTGCGACATAGAAGAATGCTCGCAAAACACCTCGTCGAGCCCAAAGAGCACCATCGGCGAGGTGGGTAAAAATGAGGATAGTCGACCTGTCAGCCTGATTTTCAACTAGCACACGTACGACTGGCATGGGTGAGGTCAGGTCAGGGGGGTATATATAGAGCATGACAGGTCAAAAAGGTCATTCTACAGTCTCCAGTCGCCTAGTGTACACCAAGCACCAACACTCTCCAGCCATTATTCACCATGCCTCCTAATCCTTGAAAACGCAAAGAAGGCGACGAAGAAGAGGGCAGCCAGCCCCATGGAATGTGCCAAGTAAGTGGATATTAGTATATATTATTTGTGAGATACCTATAATATATTTTATGTGTTGTGTAATTAATATGTGTGAGTGAACATTCTTTGGCAAAAATAAAGCTACAAACGTAAACGGCCCAACATTCTTGACCTGTTTCTAACTTCTAACCCTTCTTCTTATACTGTCGATCTTTTCTCTCCTTTGGGCTCCTCCGACCATAAACTTATATCTGTCACCTGTCCTATCTCTCCAGTACAGCCACCCGATCCTCCTAGCCGGCGGCGCTTGTGGCACTTTGGCGCTGCCGACTGGGAGGCTCTTCGGCAGTACTTCTTTGATTTCCCATGGAATGATTTCTGCTTCCATGGCCGAGGACCCTCGGAGAGTGCTGAACGCATTACCGAGGTAATCCTATCGGGCATGGAAGAATACATTCCATTCTCTTTCTCTCAGACTAATGCTAAAAAATCTTGGTTTACTCACGCCTGTTCTACTGCTGTCCGCAATAAGGAGGAAGCATTCAAACGGTACCGACGCCTTAAAACTCAAGACTCTCATTCTTCATATGTTTCTGCCCGGAATCAAGCCAAATCTGTTCTTCGACTTGCCAAACACTCTTTCATCAATAATAAATGCACTGAACTATTCAACTCTAGCTCTTCCCAAGCTTTCTGGCATCTAGCCAAAAACCTCTCCAACAATTTCTCTTCCTCGTCTTTCCCTCCCCTTTCCCACTCTGATGGCACAACCATCACTTCTTCCTCTGACAAAGCTAAACTCTTCGCTCAAACTTTTGCTAGAAACTCCACCTTGGATGATTCCGGTGCTATTCCTCCCTCTCCGCCCTCCTCTCTCTTACTTATGCCTAATATCCTAATCTCTTCTAAAGATGTACTTTCTACCCTCTCTGGGCTTAACACTAATAAGGCGTACGGTCCGGACGGTGTTCCTCCTGTTGTTCTAAAAAACTGTGCTTCCATGCTGACTCCCTGCCTAGGCAAACTCTTTCGTCTCTGTCTATCCTCTAACGTCTTCCCTTCATGCTGGAAGTTTGCTCACATTCAACCTGTCCCAAAGAAGGATGACCGCTCTCAACCCTCCAACTATCGTCCAATTGCTCTTATCTCTTGTCTTTCTAAAGTTTTTGAAACTATTCTTGCTTCCAAATTTCTTAAGCATTTCTCTTCTCATAATCTGCTCTCAGATCGCCAGTATGGCTTCCTTAAGGGTCGCTCTACTGGTGATCTTCTTTCATATCTTACTAACTCTTGGTCATCCTCCTTTCGGGACTTCGGTGAGACTTTTTCTATTGCACTAGACATATCGAAAGCCTTCGATAGAGTCTGGCATAAATCTTTAATTTCTAAACTACCCTCCTTCGGTTTCTATCCCTCCATCTGTGCCTTTGTCTCTAATTTCCTTTCCGGCCGTTCCATAGCTGCGTTTGTGGACGGCCATTGTTCACTCCCTCACCCTATAAACTCCGGTGTTCCTCAGGGCTCTGTCCTATCTCCTCTTCTCTTTCTAATTTTTATAAATGATCTCCTTAACTGTACCTTAATTCCCATCCATTCATACGCAGACGACTCAACCTTACACTACTCCATTAGTTTTTCAGAACGCCCCAGCCAGCAATCCCTCAACGACAAACGTAATGAAGCCATAGAACTCTTAAATTCTGATCTAAATACTATTTCCAATTGGGGCAGAGAAAACCTTGTTAACTTTAATGCTTCCAAAACCCAATTTCTCCATCTATCTACCCGTCAGGATCTCCCAGCGGACTATCCCTTATTCTTCAACAATACAAAAATCAACCCTTCATCTTCTCTCAATATTCTTGGTGTCTCTTTTTCTTCTGCTCTCATTTGGAAGGACCATATTACCAGTCTTGCTAAGGCAGCCTCCCAGAATCTGGGTGTGCTCAACCGCCTTAGGGGGTACTTTTCCCCTGCACAGCTTCTTGCTCTGTACAGGGGCATAGTGCGCCCTTGTATTGAGTATTGTTCACATGTGTGGGGAGGTTCCTCTCACACCGCTCTCCTAGACAAAGTTGAAAGGAAGGCCTTTCGTATCATTAACTCCCGTCCACTCACCAACTCTCTGCAATCTCTCTCTCTCCGCCGCAATGTTGCATCTCTCTCGCTATTCTATCGCTACTATAATAATCAGTGTTCCTCAGAGCTATCCCAGTGCATACCACCTCCTTTACGTAGGGCACGTGGTACCCGTCTTGCAACTCAATCCCACCCCTACTCTGTGCAACTCTCCAACCCAAGAGTGAAACGTTACTCTCAAACTTTCTTCTACTCAACATCTGAGCTCTGGAACTCTCTCCCAGAATAAGTCTTTCCCTCTTCCTATGACTTAAATTGCTTCAAACTCCGTGTGTCCAGGCATTTTGGCTCGAACGTCCCTTGATTTTGGCCCTTTCACTCTTTCAACTATGGTGGAGGCACTCGCTATAGGCAGTTATGCCTTTTGCCTCCCTCAATCACATAGAAAAAAAAAAAAAAAAAAAAAAAAATCATGTTTTTTTTTTGTGCATGTTTTTGTTTGCCCTCAAGGCACTATCTCGTTCCCTTTTCAGCCCAAACCATCGTGCGGGTCTACATCATTATGAGGACGCGGTTCGTCAAGCTGCATAATCAGCCTAGCGGGTCCCATCAACACACCGACGCGTTATGGGGGCGAAGAGGGAACGAGTAGCCCGTGAACAGGCACCTACAGCCCTGGCAAAGGTAAGCACTTGCTCTTAAGATTCGATTAAAGTGACCAACTCATATAAATTATGTCATGTATCCAGAAAAGATGGGTAAAAGATATCGAGATATATATATATATATATATATATATATATATATATATATATATATATATATATATATATATATATATATATACAGTATATATAAATATTTTACCTATCTTTTCTGTATACATGACATACTTTTTATGAATTGGTCACTTTAATCGAATCTTAAGAGCAAGTGCTTACCTTTGCCAGGGCTGTAGTTCATGGGCTACTCGTCCCCTCTTCGCCCCCATAACACGTCGGTGTGTTGATGGGACCCGCTAGGCTGATTATGCAGCTTGACGAACCGCGTCCTAAACCATAAACACCATGTGAGGAAGAGCACTTTATTGACAACGTTTCACATATAGCTTCATCAGGCCATTGACATACACCAAAAGATTTTTCCAGTCAACAATAATTCTTTCGAGACGGAAAAGAGGGAGGAGGAAAGAGGCGGGGGAGGGGGGGGGGGTAAATTCATGCAGAGGTCAAGTGATTGGTGGAGTAAAAATTAATGGGTGGAGCGCTCCCCGTCTACTCTCTGTGTATTTACCTATTTGTAAGTTTACAGGAATTGAGCCTAAGCTCGTGGTGTCCCGTCTGCTCGTTTCATTTGATCATATTTCTCTTTAAAGCTATGGATAGTTTTGGCACACACTACTTTTCCGGTAAGGCATTCCACTTCTCAATTGACCTTGTTGGAAAGCTGAATTTTCTGACATCCTTCTTGCCTTGCATCGTTGCCAATTTCCGACTGTGTCCTCTTGTCCTTTCCACTGCTGGCGTGATGAAGTTATCCCGATCGAAAAATTACAGTCCATTGACACACTTGTAAAGAGTAATCATATCCCCCCTTCTATCCTCTCTTCTAGTGTGGTTAAGCTATTTTTTTCCAGTCGTTCCTTGTATGATAGACCTCTTAGTTCTGGTACCCATCGTGTCGCGGCTCTCTGTACTTTTTCCAATCTTGTTAATATTGTTTTTTAAGTGAGGGCTCCACACCACAGCAGCATACTCCAGAATGGGTCTAATGAAAGCCTCAAGTAGCTTTTTCATCATGCTCCTATCTACATACTCCTATCTACATACTCCTATCTACATACTCCTATCTACATATTTGAATGCAACTCATGTTAGCCAGTAATGCATATGCGTTTCTCACCTTTTCATTTATATGATCTTCAGGTGATCATTTTGAGTTTATTGTCACACCCAAATCTTTTTCCTTTCGTGACTTTCCAAGATAAATATCTCCAATTTTGTATTGTCCTTGTGGTTGTCGAGCGCTGTCACTTATCTCCATTATGTGGCATTTGTCTGCATTAAATGTTAATTGCCATGCTTAACTCCATTCGTACAGTTTAGATATATCACTTTGAAGGGTTGTGCAGGACTCTTTATCTTGAACTCTTCTTAATATCTTGGCATCATCGGCAAACATGCTTATGTAGCTTCCAGTGCTTATGTTGGTAGGCATATCATTAACGTAAATCAGGAACATTAAAGGAGCTAATACAGACCCTTGTGGCACCCAACTTGTTACATCCACCCAATTGGAATACTTGTCTCTAATGACTGTCCTCATTTTCCTTCCAATTAGAAAATCCATCATCCATTTTAAAAGCTGTCCTGAGATTCCTCCCAGTTTCTATAATTTATATACAAGTCTCTGGTGTGGTACACTGTCAAAGGCTTTCTTAAAGTCTAAATAAACACAATCTACCCACCCATCTCTCTCTTGAACTATCTCTGTAGCACGATCATAAACATTGAGTAAATTAGACACACATGATCGCCCTGATCTGAAACCAAACTGCTTGTCTGGTAACATTTTCCTTTCCTCCAAATGCTGTATCCATCTCTCTCTAATAATGTTCTCCAGAAGCTTACACACGACACTTGTGAGGGATACAGGTCTATAGTTCAGAGGGTCTTCTCTTGAACCTTTTTTATTCAAAGGAATTATGTTAGCCACTTTCCATAATCTTGGGAGCTTACCTTCTCTCAGTGATTTACAGAAAATCAGCCATAGTGGATAGCTCAATTCTGCAGCACATGCATGTAATACCCAGCAAGAGATGTTGTCTGGGCCCATCGCTTTTCTTTTGTCCAAACTATTTATCTTTGCTTGAATGTCCTCCTTGGTGACCAGTATGTTATCCATCCTTAATTGCTCTCCAACTCCTGCGGGTTCCCTTACGAATTCGGTTTCGTTTACAAATACTGATTGAAACTTTGTGTTTAGTACCTCGTTCATCTCCTCCTCCTGATTTTCATGTTCCTCTTGCATAGTTATAAAACAGACGTGGGTCACTGTCGCATATCTGTATAATATTATTTTCAAAGTTTTCTTCCTCCTCTCTCCTGACTTTTGTGTAAAAATGTCTTGTTTGTTTGTATCGCTGGTACGATTGTTCTGATTTCTGTTTTCGATATCTTTTCCATAGAAGGTCTATTTCTTCTTTTACCTTTCTACATATTTTGTTAAACCACTGTTTTTCTGTTTAATTCCTGTTTTCCACTGTGGAATACATTTTGTAACTCCCTCGTTAATAACCTCACACAATCGTTCCTTTGTCGGTCTATGTTTTAGTCCTGAAGTTCATGGTCCCAATTAGTTTCTTGAAAAAATGTCCTCATCATACTGTAGTTTCCTTTTCCAAAATTGAACCTCTCTTCCTTGTGAACTTCAACTCAGGATGCTCTTCTCCAACACACCAGGAGGGTCACATACCAAGATATCATAGTGAATAACAAAGTCAAATCTTAATAAGACGTTTTCACTTTTCCCCAAGGGTGGCAAATATGCTATTGATGTTACCTCTTCTTTAGTCTTAGTAAAGATTAAATCCAAGATTGATGGTTGATCCTGTCCTCTCATTCTCGTAGGTTCGTTTACATGTTTATGCATAAAGAAATCCATCATTAAATCTAGCAACCTATGACTCCAACTATGTTCATTTGATCTTGCATCGAGTTCCACCCAGTTAATATTACCACTATTAAAATCCCCCGTTAGAATGACTCTATTTTGCTTGTCCTCTGCTTCCTGTAGCAATCTACGCAGATCACGTATGGTAGTATTCATTGTGCCTTCATACTCAGTACTGTTCCATGCATTAGTTAAAGGAGGCACATACACATTAATTATTTCGATGTGTTCATTTCCTATTTGTGTCTCTACTGCTGCTGTCTCACTATTCTGGGAATCATTAGTCAATATTTGTTTCGCCTGTACATCGTTTCTAGTCATAATGATTACTCCTCCTCCCCTTTTACCTACTCTGTCATTTCTCCAAACATCGTATCCTTCGGCAATTAGAACTTCATTCCCGATTTGTTGATCAAGTTTGGTTTCAGTTAAACATACCACCTGATAATTTTTATCAATTAATAATTCTTTTAATTCTAGAGCTTCGGATATAAACCCGTCTATATTTGTGCACATTACACTTAGGCTGCTATTTTTCTTGGTTTCTATATCACTAATAGAAATGCCTGCACATTTGTCCTTTGTTACTTGCTTTCTTGTTGTCTGATGTACCATTTTTTCAAGCGAAGCCCAACACCCTGAAGACAAAAAAAAATCTCATCTTCCTCAGACCGTTCATCGTTAAGTTGTTTGGCTTCGTTTAGTTTCCCCTTCAAAATGTTTCGGTCTTCTTTGCTTACTGTATATCCCTTCGTATCTTTATATTTTCGTATTCCTCCTCTTTCTTCAGTTTCCCTGCATTTCTTAATATTTCGTCTACCACTTGACTCCTCGTTAATGTGACCTTCAATGGCTTCACCTTACCTTCCTCATATTTCCCTATCCTTCTGAAGTCTGCAACTACTACATTACCGTCATCAATTACTTCACCAATAATACTTTTGACAAACTTCTCTTCTACCTTGTCTCTGTCTAACCTTGATTTAATATTTTCCTCTTTGTGTCCGAAAATAATCACCGACTTGTTCCTTTCAACTGTTTCCTTATTGAGCCGATCACTGTTTCGAATCACTTTCTTAATTTCGGTTTCCATTGTATTATCTCGCTTGGTCTTGTCAGGTTCTTGTTCTTTCACCTTTCCTTCCTTTACTACCTCAGCAAAGTTAGCTTTCATTAATTTCTTCACAACAATCGTTTACTTTTTTCTTTGCCTCCTCCACTTCATGCGTTAGATTTAGTTTTGCATCGTTCCTTTCCTGCATTAATTAAACACTGTTGATCTTTGGTTAGTTTGTCAGCTTCATTCCTAATTTTTTCCCGAGCTCTTTTACATCCCTTTCGGTCGAATCACTTGAAGCCTGTTTGTGCGTGTGTGTGTGTGTGTGTGTTGAGTAGACGGAGCGCTCCGCCCATTGATTTTCACCTCACCAATCACTTGACCTCTGTATGAATTTACCCGCCCTCTTTCCTCCTCCCGCTTTTCCGCCTCGAAAGAAATTGTTGATTGGAAAAATCTGTTGGTGTATGCCATTTGGCCTGATGAAGCTGTATGCGAAACGTTGTCAATATAGTGATATTCCTCACACGGTGTTTATTTTCATTCTTTCTACTTGTCAGAGTATATTTTTATCATATACAGTATACATTATATATATATATATATATATATATATATATATATATATATACAGTATATACATTATATATATATATATATATATATATATATATATATATATATACGGTATATATATATACAGTATATATATTTTTTTTTAACCGATATATATTTTTTTTTTATCATACTGCTCTACTGCTCATACTGTTTCATGTCACAAACAACATTTACAGATGCTGGAGCAGCAACAACTGTCCAAGCAGGTGATGGAGGAGGTGCAGTCCACTATCAGCAGCCGCAGGCCCAAGCACCTGCGGGAGTCAACCATAAGGAGCTTCACTCAATATAGTGAAATGAAAATGATCCACATGGACCTGCCAGGACTCCACAGGTTCATGACGAAGGTCACGCAGTTGGCCTTTGATGCCACGAGACACATCATGGTTGGCGACGAACCATCTCCTGCCACAACCTCAGCCGTGCCCAAGGTGCCTCCAGGGCCTGTGTCGGATAATCTCGCCGAGGTCCTCGCCGAACCATCGGTTAATTTGCCGAAGACGTCGCACAGCATACGCCGAGGATTCATTCATCCGTCAAATTAATTCGCAGTATTAATTTAAAATATAACAGTTCTCGCATGTTCTCGCCGAGGTCGTCGGCGAACCATCGCTCAATTTGCCGATGACGACGCATAATCTCGCAGATTATGTTGCATTCATCAGACACATAGTCGCTGAGTGTCACTTTTCATCGGTTTATAACGGTCAAAATCGTACACTTCGCTCAAATTCGTTGCGAAAGGCCAAAAATACGCCGTCGGCGATGAAAATTGTGTATAATCGCACCAGTGGGAAATGGCATAAGGGAGGGTGAAAAGACGTAATTAACCCACTTAGCCCCAGCGACGCAACGTTTGCGTCGGCAATGTATGTAACGCTAGACCCCAGCGAGGCATACGTTGTGTCATTGTTAATTACTCCGGTCCTATGGCACCTACAGGGCTCAGATTTGTATGGGAACTGTGTAAGTATCCCAAGCAACCATGCCGATGGTTGAAAACTCTCAAAGTCCAACCGCGTGCGCGTGAGCCCGCAAATACCCGTTTTTTGGGGGGTGTTTTTGCCTTCAATTTTTTACTCTTGTAAAATCGACTTTCGGGTGCACCGTAGGACCCCTTTTTGACCTAGGGGATCGTTTTTTTGTGGTTTTTCCTTCATTCCTAACCCATTTGCTATTGTTTCTGGAAAAGAACAAAAAATCAAAACCTGCTGGTCCCTGGTGGTATATTTATTATAAACTAGCTGGGGCTCAGTGGGTTAAGGCGGGAGAGGAGATTTGTAAGGAGTGGGGGAGGGAAAATAATATTATCCAATTAACGAGTAGGGGAGAAGTGAGGGAGAAAGGGTGGGAGGAGAGTGAAGGGGTGGAGGGAAACACATGCTGCTTCCATTTCACTGGGTCTGGGGCGTCTTTTTGTGGGATTTTTTAATGGGCTATCTACCAGAAGGAGCATCGCATTCGCTCTGAAAAACCTTACTGAAGGAGTGTCGCAGCTCTTATGTTAATTGCGAATCCGAGTTGTGTCCTTTAATATAGCGCACAACAATATCAAAACACATCACAAAGAAAAGAACAAAAGCATCCGACACTATAAAATAATAACATTTTCAGAACCCTATTTTTCTTGGAACCCAAAAATTGTATCCCATATAACAAAAGAGCCGGGCAGGTTCAGGCTGGCTGGCTATGCTGTAAACCAAGCTCAAAACAAATTCGTGTTCGACCATTTTAACAAAGTTTAGAGGGGGAGCAACTCGAAGTTTTCTCTGCTTTGTATACAGTATTTATATGTGAATATATATATATATATATATATATATATATATATATATATATATATATATATATATATATATCAGTGGTAGGCAAATTTCCAGGATATCTAATTTTGTAGATGAAGAGTAGGACAAGAGCCACAGCAGCATACATGTTGAGAATTATTTATTTGCAAATTTTCGGATGTATCACACATCCATCTTCAGGCTATATTTCAACATACGATCCTAAAAAGAAAGTAACCTTGTATAAATATATGTTAAGTACAAAGCTTGTGAGGATTTCTTAACTTTTTTCCAGAAGTAATAATACATAATACACACAAAGAGAAAAACTTCATCATTTTAATCAGTAAATATGTTTCAAGTATAAAGCTTGGGAGAATCTCTTTACTTATTTCAAAAATATCTTAATACACAAGAAACTTCATCCTTATATAATTATAGACATTAACACTTACGATGTATGTAATTATTAACATCCTATGCATATCCAACCATATAATAGAGAATATTACTGCACACTTAATAGGGCTACGAAAATATTATGCAAAAACACAATAACTATTTTTGCGAAAATTACTGGAAAGATTATCATTAAAAGTAAAATTATGTTTACATTTATTATGTTAACTAACACACCAACAAAGAAAAATATCTATAAGATATACAGTATATACAATTCAAAGGTAAAACGTATAAGTTTATATTTTACACTTAGCATCACGAATAAGGACATTCAAAAATGTATGTGAACCAAAAAGATAACACTATTGATAATATATATTAATCTAACCTATGAATATGGCTTGAAATGGTTATATGAAGTACATAACCACATGTAGCTTACTATGATGTTGAGAAACTGTTGTGTAGGTAGTGACTGACGTACAAATACACAGTTAACTCCTAGTTTATATACACACAAAATATGAGCTGCCAACTATGAATTTACAAAAGTTACCAAAATGAACAAACTAAACAAAAAGAAAAAACACTTAGACCTCAACAAACTTAGTTCAACAAACAACATTCACAGAAAACAATACAGTGAAAAAACTGAAGCTTCCTAAAGGTGAAGCTTATGTATTTAATTCTGGTTTGAATTTACTTACATAATATCCATACTTTTATATTATCTTTTCATCCATACCTCCCTTATTTATTTTCATGTAGCCTACTGTCTTTCACTTTCAAACTAACTTAAAGATTTAAATACCTTAGATATTTTTGTGGTTCCTTACATATAAATCCTAAAGCATAAGTTATTCTACTGACAATTAACGTAAACTTAATAATATCAATTATATGATTCTGATTGACTTGTTGTATAGCAATAGGGTAATATAATAATAGGGTTTCGCTGGAGGATAATATTAACCTTGCAGTCTAGTGTTGGGTGGTTAACTTCCATTCTTATAATACCACGGTGATAAGTTGTGTTGCCTTTTCATTGGAGTTAATCATTTATTCATGGTGTTGTGGGTTTGAACCCTAGTCCGTAACAGAATATCATCTAACGTCTATCTTGCTTGTTGGTAGTTTGTTCTCATTTAACCTGTCCAAAATAAGGGTAACTTCTCCCCTTTCTTGCATCTCTAAACATGTTGAAACTATTCTCAATTCATAATTTCTTAAGCATTTGTCTTCTCATAATTTACTTTCAGATCGACAGTATAGTTTCCTTAAGGGCTGCTCTACTGGTGATCTTCTTTCTGATCTTACTAATTATTGGTCATCCACCGTTCGAGACTTCAGTTAGACCTTTTCTACTGCACGAAACATATCATAGAGTCTGGCACAAATCTCTAATTTCTGAACTACCCTCCTTCGGTTTCTGTCCCTCTATCTGTGCCTTTGTCTCAAATTTCCTTTCTGACAGTTCCATAGCTGCTGTTGTGGACGGCCATCGTTCACTACCTAAACCTATCAACTCTGGTTGATAGTTTCCCACAACGACCCAGCATGCAATTACTCCAAACCGTACGCGATGAGGCCATAGCATGCCTCTCTTATGATCTTTCAACTATTTCCGATTGGGGCAGAGAAAACCTCATTACTTTCAATGCTTCCAAAACACAATTTCTCCATCTATCTACCTGTCACTATCTTCCACACAACTAGCCCTTATTCATCAACAATCCACTAATCAATCCTTCATCTTCTCTCAGTATTCTAGGTATATATATTTCTTCTGATCTTTCTTGGAAAGATCATATTATTACCACTCTTGCTAAATCAGCTTCCCAGAAGTTAGGCGTGCTCAGCCGTCTCTGTGGGCTCTTGACCCTCGCACAGCTTCTTGCTCTGTAATGGGGGACAGTGCACCCATGTATCAAGTATTGTTCGCATGTGTGAGGAGGTTCCACCCATACTGCACTTCTCCAACGGGTAGAGTCAAAAGCATTTTGTGACGCTTCTGCATAGTAGCCACGTGCGGGCATGCACGCTCGTCGGCTGCCCAGCCGTTTAGAAACCGGCTGGTGGCAGCCGGGCGGCAGGCTTTTCCTTAGTATATATCCTACGACTATGTAACTAATGTCTGGGATATTCTTATGTTGTTTCACAGCTTGAAGCTGCCCTTATTCTTAACCAACGCATCTTAGTATATTTTATTCTCGATAGTTGATTATTTCATTATAATATAATTATAAGATGTAAGTCTAGTGAGCGCGGGAGGAGACGAGCGGGAGAGAGAGACCGGCTTGGGACGTTGCTTCGCTTGCCAGCTTGGGACAAGCCTGAAGCGTTGCCATATGCATTTGATTGCAACGTTAGGCTTAGTTTCGACTCACGCACGGGGTAGAGGATTTTGACCCGGCAACTGTGTTGAGTATTGCCAAGCATGGGATGTATTCTGCATGCCTAGGGCGAGGTCCAGACAGATTCAAGACTCAGAGCTCACCTCACTGTCGTACCCTTTGGACCCCCCTTGATATCTATCCCTCTCAACCCCAATTAGAAACTTTCTCTCTTACTTTGTATACCTTCCTTCCACTACTTCACCAATCTATTTAATTATCCCATCCCCTTGATAGACCTTATATCTATTATTGTATTAACGACGAGCTCTCAGATAACTAGATAGGATTTTGGGCCTTATGCAGAGACGTAATTGTTAATGAGACCTAGGAAGCTTTTTTGTTGTCTCATATTTGGTGGTTTCATGCTTGCTAGTGTGTTCTTGTGTCAGGTTAGCAGGGGCTAGACCGGAGGGGAGGCTTTTTGCGATCCTTTAAGTAAAGTCTGCTGGTGCGAGTCCTGTGGACCCGCACGACTTTACTAGGATACCCGTGGGAGTCTGGGGGCATTTTCTTGTCTGTGTCCCTGTGTGTCTAGTGTTGTGTTGTGTGAGGGCCCTTGCCTAGTCCACTCAGCACTGCGCTAGCACGTCTTGCTTTTGTTTTAGGGTCGCCAGGAGAGAGTCAGATACTTGCGATCTGAGTCTCTCAAGAGAGCACCCTTTCAATTAGAGTAATTTGGCGCACAGACTTGGGAACGTCCCTAGGCTAGAGCAGGTGGCTCAGCCCGGGCCGAAGCCTATATCCTTCCGGCTAGACCTCTGCCACCTGGCAGATTAACAGCTAGGGGTTTATTATTTCTGCATGCTTGTTATTGTGCCACAGTTTACCGTTTTTGTGAGCATTGTGAGTCAGGGTGTGGCTTAGAGACTCTGTCCGAGCAGGCTTGCCTGACTAAGAGTGAGAAGCACACCTGTATGTGGTTATGTTGCGAGTTGTTGCCCCTAGGTAATTATACCTATGCCATTATACACTGTAGGTCCTATCACTAGTATTTATTCCTGCTTATGAGTTAAGAGTTCTCTAAATCCGTAATGTATTTTCTTTGTTAAGCATCAGATCCTACAGTAGCCACATGCAGTTTAGAAACCCGCGTCTTGTCTACCGGTACGATGTTTTGAGGACTGTTTGCTTTCACCTTCTTTCATGCAGGGGTGATTAGTTGTATTAATTAACGTAACGTTAAATGTACTTTCTTCTAGTTTGTTATTAAATTGTTTCTGCAATTTAATTCCGTTATCTATCTTTTCCTTGAAGCTTTAAGTCAACTTAATTGTGTGATCTTTTATATAGCCTGCTTGACTATCAGCAGTCTATAGTGCGTGCACCCTGTAACCGAGTCATAGGATACCTCGTTGTCCAGGCAGGACTCTTGATGGTTTAGGGTGGTTTGTTGCCTGGGTTTAGAGATAAGGGTTGGATCTAGCGTTTTCCGTTGTTGCTTGTTGCCGCATACCTAGTCCAATAGAAAGAGCCCAGTGTTTATATATCCCAGGACGTAACAAATGGCGACCTTGCATAGGATTTATTGAACAGAGGAATATAGTGGTCATTTGTTTTGAGATTCCTTATGATTAGAGGAATACAGTGGACATAGTTTTTTTTTGGAGCAACCAATATAACACATTAAAGACTTTAAATAACATTAGTATATACATACTTGCATAGGAGATAAGGCACATTCTATAACCGTGATAATTACTGCAGTACACAAACATGTCTAATACATCGGAACACAGTGATGGGTAAGGTCACGATATGGGCTCGGAGGGAGAAAGACCTGTGGAGTGGCTAGTCGATAGTGAGGAGGGTGCTAGAAGATTTTTAGAGGTGCCCCTTACCGCTGCCAGGGTGTTGAAGCTGAATAAGTATGGCTTAAAGTGTGTGGCAGGTCTTCAGGGTCACCAGGGTTTAAGTGGCATGAGGAAAGATCAGCTGAGGACTTTGATATTGGGTTTAGAAGGGAGAGACCTGGGTGGAGAGGCGACTGGGGGCCCCGGTCCCCAGCCCCCCCTCCACTCTACCCCCATATCAAACGTCAGGGTGCCTGAATTTAGTACATACCCCCAAGTTGATGGTCAATGGCAGCGTGGAATTCAATCACAGGGACCCTCTCCGTTAAATGCACCTTCCCCTCCTCAAGGGTTGACTCCAGATTTGTTGTTTCGGTTTGAGATGGCCAAGGTTGAGGTTGCTAGAGCTCAGGTTGAGGCTACCGAAAGACAGGCTAGAGCTCAGGTTGAGGCTGCTAGAGCTCAGGTTGAGGCTGCCGAGAGACAGGCTAGTGTGCAGGCTGAGGTTGCTAGAGCTCAGGCTGAGGCCGCAGAGAGAACAGCTATACGAGAGGCTGAACTGCAGGCAGAGTCTACTAGGTATCGGGCTGACAGGGAGCTGGAGAGATCTCGAGTGGAGGTAACAGGGCGAAATATTGGGGGAGGTAACAGACATCGGGACCAATCATTGTCGCACCTGCTTAAACTAGTTCCTGTGTTCGATGAATTATGTGTGGCTGAGTTTTTTATGCGATTTGAGAAGAAGTGTCAGGAACACCAGTGGCCTCAGGAAAAGTGGGCAGCATTAGTTTCATCAAGACTCCTAGGAAAGGGGCTAAAAGCGTATGATGCACTACCTTTAGAGTCCTGTGTAGTTTATGATGAGCTAAAGAAGGCTGTGCTACGGACCTATGAGTTACAACCAGAAACTTACCGCTTGAAGTTTCGGGGTGTTACTAAGGGCAAGGATAGTACCTTCCTAGAACACGCCCAGGACTTGTCTGATGCACTACGGCATTGGCAGCTACTTTTGAGGAGTTGAGTGAGCTGGTTCTCTTGGAGCAGTTCTTTAAGTGCACAGGCGGGGACTTAACATTAAATATAAAGGAAAAAAATCCTAGAACTCTCCAGGAGGCAGCAGAAATGGCTGACCGCCGACTGTCATTAATTCGAGGGTGCGGAGCAGCAGCTAGGAGTGAGTCGGGTGCAAAGGATCGTACCCCTCCCCCTCCCAAGAATTTTGATACACATAAATACACAAAACCATCTAGCACTGACAATAATACTGAACATAAACCAAATACCGTCCCGTATAAGAAGTCTAATGGTACTTCCCACTCCCAAGGGAAACCAAAGAGTAAAGAGTGCTTTGCATATCACAAGGAGGGTCACTTTGCAAATGCTTGTCCGAACAAGCCACCAAACAAGGTTGTGTCATTGGCCCGCAGCATAGGGGTGTCGCCTATATCTTCTGAGTTTGCCAAGGGTAGTTCGTCAGAGGTTGGGACACAGCCTGTGTTCAAGAGTCCGGAAGGCTCGAACCCTGTCCGCGACGTCTTTGGGGGTCATAGAGGGAATGGTTTTGTGAGGTGGGCTGGCGAAAGGCGAGGAGTTAAGCTATTGCGTGATACGGGGGCTTCTCAGACCTTGTTAAAGAACTTTACTGGTAGGCCGATTAACGCTGCTCGGGTGGTGGTAGTTCAGGGGATCAATGCTACGAAGTCCTACCCGCTGGTGCGGATGGAGCTGGAGGTGGGTGGTGTGGCGAAGGAGCTGGATGTAGGAATTGTAGAGAACTTGCCTGTTGGGGGCGTCGACCTCCTCCTCGGCAACGACTTTGCGGTGCCTGCTTCTAAGGCCCTTGGTCATTGCCGAGAAGGCGGCCGACGTTAGTAGGGAGGAACAGGAGTGGGTTGAGAAGTGTAGCGTACAAACCATGGCGTTTGTTGTGACGCTTTCTCAGACATCCGGAGCCTTGCAGCCACCACCTCAGTCTATCAAACCGCGGAGGAAAGGTCACAAGAAAACGGGAAGTGTTGGTCAATTGGAGAGTTTTGAGCCGGCAGTGTTTCTTGGTGACTCATTATTGGCACCTATGTTAGAGTCTGGAGAGGCCCCGGGGCCTGTCACCGCTAGTGCAGGTGCAGGGCAGGAAGAGACTCTGCGACAGCATCGTTATGCACAGCGTGAGGAAAGGATGGCTCTGCGGGACATTGGAGGTGGAAATAAATTATTTAAGATGAACTTGTATAATCTCGCACCTGCTGATATATGTTCCTTGCAGCTGGAAGATCCTGAAGTCAGGGCGTGTGGTAATGGTGCTGTCGAACTGGAGAGCGATAGGGATGCGCAGCCTGGTGATTTTTTCTTGTCCGTGGAGATCTTGTATCGGAGACATCAGGATCCCAAGAAAAAGTGGGATGGCGGGTCAGGATTAGTGGACCAGTTAGTAGTACCGAGGGTGTGCCGTCAGAGCTTATTGAGATTAGCTCATGATGTGCCTTTGGCAGGGCACCTGGGGGCACGTAAGACGGAGGTAGCTCTGAGCAAGCTTTTCTGGTGGCCTGGGTTAAAGCCGAGTGTCGTGTCATGGGTGTCACAGTGTCACACTTGTCAAGTTGTTGGGAAACCCAATCAGGTCATCCCGAGAGCCCCGTTACAACCCATCCCTGTCATTGGGCCGCCCTTCAGCAAAGTAGTTATCGATATGGTTGGCCCATTGCCCCCCACTAGTGCCGGCAATAAATGTTTACTAACTGTAATGGATGTAGCAACACGGTATCCAGATGCTTACCCCATGCACAACGGGATGGCTAAGACTGTTGTCAAAAACCTGCTTGTCTATTTCTCTCGTTATGGCTACCCCTCAGGAGATCCAGTCTGATCAGGGATCCAATTTTACTTCTGCTCTGTTTAAGCAGACCATGACAACTGTGGTGTCATCTGCCTACCATCCCGAGAGTCAGGGAGTTTTGGAAAGGTGGCACTCGACTCTCAAGAGTATGTTGCGGTGTTATTGCATGGAAAATGGGAAGGACTGGGATCTAGGTCTCCCATACGTTTTATTTGCTGCGAGAGAAGTACCTGGGGAGAGCTTGAGATTTAGCCCGAACGAGTTGGTTTTTGGACACAGGATCAGGGGGCCCCTCCACATAGTCAAGGAGATCTGGGAGGGAATCACAAAGACATGCTCGCTTCTAAAGTATGTAGTTGAAAGCCGTGAGAGAATGCTAAAGAGCTTGGAGGTAGTTCACAAGCTCAGATGAAGGACAGATACGACCAGAAGGTGAAGCTGAGGGAGTTTGAAGTAGATCAGGAGGTACCGATACTACTGCCTCTGGTGGGACACCCCTTGTCTGCCAAGTATTCTGGTCCGTATCGGGTTGTAAGGAAGGTTTCTGATCTCGACTATTTAGTAGCTACTCCTGATCGTAAGAAAAAGAACCAACTTTGCCATGTAAATCTGATGAAAGAGTATGTGAGGCGCCCCTCCGAGCCTCTCACTGTCCCGGTGTTGATCTGCAGCGATCGTGGTGGAGAAGGAGTAAGGGACAGTCAAGTTGCGGGGGAGGATAATTGGGATTGTCATGTTTCCGCGGATCAGTGGGCGGGGAATTCTAGACAAGTGGCTCACGAGTTGATATTGCACCTGCCTGAGCAACAGCGTGTAGCTGTGCAGCACTTGTTTGATTCAAACCCAGCTGTTTTCGCGGAGCATCCTGGCCTCACTACTCAAGCGGTGCACGATGTCGATGTTGGGGACCACCCGCCCTTTAAATCAGTGCCATACCGTGTTCCCCCTATTAAATTACCAGCACTTAGGGAAGAGCTGGATTATATGCTGAAATGTGGGCTAATTTCTGAGGGTGCAGTAAGGTGGACTTCCCCAGTCACACTGCAGCCCAAACCAGATGGCAAGGTGCGGTTTTGTATAGATTTCCGCAGGTTGAATGGTTTAACCCCCACAAATGCCTACCCTCTCCCTCGCGTGGACGACAGTGTGGATAAGATAGGAAAAGCCAAGTTCCTCACTAAGATAGACCTTGTTAAGGGTTATTGGCAAGTGCCCTTGTCTGAGCGAGCGCGAGAGGTGTGTGGGTTTGTGGTGGACGGTGCCACATATCGTTGCCATGTTATGCCCGAAAAATGCCCCTGCAACGTTTCAGAAATTAATGAACGACATTGTAGCCGACATTTCCAACTGTACGGTGTACCTAGATGATGTCATAATATACGACGATGATTTTAATAGTCACTGTGCTCACATCGGACAGCCTTTTAATAAACTGAATGAAGCAGGTTTGGTGGTAAACCTGGGTAAGTGCGATTTTGTCAAAGCCACAGTTTTGTACCTGGGGTTTGAGGTGGGGATGGGTCAGGTGTGCCCTCCACAGACAAAGATCAAAGCCATCGATCAGTTTCCCCAGCCTACGACTAAGAAACAAATCATGCGGTTTCTAGGTATGATAGGCTATTATCGTCGCTTCATCAAAGGCTATTCGACTGTACTTGCACCTTTAACTGACTTATTATCTAAGGACAAGAAGTTCCGGTGGTCTCCTGAGTGTGCAGAGGCGTTTTCCTTGGTGAAACACCTGTTATGTACCCACCCCATACTCAGGGCCCCGGACTTCAGCAGACTTTTTCAGCTGGCGACTGATGCCAGTGGCGTAGGAGCTGGGGCTGTCTTGTTACAGACAGATGATGAAGGTATCGAACATCCATTGAGTTTTTACAGTAAAATATTCAATAGTGCACAAAGGAATTACTCTGTAATTGAAAAAGAACTCCTGGCGATAGTGCTGGCGCTCAGGCACTTCGATGTATATGTTCCTGCTTTCGGACCAGTCGTAGTGGTTTATACCGATCATCACCCTCTGAAATTCTTGAATCAGTTTCATAACTGGAATATGAGGCTGACCAGGTGGTCACTCATGCTTCAGGAGTATAATCTGGACATACGCCATATTGCCGGTTCTGATGACGTGATAGCGGATTGTCTATCAAGGGTGGATGAGGTTGGTTAGACTGCCACAGTATTGAGGGTTGAGTGTGGAGGAAAATAGGCTGTCACTGTAGTTCAGCCGAAAAAAACAAATTAAAAAAAGCAAAAACCTTATAAAAACTCTTTATTTTTTATAACGTGTAGAATTTTGTATAAGATGTTGTAGCAGTATCTAAGTTGAATGTTTTCGCTTATTGTCGCTGAGTTAGTTGAACTTGCTCGGTGGAGTGCAACAGTCTTTATTTTTGTTATATATAGTGCCTTGTGTCGCAACAGTGTGTGGTACTATAAGAAGCTTTCTGTTAGATATGAAGAACTTAGTCAAGGGTCTTATATCTTGGGGGAGGTGTGACGCTTCTGCATAGTAGCCACGTGCGGGCATGCGCACGCGTTGGCTGCCCAGCCGTTTAGAAACCGGCTGGTGGCAGCCGGGCGGCAGGCTTTTCCTTAGTATATATCCTACGACAACGTAATATAACTAATGTCTGGGATATTCTTATGTTGTTTCACAGCTTGAAGCTGCCCTTATTCTTAACCAACGCATCTTAGTATATTTTATTCTCGATAGTTGATTATTTCATTATAATATATAAGATGTAAGTCTAGTGAGGGCGGGAGGAGACGAGCGGGAGAGAGAGACCGGCTTGGGACGTTGCTTCGCTTGCCAGCTTGGGACGAGCCTGAAGCGTTGCCATATGCATTTGATTGCAACGTTAGGCTTAGTTTCGACTCACGCACGGGGTAGAGGATTTTGACCCGGCAACTGTGTTGAGTGTTGCCAAGCATGGGATGTATTCTGCATGCCTAGGGCGGGGTCCAGACAGATTCAAGACTCAGAGCTCACCTCACTGTCGTACCCTTTGGACCCCCCTTGATATCTATCCCTCTCAACCCCACTTAGAAACTTTCTCTCTTACTTTGTATACCTTCCTTCCACTACTTCACCAATCTATTTAATTATCCCATCCCCTTGATAGACCTTATATCTATTATTGTATTAACGACGAGCTCTCAGATAACTAGATAGGATTTTGGGCCTTATGCAGAGACGTAATTGTTAATGAGACCTAGGAAGCTTTTTTGTTGTTTCATATTTGGTAGTTTCATGCTTGCTAGTGTGTTCTTGTGTCAGGTTAGCAGGGGCTAGACCGGAGGGGAGGCTTTTTGCGATCCTTTAAGTAAAGTCTGCTGGTGAGAGTCCTGTGGATCCGCACGACTTTACTAGGATACCCGTGGGAGTCTGGGGGCATTTTCTTGTCTGTGTCCCTGTGTGTCTAGTGTTGTGTTGTGTGAGGGCCCTTGCCTAGTCCACTCAGCACTGCGCTAGCACGTCTTCCTTTTGTTTTAGGGTCGCCAGGAGAGAGTCAGATACTTGCGATCTGAGTCTCTCAAGAGAGCACCCTTTCAATTAGAGTAATTTGGCGCATAGACTTGGGAACGTCCCTAGGCTAGAGCAGGTGGCTCAGCCCGGGTATCCGAAGCCTATATCCTTCCGGCTAGACCTCTGCCACCTGGCAGATTAACAGCTAGGGGTTTATTATTTCTGCATGCTTGTTATTGTGCCACAGTTTACCGTTTTTGTGAGCATTGGGAGTCAGGGTGTGGCTTAGAGACTCTGTCCGAGCAGGCTTGCCTGACTAAGAGTGAGAAGCACACCTGTATGTGGTTATGTTGCGAGTTGTTGCCTTTAGGTAATTATACCCATGCCATTATACACTGTAGGTCCTATCACTAGTATTTATTCCTGTTTATGAGTTAAGAGTTCTCTAAATCCGTAACATATTTTCTTTGTTAAGCATCAGATCCTACAGTAGCCACATGCAGTTTAGAAACCCGCATCTTGTCTACCGGTACGATGTTTTGAGGACTGTTTGCTTTCACCTTCTTTCACGCAGGGGTGATTAGTTGTATTAATTAACGTAACGTTAAATGTACTTTCTTCTAGTTTGTTATTAAATTGTTTCTGCAATTTAATTCCGTTATCTATCTTTTCCTTGAAGCTTTAAGTCAACTTAATTGTGTGATCTTTTATATAGCCTGCTTTTCTATCAGCAGTCTATAGTGCGTGCACCCTGTAACCGAGTCATAGGATACCTCGTTGTCCAGGCAGGACTCTTGACTGTTTAGGGTGGTTTGTTGCCTGGGTTTATAGATAAGGGTTGGATCTAGCGTTTTCCGTTGTTGCTTGTTGCCGCATACCTAGTCCAATAGAAAGAGCCCAGTGTTTATATATCCTAGGACGTAACAATTTTTTCTCGTCAACTCACTTCTTCTTACTAACTCCTTACAATCTCTCTCTACACGCCGCAATGATGCATATCTCTCACTCTTCTACCGATATTGAAATAATCAGTGTTCTTCAGAGCTTCCTCAGTGTATACGTCCTTCCCTATGCTGTCCAGATCTCTAACCCAAGAGTGAACCGATTCTCGCAGTATTTCTTCTAGTCAACATGTATGCTTTGGAACTCTGTCCCTCAATTTGTCTTTCCCTCATCCTATTAATTGAACTGCTTCAAGCTCGTGTGTCTAAACATTCTGACTCCAACATTCCTTGAATTTGGATGTCACTCTTTCAACTTTGGGGGAGACACTTGTTACAGCTAGATTTACCTTTGTTCTCCTTCATACACATAGAATACAATAAAAGCACCGATCGATCGATAGCAAGGGAAAGGAGGGAGGAGAAATTCCACTGTCCCGCCGTCCATGGTCTCACTCACAACCCGCTTATTCCTGACCTTATAGATTTACATGTTGTTTTTGTTTACACCTATTGTTTACACCTATTGTTTACACCTATTGTTTACACCTATTGTTTACACCTATTGTTTACACCTATTGTTTTAGTTCTTATTCTTCACATGTGCCTTGTGGTGCCATTATATTGCTTTATAAGGGAGATGTAAGGGATATTACGTAATTCAACCCCATCCACCTCTCCTTCACGCAAGACCAAAACAAGGATGCGCAGGTGCCTATTCTAGTCAACCGTGCCCATAAGACACTCACATAATTTTTGTACCATATATATTTGCTGTGGGAAGTGTAGGTGTGATAGCAACATGCTGATGTACATTACATTACATTTTGCAAGGGTCGCCTTTTTGGCCATTCCTTCGCACCACAGCGATCTATCTCAAATCAAGATCTTGCAGCTGCCAGGTTATTAGGCTCGGGCTCCCAATTACTCCTCGTCATAATTATAGTTTCGACAAGTATATAATCAATAGTATATATACAATATATTAATCAACACACTAACTCTGAGTTGTGACTTTACACATATAGATAGACTGTATACTGGTATATACATGCAGGTATATTCTATTTACACATATACAGTAGATAGACTGTATACTGGTATATACATGCAGGTATATTCTATTTACACATATACAGTAGATAGACTGTATACTGGTATATACAGTAGATAGACTGTATACTGGTATATACATGCAGGTATATTCTATTTTATTAATTTCACTCCCAACACCAAACTCCTCCCAATGAAATTAATGAAAGCATGTGATCTTCCAGGGATTCGAACCTGGGTTACCACATACAGATCTTAACCCTTTTGCTGCGGGTGACATTCTGGAATGTCCTTGGAAGTTACAACAATTTCCAGGCTTTAAAAGCCTGTAAAAACGTAAAAATTTAGTGTCGGTGGGCGGGAACGTGAGGGGCCCACCTCCGACCCTCAGAGCACCGAGCGGCTCACTGAGGTTGACTGTGTCTCGCGCGGGTCTCTCTCTGTGTCTCCCAGCAGTGTAGCCAAGCGAGAGAGTGTTACATAATAGCGGGTTTCCCGCGTTTCACTGGCACCACTGCGGGTTAACCAGACCACGTACGGGGCCCGTTCTGGTGTCATTTTGAAGCTATTCTCGCCTAGTTTTCGGCAGAATACACTTCATTTAATGCAGATGCTTGATTTATCATTCAGGAGTGCCTGAATATGCCCTAAATAGCCCAAAAATGGCCGCAGCCAAAGAGTTAAACACTATAAACATTACACCATCAAGACAGTTAAAACTTAAGTACATGACAACGATTTTATATCCATTTATCGAAGACTGGATATCAATCTAATCATGTATTCAAACCCAACTGCAGACTGAATAGCGTAATTTGTATGTGAAAGGAAAGAACATTTTATAGGGCACAGATCTCTAAGGACCGACCTCGCTATGAAATATTCCTGAATCTATAGGAATAATCAAATTGATTAATTTCACTCCCAACACCAAACACTTCCGAATGAAATTAATGAAAACATGTGATCTTTCCGGGATTCGAACTTGGGTTATCACATACAGATCTTAAACACTCTAACCATTACACTATCAAGACAGTTAAAGGTTAAATACATGACTACGATATAATATCCATTTATCAAATACTGGATATCAATCTAATCATATACTCAAACCCAACTGCATACTGAACAGCGTAATGCATAAGTGAAAGGAAAGAACATTTTATGGGGCACATATCTCTAAGGACCAACCTCGCTATGGCGATAAAACTTCATATATTTCTTATACTCTGAACTTGGTTTGCCGACACCCAATATCGTGCAGAAGGTGTTTTAGTTACGCAGGTAATCACAGTTGCAATATGGCAACAGAGGGCTTATTATCTTATCTCGATATGATAGGCGTCAAGGGAGTACGGTCATTGTTTCAAACTCGGTAAGCTCTCTTCTAAGACGCGGGACACTATCGACTAAACGTGTCGGAAGAGGCAACAAAATCTTCAAGAGAAGGAAGAGCACGCCAGGGTGGGGCGTGGGGTTATCTAATTCTTCCTTCATTTCAAAGACATACAGACAAGTTATTTTCCTTATCTCGGGAGGGTAAAAGGGTTTAACTGCTTCTGATTTTACTTTATAGTTATGGACACAGAATACATTCTCTAATGAAGAAGGATAAAATTTAATTATCTGTTTCTGACTTTCCATTATAGTTATGCACATAAAATATGTTCTTTAAATATGAACGGTATTGGGTCCCTCGGGAGCTATAGGGGCCCAGGGGTTCTTGGGGCAGTTACCTCACTGTTCAAGCAGAGGGCCCTCGTTGTCTCTCAGGGGCGTTGTACACTCGTGGGCCGGCCATATTTCTAGGCCGACTTCAGCTTCCCACAGTTACGCAGCAGGGTACTGTTGTCTTCTCAGGATAGTCCTACTCGTTTCCAGACGGTGTCCTCTCTACTGTAGAGGGTTTGACGTACTTGTGTCAACTTCACTGTTACTATGTGTTGTATTTATTAGGGATGGAGCCTCCTCACGTCCTGCTACTGTTATCTCTTTTTAATACTTGGTTATTGTCTTCCTCCCTTCACTCTCTTTCGGTAGTCTCCTGGTTCACTGTTCAATCTTCTTCAAGGTATAAAAAATAGGAGTCTGAGTATGGGTCGATCAGTCTCTTTATATCTTGCAGCCCTTCATGCAGCTCAGGGGCGGCAGTATAGGATTCAGCATGCACCCTGGGTGTGATGTCCCGAGTTTGAATCCTGGGAGTATCACATTTTTTTTTATTTTTTTTTTTTTCTATGTGATTGAGGGAGGCAAAAGGCATAACTGCCTATAGCGAGTGCCTCCCCCATAGTTGAAAGAGTGACAGGGCCAAAATCAAGGGACGTTCGAGCCAAAATGCCTGGACACACGGAGTTTGAAGCAATTTAAGTCATAGGAAGAGGGAAAGACTGATTCTGGGAGAGAGTTCCAGAGCTCAGATGTTGAGTAGAAGAAAGTTTGAGAGTAACATTTCACTCTTGGGTTGGAGAGTTGCACAGAGTAGGGGTGGGATTGAGTTGCAAGACGGGTACCACGTGCCCTACGTAAAGGAGGTGGTATGCACTGGGATAGCTCTGAGGAACACTGATTATTATAGTAGCGATAGAATAGCGAGAGAGATGCAACATTGCGGCGGAGAGAGAGAGATTGCAGAGAGTTGGTGAGTGGACGGGAGTTAATGATACGAAAGGCCTTCCTTTCAACTTTGTCTAGGAGAGCGGTGTGAGAGGAACCTCCCCACACATGTGAACAATACTCAATACAAGGGCGCACTATGCCCCTGTACAGAGCAAGAAGCTGTGCAGGGGAAAAGAACCCCCTAAGGCGGTTGAGCACACCCAGCTTCTGGGAGGCTGCCTTAGCAAGACTGGTAATATGGTCCTTCCAAATGAAAGCAGAAGAAGCAAACCCACCAAGAATATTGAGAGAAGATGAAGGGTTGATTTTTGTATTGTTGAAGAATAAGGGATAGTCCGCTGGGAGATCCTGACGGGTAGATAGATGGAGAAATTGGGTTTTGGAAGCATTAAAGTTAACAAGGTTTTCTCTACCCCAATTGGAAATAGTATTTAGATCAGAATTTAAGAGTTCTATGGCTTCATTACGTTTGTCGTTGAGGGATTGCTGGCTGGGGCGTTCTGAAAAACTAATGGAGTAGTGTAAGGTTGAGTCGTCTGCGTATGAATGGATGGGAATTAAGGTACAGTTAAGGAGATCATTTATAAAAATTAGAAAGAGAATAGGAGATAGGACAGAGCCCTGAGGAACACCGGAGCTTATAAGGTGAGGAAGTGAACAATGTCCGTCCACAACCGCAGCTATGGAACGGCCGGAAAGGAAATTAGAGACAAAGGCACAGATGGAGGGATAGAAACCGAAGGAGGGTAGTTTAGAAATTAACGATTTATGCCAGACTCTATCGAAGGCTTTCGATATGTCTAGTGCAATAGAAAAAGTCTCACCGGAGTCCCGAAAGGAGGATGACCAAGAGTTAGTAAGATATGAAAGAAGATCACCAGTAGAGCGACCCTTAAGGAAGCCATACTGGCGATCTGAGAGCAGATTATGAGAAGAGAAATGCTTAAGAAATTTGGAAGCAAGAATAGTTTCAAAAACTTTAGAAAGACAAGAGATAAGAGCAATTGGACGATAGTTGGAGGGTTGAGAGCGGTCACCCTTCTTTGGGACAGGTTGAATGTGAGCAAACTTCCAGCATGAAGGGAAGACGTTAGAGGATAGACAGAGACGAAAGAGTTTGCCTAGGCAAGGAGTCAGCACGGAAGCACAGTTTTTGATTACAACAGGAGGAACACCGTCCGGACCGTACGCCTTATTAGTGTTAAGCCCAGAGAGGGTAGAAAGTACATCTTTAGAAGAGATGCTTTCATTAGTTTATTCTTGTGTATTTGGGTTCCTTAATATAGGCTCTTCTTCCAGCTCGGGTTCAGGGGACGGGAAAGACTGGTCACTTAGGGGCGGCAAGACGAGGTGGGGCTTACGTGGGGTGTCTGGGGTCTGCTGCGGAGGAGGGGGAGGAGAGAAGAGAAAGATCTATTGGGGGAAGTGCAGGACAGTTCTTGAGGAATTCAAGGTGTCTCTCTGGGAAGTTTCATATCTCCCACCATGATGTTTACCAATGTCGGCCAATCACCTGTGAATTGTCACCTTGTGTTCAGTTTGGGTCAATTACGTTATTATACAGTACAGTATGTCTCCTATGACGGAACAGGTTTATTTATTTGTGTATTTTAAACCCCATAGTAATATACATACTTTATGTACATTAATGTGCTAGGTATTTACCTGTGGAAATTCCAAATAACTGAGATCCCCCCCCCCCCCCCTTCACAGAGTATTTCCACTATTATATCTTTATTATCCTTTGGGAATCTATATTTTTTGTTTAGTGTTACCTTATTCAGGAAGCCCTACTGATGCAGGGAATTCGGGGGACTGGGTGTGATAGCCCTCAGGTTAGGTTAGATTGTGAGGTTAGTTTAATGCATGCCAGTTGGCAAGGCACTCAAGGACGTAAACAAACCCACCCGCCATGGTCGTAACTTTCCACTCGGAGAATTTACCCTGTGCATATGTGGCAGTGCGTGCACCTTTCCATACATACTGTACACCGTGTGCGTATGAAGAGCCACACTGGTGGATAGCCAACAATACTCACTAATCCCCTCTAACGAGAGTTTGCATTAACCCTTTTACTCCAGTGATCCCTTCCTCGTACCTCAGCCAATATTTAATGTATATATACTGTATATGTGTGTATATCCTAGAATAGGCAGTAACTTAATCAACGAATTTCTATATAAATTGCTATATGTGCAATGTCAACAGTCATACAGGAGGGCTACTTGAGTTGCTCCATAGTGTACTGTACCTAGTAATTAAGTAAATAAAGCTTGTAAACTGTACTTCTGTTGTCGTCCATATCCTCTATTTTTATGTCCAATCCCAGCTGATATTTCACCAAACTGAGTTTGTATGCTTTAACCCCTAAGTGTCGGCGCGCAACATAAGTCGAGTATAATAAATCTGGACTATCTGGCGGCGCGCGACATAGGTCGTGTGGCAATTTCAGCACGTAATGTTGCTGAGAGAGAGAGACAAGTGGTGGCAGGAGAGTAGCGAGCGTATGACTGCTCCAGACCACCGCGGCGAACCTACTGACTCGAATCCCACCTCCTCCCTCCCTCTCTCACTCGCTACATACTGAATTGTATGGGGAAAGTACCGAATTACATGCTTTTTGCACTCGCGTTGCGCGGTTGTTGCAAGAAAACTAGCCGTCATAAAAGGATCGTTATGGTGTCATTGGAAAGCTCTGTTTATGCCCTTTCAGGGATAGATACTAGTTTTACGCTCTGGGTCTTATTTAGGCATGAAAATGATCACGTAAACAGCCCTATTTTGGCTAAAAACACCCCGCTGGGCGGTACATATAAATAAACCGCTAGCCCGCTAATCTAGTGTTAAGTTAGCCGCACAACAATGGTAAACTGGGTCATGTTGCTGAGAACAATTTTAAGAGACAGCGTGATACTAAGAAAAAAGGAATCTGTAAATGTTTAGTCAGTTTGAATTAGTTTCCACTATCGAGAGTTCCCAATGGTCTATAAACGACTCAGTGGTACAGTCTACGACAGAACTGCTGTCATGGCCTGAGGCAATATATTAGGTCACTAATCTTTTAATAGATGGCCTTTTAATCGCTTCTAATAAAAGGGGGCAGGGTTAATATACAGGTTGGAAGGAGGAGTCAAACGTGTGTGTGTGTGTGTGTGTTTTAGAACAGCACGCAGAATAAGTTTATTTTAACATAACACACAGGCATTATTATGAGATTAGCTCATGCCGGATCACAAATAAGTAACACACATCAGGTGTTGCATTATTTAGGGAATTTAATATACAGACAATCAAGTTTATATCCTTCGCACTTCCCATTCCCCCTCCTCCCCCTCTCCCTTTCACCCCAACTCTCCTTTGTGACGCTCACCGCTTCCCCCAGAACCGCATGGCTTACTCGCTAGGACTCGCCAGGGCAGAGAATATAGCTACAGTCTACCTATCATTGTGTACTTTCCTTCTCGAGAAAGCTTGTGTTGCAGACAGTTCAGAACTGTTCTTTATTTTCGTCTGTCACAATCTTTTCTATTTTATTTAGTCAATTGAAAGTATTGTGTTAAGTAGTTGAATGATGGGAAGGCGAGCGGGAGAGGCAGAGAGAGAGAGAGAGAGAGAGACAAGGTGGTGTGACTTGGTAGTGAGTGCGGCGCGTGGCTGGCCCCCTTACATAGGCCTCGCGGGATTCGTTGCCTCCTGCCTAACACTGCCTACTACGCGGCTGCTTACTGGGCGACTGTCGCGCGCCCTCGTGCCATTCTTGCGAACTGGGACTCCAGCCAGGAGGTCCATGGGAATATCCTTGTCAGATCCTTCCCAGACAGCATACTCTAAGCATCTCCCTTGAACTGTCCCACACTCTTGTCTTAGAATCTTTCTCTCCTACTGCCTCTATCATTTCCACTACTTCCTCACCTTTTATTAATATCAATTCCCCTCTGGTTCTCTGCATCCACACCTTGAATTGGTGGCCAGACTGTATTATATGCTGGATCTCACATTTCTTATGTACTAGATTAAGGTTGAAGATAGTCATTGTCTTTTTGGGAGATTGTATTGCTCAGACTGTCTCCATCAATCACTAATGTTTCTACAGGGTTAAATAATGCTAGACTAGGGATCAGGTACCTTGCTGTTGGTGTTTTCAATGTGTGTAGGCTACTTTTGAGCTACACGTCACTACGAATTCTGTGGGTTACCTGGGTGGATCTTTTGTCTCTGTACCTTGGAGTTTAGACTGTGTAGTGCGTGAGGGCTGCTTGCCTAATCCACCCAACACTGTTCTAACTCTATTTGCTTTTACTTTTGAGGGTCGCCAGGAGGATACTCGATACTTGTGATCGAGAATCCTCAAGAGAGCACCACTTCATATTAACGTAATCAGGCCGCACAGACCCATGGTCCACACTAGGCTAGGAGCTGCCTTGCTCCACCAGAATTCTGTACCTTTGCGCATCCCAGCTAGACTTTATTAACCCGGGTAGACATTAGCTGGATTAGATCATATACTCTTTTATGCATACCCATTATGTCTACACAAGCATTTTGAGGTCTAGGTTGCTGTAGAGAGACACAACCAGCATAGACCGGTTTTGTTAATAGGAGTATTACTTTTTCGTGGCGAGCATTATTACTGTTGCACCACTTATAATATTCTTGTGTCCAATAACATTATATGTCCAGCCTTTTTGTGTATTTAGCCTACACGTGCATTGTCCTGCCTCCTGCTATTTTGTGGTTCCATTTCCGATACGTTCTTCTTAGTAGCATCCTACATTATTCAGAAGATTCCTTGTTCGGTGCTTGAGGACTTTACAACACTTTCTTTCATAAAGGAGTGACAGATATTATTGATTAAAGTAACGTTAAGTAAACCTTCTTCTTGTTTGCATTAGATCACTCTTGTGATTTAATTAAGTTAACTATCTTTTCCTTGTGTACCATAACTAAGCAACCATATGTTATAGGTAATAGGCTGTTTCAGAGAACATCAGCCTATAGTAGAAGCACATAGATACTGAGAGTTAAGATACCCCGCTATCGCAGATATAACTCTGGAGGGTATATGTGTTCTTTGTTCGACGGGATTATATATCAGGGGTTGGATCTAGCGTTTCCGTTGTTGCATTTATGCCAGTCTAGTCCAATGTATAAGAGCCACTGATTTATACGAGACCCGATCGTAACACCTTCTTCACTCACTCACTCACTCACTCTCTCTCTCTCGCTCTCTCAAGGACGTAAATTATACCCTCTAAAATACGCAGATTAATACTATGCGATTGTTTTGAATTTACATATACATAATAAATGTTAGGGTTGACGAAAATAACAAACATATATTGATTAGGAATAGGATAACTAGCGAGGCAGCGAACAACACCTATTGCTCGCTGCCTCGCTAGTTATCCTATTCCTACTTAAGCTACGATTCCCGAAGAACACGTCTATATTTGTTTGTATATATATATCAAGTGTAACAATAACACTTAGGATTCAAGTTATTTGTGTTGGCTTAAGGAATAAGTTGAATAATACATATACTTATGACCTCCACAATTTGTAATGTTTGGGGAGTCGGCGCTTCAACCTCTCTCCTCTGTCCATCACATGCAAGCACCAACCCACCCACACTAACACAGGATACAAAACACACGATAACGTAAAACGCACATCACACACACGATCACATCCAACGTAATGGGCACACACACACACACACACACACACACACACACACACACACACACACACACACACACACACACACACACACACACACACACACACACACACACACACACACACACACACACACACACACACACACACACACACACACACACACACACACACACACACACACACACACACACACACACACACACACACACACACACACACACACACACACACACACACACACACACACACACACACACACACACACACGCACACACACACACACACACACACACACACACACTGCTCCAGGCAAACTAGAAAAGGAATTAGCATTATTGAGGAAATGCTGCTGTCTTCAGTGCGTGCCATGGCCATCCTGAACCTTACGACGTATAGACTAATAACACACATAACAAAGCCACTGCAACAACTTCGTCTCTCTCCAACACCCCTTCTCCCCTCTCGACACTCTTCAGAAAATAGGAAAAGTAGAAAGTAGCTACGAGGTGCGCCGTTGTAAATGCTTATCCTTCAATACCTTCACCTGACCTGACCCCATCCGGAGTTTAGCTGGTCCACAAGGGTGAGGGTGTGTGACATGAACCCAATAGCAAATTTGTGGGCCATCATGTCATGGAGTGGAATGTGGTCCAGGTTAGGATTGGAAAGGGCGGGGGGGGGGGGGGGGATCCGTCGCCGCCCTAATATAAGTTGAAACATTTTAAAATCAGCTCCAACGAGAATACAGGAGGCAGTTGATGCAGCTGGTGGGTGGAGATCATTGATTGAATAAATACAAATTGTAAATGTTAACATCTAAGAACCGGTTCCATGTCATCTCAACCAGTAGACCATTTCAACCAGTGCCAAATTAACCCAGACCAACCAAACCAGTGCCAAAATATAGTATTAACCTAACCTAACTGTATTGGTTGATTTGGTACTGGTTGAGAGCTACTGGTTGAGAGCTACTGGTTGAGTTGACCGGTCACCATAAGAAGCCTTTATATACAGTATATTATATAATGTGTTTCCAATGTTCACCGTAACATAATGATGGTGAAATAATACATATTAAATTAAATTCAAGGTAACATACACAGAGCTGTAGTATACTTTTAATTATGTTTGGACGATAATTTAAACAATACGATGTAAAAATATAAAAGCCTAAACAATTTATATCAACTTTAAAACAACATAACCAGATTGCTTGGATTATCGTTAATTGTTCAATTCGATGACTTACTTTATAGTAAATCATTACAGTGGGTAGCGCCGAACTGTTTATTGATAATGGGAAGCCACAGTAATTGCTAGTAATTACGAATCCACTGAGAAAAGTATAATGCAATAATCATAGCGTGTCATATTACATGTTAAGGTAGATTATGAATTGGTCAACCACAGTGCTGTGAATAGTGGTATGGAAGAACACAAGATTTATCAAAATTTGTTTTTATTACAAAGAAACACGTTTCGGCTCATCTAAAGTGTTTTCTCTAACTGAGTCGATATTATCTTGTCTTTATGATATATATATTTGGTTATAATTTGGTCCAAGCTAGATTACAATGTGATCCAACTTGTCTTGATGCGTGGATTGTAATATCCCGTTTCAATTACTTATATATTTATACGATTGTTTACACTAACCAGGACGCCAAGGTTGGCAACTTTGAGTGTTTTGCAACGGAACATATCTATTTATTTTCTATAACACATTGTATAAGGTAAATAATAGAATACGAGTTAATAATTGAGAATCAGTAAAGGTAAACAGAACAGTATTATTAAAACACCAAAGTCATTGTTATGGACAGCTTTGAACACGATGATTAGGAAAGTTATATATTCGGTTAGGAGAGAGAAGGGGGAGAGAAAAAGAGAGAAGGGGAGAGATAGGGGAAGGCAGCAGAGAGAAGGGGAGGAGGGGGGAATGGGAAGTGCGAAGGATAGAAACTTGATTGTCTGTATAATCTATCTATCTATCTATCTATTGCCTGACGCCGTGATCCCCGAAGGGGTGGCCACGAACGAACCGCCCCCATGCACCTCTGTCCCCAGTCAGTCGACGCCCCTCCCCCCAACCAGCACCGCCTTCGTTCATGTAGTTCCTCACTCCATCCTTCCACCTCATATTCGGTCTACCTCTCCCCCTCTGTCCCTCCACCTCGCTCTCGTACACCCTCTTAGTCATTCTCTCGCTTTCCATACGTTCCATATGGCCGAACCATCTCAAGTTGTTCCTTTTCACACTTTCCAGCACATCTACCTCCACACCACACCTCCTTCTTACTTCCTCATTAGTCTGTCTATCCCTCCATGTAACTCCGCACGCACTCCTTAAGTAATTCATTTCCACTGCTCTCACTCTTGGTCTGAGTCTCTCAACCAACGTCCATGCTTCGCTTCCGTAAGTCAGTGTCGGGATTACCACACTGTCATGCAAGGACTTCTTCACTTCCATACTGACCACCCTATTTCTTGTTACTGCTTTTAGCGTTCCTACAACCCTCTTCCCCTGTTGTACCCTCTCCCGCACCTCTTCATCCATAGTCCCATCTTTACTCAACACACTGCCCAGATACTTAAAAGAGTTGACGATCTCCATAGCCTGACCGTTCAGCTTCACCTCACACTCTGTGACTTCACCCCTTTCGAAGACCATAACCTTGCTCTTCCCCGTATTTACCTTCAAATTCCGTTTTTTCGCACACTGTTCCAAACTCATTTACCAGACCCTGCAACTCCCATTCATTATCACTCATCAGAACTGTATCATCCGCAAACAGCAGTATAGGTAGCTTCCACTCAATTCCCTCCCTTTTCAGCGATACACCAACATTCACTGCTCTTGATAGTATTTCTTTCATGACTCCATCCATATATACAGTAAACAACCACGGGGACATCACACACCCCTGTTTCAAACCAACATTCAGGTCAAAGAACTCGCTCTGCTCACTCTCCACACGTACTGCCGCCTTTGCACCCTCATACATGCTCTTCACTGCTTTCAGCAACTTGCCCTCTACTCCGTATATTCTAAGTACTTTCCACAAACCTTCTCTATCCACTCTGTCATAGGCCTTCTCCAAGTCCATAAAGGCAACATACACCTTTTGTTTCTTCTCCAGATACTTCTCCACAACACAATTCAGGGTAAAAATCTGATCTACACATCCTCTTCCCTTCCTAAAACTTCCCTGCTCGTCGCCTATCCATTTCTCCGTTCTCACTCTCACTCTCTCAATCACTACCCTACTGTATACCTTCCCTACTACGCTTAGAAGACATATTCCTCGGTGGTTACCACCGAGGTATAATAAATTCCATAAATAACGCAACACCTGATGTGTGTTACTTATTTGTGATCCGGCATGGGCTAATCTCATAATATAGCCTGTGTGTTATGTTAAAATATTCTTATTCTGCGTGCTGTTCTAAAACACACACACACACACGTTTGACTCCTCCTCCTTCCAACCTCTATATTAACCCCGCCCCCTTTTATTAGAAGCGATTAAAGGGACATATATTAAAAGATAAGTGAACTAGTACATTGCCTCAGGTCATGACAACAAGTTCTGTCGTAGACTGTACGTGCTTTGATTAGTAAAGTTAACTGTCCTCAAGGTTGGCGACGTTTCAAGAAATATATTGGCATCTTCAGATCTACTAACAAAGACAACGCTTCTTATAGACTCAATATAACTACAATGTTATTACATTTTAGTGTGTATTATAATTATAAGCGGTAGGGAAATACTTCGTAAGAGTATGAAAATGATACGTGCATGGCGTACATAAAGTCGATAGTTATGATATGAAAAGTTGACGAAACAAAATGGAAAATCTGGAGATAGACAGAATAGCTATAAATGAACAAGTTATCTAGAAATGTAAACAATTATTACAGGAATCGAATTTATACATAGGTCGAGGTAGTAAAGTAAATATAAAGCTAAGACTAACATATGCAATATGAAATCTAACGTAAATATGATAATGAAATAAATAAAGAAAGACATACAATCTAAAGGTAAAAGTTCATCAGCTTAGAATCACAGTAAAACACATGTAGTTATATGTAAACCTATACAGGGTTGCACATATTTTAGTACCGAGAGCTTCTGCTATGCTCATCTCCATGTCTGAAGAGTAACTTACGAGAATTACTCATTGGGTGGTCGTGAATGTCTGTTTTTATCTAATGGCTGAAACTGATGGTTTTTGAAGCAATTGTCCGGTTCTGCAAGAACGGCCAAAGTGTTCACAGATACGAACCCTGAGTTGCTGAGTTGTTTTACCGATGTACTAAGACTTACATCTCTTACACGTATATTGGTACACAACTGACGATTGCAAACATTGTGGAATCTTATCTTTTAACTTAAACCTGTTCCTCTTATTAGTTTTATTTGAAAATACGATCTTAGTTGAGACTTGAGAGTAGAATGAGTTGGAATAATAGGCTTTGGACGTTGAAACATTTATTTCCGGTGAAAGAGAGGAGGATGAAGACTGTCACCTCTTCTACTGTGATTATTTAATGTGAGGGTTCGATCAGTTTAATGTGAGGGTTCGATCAGTTTGTTCAGTTGCTTACCAATATACGTATCAATAAAATTAGTTGGTAATCAATTTAGATGCAGGGAATTTTGTAAATTATTCTAATTTAAGGTGTAGAGGGAGTGTACTTTTAGCTTGACAAATTAGGATATGCTCTTGTTACAAGGGGAGATATTAGATGGCGTTTATATTATATAGGGATGGCAGACGAAAACTTTGTAGCCAACCCAGTATAAGGTGGCTTTCTGTGCAAAGATATTATAAATCTATCATATATAATTATATGACCACGATATATTATATATATATATATACTCTTACTATCAACTTTTGCAATATTCGCGGCCTTTCCTCTAATTTTCATTCAATAGAACACCATCTCTCCTCCTACAAACCTGATCTTCTTTTCCTCACCGAAGCACAGGTATCTGAGACAATTTCCAGCAGCCCCTTCTCTGTATCCTCCTACTTTCTCTATTCTAGTTTCAAAGCCAAAGGCGGATATTGTGCATACATGCACAATAAACTCACTTGCTCTCGTGTTCCCGATTTCGACTCCTCTGAATTCTCAACTTTATGGCTCAAACTATCCTGTCATTCTCATACTAAATATTTCTGTGCTGTCTATCTTCCCCCTAACTCTACCGACTTTCCAAAATTCTTTGACTATCTAAGCTCTAGAGTGGAACACATTCTATCCGTTCATTGTCTCTTTAAAAAAAAAAAAAAAAAAAAAAAAATCTCTCCCTTCTCTGAAATCTCCATCTTAGGAGATTTCAACATTCACCACCGTCAATGGCTCTCGTCTCACACTACTGGCCAACCTGGTGAACAAGCTTACGTCTTTTCAATCATAAATGACCTAGAGCAGCTGGTCCAGCAACCCACCCGTATCTCGGATCGCTTCGGAGATCGGCCCAACATTCCTGAAGTATTTCTGACTTCCAACCCTTCTTCTTATACTGTCAATCTTTTCTCTCCTTTGGGCTCCTCCGTCCATAAACTTATCTCCGTCACCTGTCCTATCTCTTCAGTATGGCCACCCAATCCTCGCAGCCGGCGGCGCTTGTGGCACTTTGGCACTGCCGACTGGGAGGCTCTCCAGCAGTACTTCTTTGATTTCCCATGGAATGACTTCTGCTTCCGTGGCCGGAAACCCTCGGAGAGTGCTGAACGCATTACCAAGATAATCCTCTCGTGCATGGAAGTGTACATTCAATTTTCTTTCTTTCAGTCAACTGCAATAAAATCTTGGTTTACCCACGCTTGTTGTACTGCTGTCCACAACAAGGAGGACGCATTCAAATGGTACCGATGCCTTAAAACTCACGAATCTCATTTTTCCTATGTTTCTGCCCGGAATTAAGCCAAATCTGTTCTTCGACTTGTCAAGCACTCTTTCATGCATAATAAATGCACTAAACTATCCAACTCTAGCTCTTCCCAAGCTTTCTGGCATCTAGCCAAAAACCTCTCCAACAATTTTTCTTCCACGTCTTTCCCTCCCCTTTTCCACTCTGATGGCACAACCATCATTTCTTCCTCTGACAAAGCTGAACTCTTTGGTCAAACTTTTACTAAAAACTCTACCTTGGACGGTTCCGGTGCTATTCCTTCCTCTCCACCCCCCTCTCTCCTAAATATGCCTAATAACCTAATCACTTCTAAAGATGTACTTTCTACCTTCTCTGGGCTTAATACTAAGAAGGCGAACGGTCCGGACGGTGTTCCTCCTGTTGTACTCAAAAACTGTGGTTCCGTGCTGACCCCCTGCCTAGGCAGACTCTTTCGTCTCGGTCTCTCCTCTAACGTCTTCCCTTCTTGCTGGAAGTTTGCTCTCAGTCAACCTGTCCCAAAGAAGGGTGTCTATTGAAGGCACCTCAACCCTCCAACTATCGTCCAATTGCTCTTCTCATCTCTTGTATCTCTAAAGTTTTTGAAACTATTTTTGCTTCCAAATCTCTTAAGCATTTCTCTTCTAATAATCTGCTCTCAGATCGCCAGTATGGTTTCCTTAAGGGTCGCTCTACTGGTGATCTTCTTTCATATCTTACTAACTCTTGGTCATCCAACTTTCGGGACTTCGGTGAGACTTTTTCTGTTGCACTAGACATATCGAAGGCCTTCAATAGAGTCTGGCACATATCTTTAATTTCCAAACTGCCCTCCTTCGGTTTCTGTCCCTCCATCTGTGCCTTTGTCTCTAATTTCATTTCTGGCCGTTCCATAGCTGCGGTTGTGGATGGCCATCGCTCACTTCCTCATCCTATCAACTCCGGTGTTCCTCATGGTTCTGTCCTATCTCTTATTCTTTTTCTAATTTTCATAAATTATCTTCTCAACTGTACATCCAGTCCCATCCATTCATATGCAAACGACTCTACCTTACACCACTCAATTAGTTTTCCAGATCGCCCCAGCCAGCAGTCCCTCAAAAGCAAACTAATGAAGCCATAAAACACTTACCTTCTGATCTAGCTACTATTTCCAATTGGTGTAGAGAAAACTGTG
This sequence comes from Paralithodes platypus, assembly GCA_032716605.1. NCBI lineage: Eukaryota > Metazoa > Arthropoda > Malacostraca > Decapoda > Lithodidae > Paralithodes > Paralithodes platypus. Next base: position 10,079,740 of record CM064536.1, on the reverse strand, counting down.
CTGCATTTAATGCTTCCAAGACTTAATGTATCCATCTTACTACCTGTCAGGAACCTCCAGAGGACTATCCCTTATTCTTCAACAATACAAAAATCAACCTTTCATCTTCTCTCAATATTCTCTGTCTCTTTTTCTTCTGCTATCACTTGGAAGGACCATTTTACCAGTCTCGCTAAGGCAGCCTCCCAGAAGTTGGGTGTGCTCAACCGCCTCAAGGGGTTCTTTACCCCTGTGCAGCTTCTTGCTCTGTACAGGGGCACAGTACGTCCTTGTATTGAGTATTGTTCACATGTGTGGGGAGGATCCTCTCCACCGCACTCCTAGACAAAGTAGAAAGGAAAGCCTTTCGTATCATCAACTCCCGTCCACTCACCAACTCTCTGCAATCTCTCTCTCTTCGCCGCAATGTTGCATCTCTCTCGCTATTCTATCGCTACTACAATAATCAGTGTTCCTCGGAGCATTCCCAGTGTATACCACCTCCTCTACGTAGGGTACGTAACCCGCCTTGCAACACAATCCCACCCCTACTCTGTGCAACTCTCCAACCCAAGAGTGAAATGCTATTCTCAGACTTTCTTCTATTCAGCTGCTGAGCTCTGGAACTCTTTCCCAGAATCAGTTTTTCCCTCTTCCTATGACTTAAATTGCTTCAAACTTCGTGTGTCCAGGCATTTTAGCTCGAACGTCCCTTGATTTTGGCCCTGTCACTCTTTGAAATCTGGGGGTGGCAATTGCTGCAGTTAGTTATGCCTTTTGTCACTCTCATTCACATAGAAAAAACAAATATACAGTATACAGGTATATACTGTATATATATTATGCCTATTCATATTTAGCATAACACCTTATAGGAATAGGAATTTATTCAGTACCTATAAATGATACTGTAAATTATATATGAGAAATCCTAAATAATAGATGTTTACGATGTGTGATTTTAAGACGTTACCACCAATCAACTTTATCAAGTTCGCAGGGTGAGAAATTATAAAATAACCTTTTCTTGCTGTGTTTCCCATCCTCCCTATTTATGAGCCTCCCTATCTGGTCGGTGGTTTCCCTACTTGTCTCCCCATCTGCCTGCCTTACCTGTGACCTATATGGAGGACTGGCTCACATTTCAACATCATTCATCAGTCATAGCCTGACCTTCTCTTTGGGGTGAGGGTGGGGAGGGGTAGAGTGATTGGTCAGGTAGAGGAGAGGAGGGGTGACAGCGGATGGGTGGGTAGTAGGAGTGGTTTGTTTGGTAGAAGGGGGGTGGGGAAGGCAATATGATTAATTGGTGAGGTAGAGAGGGGTGAGGGTGGGAGAGAGAGTAATGTGAGTGATTAGTTAGACAGGTGGGTAGTGATGGGAATGGAAAGGTAACAATAATACTAACAATACAAACAATACTACTTCTTATAATATTGATAAGAAGAAACGGTTTATTAACATTTGTCTGCCAAGTAGGCTGAAAATGTACATAAACATGATAATTAATGAGTGAAATGAGTACAGAAAAATATAGTAACAATATGATATGTACAATAGAGTGAATGCATGTATATGGTTCAGAATTATTTACAAAATTAATGATTAGTTCACTTTATTAAATAAATAAGTGTAGATTTAAGTATAGTATAATACAGTAATTGTTTGATCGACACCATGCCGAGAGGAATATGAAGTGACAGATACAGGATGCACATTATTAAATATCCACCACTCGCCCGACTTTCCCCTAACAACCCCACAACATTCTCTGGACCACGGACTGTAACTCCTACTATTAAATTTTGCAATATTCGCGGTCTTTCCTCTAACTTTCCCTCTGTGGAACACCATCTCTCCTCCAACAAACCTGATCTTCCTTTCTTCACTGAAACTCAGGTGTCTGACGCAACTGCCAGCAGCCTCTTCTCTGTATCCTACTTTCTCTTTCCTAGTTTCAAAGACAAAGGCGGATGTTGTGCATACATGCACAACAACTCACTTGCTCTCGTGTTCCCGATTTCGACTCATTTGAAAATTCTCCCCTTTATGGCTCAAACTATCCAGTAATTTTCATACTTAGTACTTCTGTGCTGTCTATCGTTCCCCTAACTCTACTGACTTCCCAAATTCTTTGACTATTTAAAGTGGAACACATCCTATCCATCTCTCCTTTCTCAGAAATCAACATTCACCACCGCCAATGGCTCTCCTCTCATTCCACTGACCAACGTGGTGAACAAGCCTACATGTTTTCTATCCTAAATGAACTAGAGCAGTTGGTTCAGCAACCTACCCGTATCCCGGATCACTTAGATCTGCCAAACAATCTTGACTTGTTTCTATCTTCTAACCCTTCCTTTTATACTGACGACCTTTTCTCTCGTTTGGGCTCCTTCGACCACAAACTTATCTCTGTCATCTGTCATATCTTTCCAGTACGGCCACCCGATCCTCCCAGCCGGCGGAACTTGAGGCACTTTGACGCTGCTGACTGGGGGGCTCTCCAGTAGTGCTTCTTTGCTTTCCCATGGAATGATTTTTGCTTCCGCGGCCGGGGACACTCGGAGAGTGCTGAACGCATTATCGAGGTAATAGTCTCAGGCATGTTGGCATTCATTCCATTTTCTTTCTCTCAGACTAATGCAAACAAATCTTGGTTTACTCATGTTTGTTGTACTGCTATCCCAAATAAGGAGGAAGCATTCAAACGATACCAACGCCTTCAAATTAAAGAATCTCATTCTTCTTATGTTTCTGCCCGGAATTAAACCAATTCTGTTCTTCGACTCGCCAAGCACTCTTTCATAATTAATGAAACAACTGAACTATCCAGCTCTAGCTCTTCCCAAGTTTTCTGGTATCTAGCCAAAAACCTCTCCAACAATTTTACTGCTTTGCTTTTCCCTCCCCTTTTCCACTCTGACAGCACAACCGTCACTTCTTCCTCTGACAGAGCTGAACTCTTTGCCCAAACTTTTGCTAGAAACTCCACCATAGATGACTCCTGTGCTATTCCTCCTTCTCCACTCCCCTCTCTCTTACTTATACCTAATATCCTATTCTCTTATAAAGATGTATTTTCTACCCTCTCTGGGCTTAATACTAGGAAGGGGTACTGTCCGGATGGTGTTCCTCCTGTTGTACTAAAAAACTGTGCTTCCGTGCTGACTCCCTGCCTAGGCAAACTCTTCCGTCTCTGCCTCTCCTCTAACGTCTTCCCTTCATGCTAGAAGTTTGTTCTCATGCAATCTGTCCCAAAGAAGGGTGACCGCTCTCAACCCTCCAACTATCGTCCAATTGCTCTCCTTTCTTGCATCTCCAAAGTTAATGAAACTATTCTTACATCAAAATTGCTTAAGCATCTGTCTTCCCATTGTCTAATCTCAGATCGCTAGTATGGATTCCTTATGGGTCGTTCTACTGGTGATCTTCTTTCATATCTTACTAACTCTTGGTCATCCTCCTTTCGGGACTTCGGTGAGACCTTTTCTATTGCACTAGAAATATCGAAGGCCTTTGATAGAGTCTGGTACAAATATCTAATTTCTAAACTGCTCTCCTTCGGTTTCTATCCCTCTATCTGTGCCTTTATCTCCATTTTCATTTCTGGCCATTCCATAGATACGGTTATGGACAGCCATCATTCACTTCCTCAACCTATCAACGCCAGTGTTACTCAGGGCTGTGTCCTATCTCTAATTCTCTTTATAATATTCATTAATGATCTTCTCAAATGTACCTTCATATATGCTGATGATTCTACCTTACACTATTCTACTAGTTGTTCACAAAAAAAAACCCAGCAAGCAATCACTTAACAAGTCACGTGATGATGCCATAAAACACTTATCTTCTGACTTATCAGCCGTTTTCGTTTGGCGCAGAGACAATCTTGTTGCTTTCAATGCTTCCAATGCCCGGTTTCTCCATTTATTCACCCTCCAAGAACTCCCAGGGGACTTCCCTTATGCTTCAACAATACAAGAATCAATCCTTCATCTTCTCTCAGTTTTCTCATTGTCTCCTTTTTTCTTTTCTCACTTGGAAAGACCATATTACCTCCCTTGCTAGCGGCTTCTTAGAGGCTGGGTGTGCTTGGCTACCTCCGGGGGTTCTTTACCCCTGCACAGCTTCTTGCTCTGTGCAGGGGCACGGTGCGTCCATGTATTGAGTGTTATTTGCATGTGTGGGGAGGATCCTCACACAGCACTACTTGACAAAGTAGAAGGGAGAGCCTTTTGTTTCATTAGCTCACGCCCACTCGCCGACTTTCTGCAGTATCTCTCTCTTCGCCGCAATGTTACATCTCTCTCGCTATTCTACTTATATTACAATAATCAGTGTTCCTCAAAGCTCTCTCAATGTATACCACCTCCTCTACGTACAGTGTGTAGCACCCGTCTTGCAACACAATCCCACCCCTACTCTGTGCAACTCTCCAACCCAAGAGTGAAGCGATATTCTCAATCTTCTATTCAACAGCTGAGCTCTGGAACTGTCTCCCTGAATACATCTTACCCTCATCCTATGACTTAAATTGCTTCAATCTCCGTGTGTCCAGAAATATTGGCTAGATCATTCCTTGATTATGGCCCTGTTACTCTTTTAACTCTGGGGAGGAACTCATCACAGGCAGTTCTGCCTTTTGTTGCCCTCATTCACATAGATAAAATATAAAATATAGTCAGGAGAGTTGTTGTTTACACTGATACTTTGTCTAGAGTCATCCACATACTTCCGATGAAACAGTGTCTTTTCAGGTATCATATGTTAGCGGGACAAAGAGGTCCCATCTTGGTGCCTTATGGTACTCAAGTGAGATCTTGGATATTGGAAATGGAATCCTGGTGGCGTGTAGAGTTACACATATTCGTAGTTCTAATTCAGAGCTATGATTGGACAAGATTTTAAACTGAGTGTCGTGTAAGGGATGGTCCTCAGAATGTGCATGCTTATGGATAGCAGAGAACGAAGGTTTGGAAAGATATTGTCCGGTTCTAAATGAACGCCCGTGGTGTTCACGTTTTCGAGTCCTGAGTTACCTACTTGTCTCACCAATGTACCGAGACTTACATATCATACACATGTACTGATAAATGACTGACGACTGTGGGAAATCAGGAATCTCATCCTTGAATCTGAACCAGTTCTTAACCCTTTCTGTACCGGTGACGTCTGTTATTTTGTATTCTAGCTATATTTAGACGATTTTATGCAGTTTAGGATCTGTGGTAGTTGAAAAGGTTAAGTACAAAGGAGTACAAAGGAAATAAAGCAACAACAGATCTAGTGACCCTTCTAGGTTGCTTGTCCTCCAAAACACTGAGGATCAAGTGTCCAAACAGTGGTTTAGAGTGGGTAAGGGAACATTGGAAAGGGAATTACTGCCCTGGAACTAATGTCCGTGGCAGGATTAGGAAGTTAGTAGAGGACAGATGGGTTAGTAACTGAGGGGGGGATAAAATAAAGTTATTCATTTACAAACGCAGTCAGTCGCGGGTTTGATGCGAGATATTTGCCTATGCGGAGTTTAAATGAATCAACGGTGATGCAGTCTATAACGTTTCGGGGAAGCCCATTCCACAAGTTGACAACTCGATTGAAGAAGAAATTCTTAGATTTGTGCGAGTTAAAAGATTTACCAATAATTTTGCAACCATTTCCCCGTGTGTAATTAGATTGGTCGATAGTGAAGTACTTACTACAGTTCATATTGTCGATGCCTTTGATGATTTTGAACACTTGAATTACGTCACCTCTTAATCTGCGCTGGGTTAAAGGAAATAGATTTAATTCTCTAAGACGCTCTTCGTATGGTTTGTTCTTTAGGCTAGGTATCATTTTGGTAACTCTACGTTGAACTCGTTCTAGCTTGTTTATATATATATAAATGAGAGAGTTCGAAGCCTTTTAATTGCTGGAAGTCCTTTGTAAACTGAATAAAATCGTCTAGTAGTAGCCAGGATGATGTTAAAAGGATGGCACAGGTGCTGAAGGGGTTAATAGTGTTTGTACTATTCTAACTGGCACTTGGGAATAGAACCCAGTAAAAAGTTCAGACAATGCAAAACAAAATATATTGATAATAATCATTATAATAATAATAATAATAATGTTATGCCGGGTTGTAATCCAACAGGCTTCAGTATTATCTATTATGAATCCGGGTTTTGGATAATTAGATTTGGAATATTGCTCAACAGGGACACATCGAGCGCGCAGTAGATATCTATATTATTAAATCAGTTCGTGTGTCTGTCTGTCTGTGTGTTCTTAATAGGCGGCCGCAGTTTTGGACATGGGGAGCTGAAACTTTGCATGTGGGTGTCAATTTACCTGGGTCAGGTCATAGAGGGGGCGAGGCCACGATCGGAGGTCGTTTTGAGGCCAAAATTGAAAAAAAAAAAAAAATGCCGTTTGGGGCAAGAGGCCTCCGATCGAAAAGGTGTATGAAACGAAAGTTGTTCGCAGCACCCCAAAATGGGGATATGGATGAGGTCAGATCCAAAATCGGAGGTCATTTAGCGGCCGAAATCGAGGTCGAGGTCGAGGCCGAAATTGAAAAAAATATGAAAAAATTGCCGTTTGGGGCAGAAGGAGGCCTCCGATCGAAAAGGTGTATGGAACGAAAGTTGTTTGCAGCCCCCAAAATGGGGGTATGGATGAGGTCATATCCAAAATCGGAGGTCATTTAGCGGCCGAAATCGATTTCGCCGTTTAATGAGGCACAGGGAGGTAGAGGCCGGTGATTATGGTAGTAGTAGTATTGTGAGGATTGTGGTAGTAGTGATTGATGATGGTGATTATGGTAGTAGAATTTAAACCCGGGCAACGCCGGGTACCCCTGCTAGTGATGATTATATACTCAATCAGGCAACAAGAAACACAATAAACACACAAGGTAAATTAACTCTTATTTATTTACAGACATATAGTGGAATTATACAGATACTATACTCGACTGTTTGTCAAAATAAAGAGTAAGTAATGAATAGTGGGTGATGAGAGTTAATCAAGGTGGCTCTCAATGAGTTTCTAGTCACTAACACAGAAGTACAGGAACGAAAATATGCATAGCATAACAGATACATATACTGTATATACACAGGATAAGAATCATTGATAATAATACTTATGAGAGTCAAGCATCTAACGTGAAGTATTCTGACAATGATGTGAACATATCGTTCACTGCGCGGGGTGAATGCGTGGCAAAGGGTAGGAAGCCAGGCCGCGTTCAGGTGAGAGATCGAAGAGGCCGCCCTGAGGGCAGTGAGGGATATAGCTCAGGTGGACTGCGGTCACCAGAAATAACAATTTGTTTTAATGCGATATTCAATCAGGAACTAAAGTTAGGCAATTTATGTTGTCCTAGGGAGGAAGACAAGTTAAATCTGAATTAAACTATCTAAGAGTTTATTGCGAATTATCTCTCACATGAGACACAAAAAATAATATTCGATCATAGATGAGGTCAAATCACACAGGTTGTGGAACTCAGATTCACAATAAATGTAGTGACTGAATCGAAATAGATAAAATATAATTTAATATAGATTGGGATAAATTAACCAACTAATTAAGGAACGCAGATGAACGAGCGCGAACTTTAGCAAGTAACTATCTCGACTGGGCGTACGCAACGAAGTTGCACTTATGAAATACCAAAACTGGCATGAAAGGAATGTTCAATAAATTAACAAATTCCTAAAAGGACACGGAACTACTAAAAAGCAAAATAGTAGGGAGAATCGATAAAGGAATATAAACTTTGAATTCCTAGATTGGTGTGAAAAGAATTACATGACCTGAGTAACGTATAGGATTAGATTATTCACAAGAACTAATAGAGATCAGGTATCTTGATAAAGAATTAATTTTAGCTCAACGGAAAGGGGTCTTGACTTTCAAATAAGGTAAAAGGAATTATAAATCTCTCTGGTAGGTGATTAAGTGGATAAAAGAATCCTGAAATTGGGCTTAGGCTCTAGGTAGATGTAAGGTATATGATGGGAATTAGTTCACGTTATACACTTTAACTTCGACTTAGATACACAAAGAATAATAAACACATATGAAGAAAATCTGCGAGTAAACCGACTAATTAACACGTAGGAAATATGAATATGAAGCGTGTGGGAATTTTAAGTTTCTGAAGATTAACACAGAGTATATTGACAATATCTCATACTTCAATAATCACTGTACGGATCAAAATGTATTATTTCACACGGTAACAAAGATTCACGATAGATCTTGGGCACAGATCTAGAGTTCATTATACATGAAATACTCGCATATTTCACCTTACCTTCACAACGAATAGCCACAACTTAACCCCTTAGGGACGGGGATGTTTGTAACTTCTACTACCAGGGCGGGTGTCCAACCCCGAAAGGGGTTGAAATAGGGGAGCTATCCCCCTTCCAAAGGCGCCTTCCTAGGGCTTTTCCTAGCTGATGCTGAGAGGATTGGGTTCTAGTCATGTGGTGATGGTCTGGTCTTTCAGAGTGAGAGCTGAGCGATCTCTGCCATACCCATAGCTTACTCTGACTGTTCCTTTTACTTATATATTTTCTAGATCTCAAGTGATGGCGTCTCTTCCGTGGATTGACCTCCCAATCTGCCAACCTAGAAGTTGACAGATTGGAAGCCAAAGTGTCACATTTTTCCTTTGCCCCTCAACTTTCTCTTCATAATTGCTGAGGGGCACATGGCCCAGGGTGGGGCTTTGGTTTCCCGGGTGTTTCCGCACCCACCTCAGCTCCCTGCCTTGGAGTGGCTTCGGTCACCCAGGCTTTATTGTGGTAGGCAGGGAGGATTCTGTGGGGGCACTCGGTTATGGCCTTGGCCTTGCTCGGGGCCTTGGGGCTGTTCGCCAGGCAGCCTGGGGAACAGCAACAACAACAAAAAACTTCTACTACCTGCCTGGCGAGAATATTTACCCTAAACAAGCTTCATTCCATGCTCTTTTTCATGCATAAACAAGAGCCAGAGCGTAATACAATTATGTATCCGTGAAAGGGCGATAATAGAGCTTCCAATGACACCTGAATCATCCTTGTACGACCACGGGTTCTCTTGCAACAATTGCGCAACACGAGGACAAATACCCTAAAATACGGTAAATTCCTGAGTTTTTCCCCTGTCTCGCGAGGCCAGGGGTGTGGGATGTTGTGGTGGGGAGCTCAGTCCCCTCACTCGGTCCATGCCGAGCGGTCAGAGCCCGCCTATTGTCCTCCCAACGCGTGGACTCTCTCTCAGAGCCGATATTGTGCTCAACATCCCGCCCGAATATTATCGGGCGCCGCAGGGGTGGCCATGGTTCTCTCGCCCGACAAATGTGGGGCCCCGCGGCTGAGGTGTTAATACACTCAGAGACACTTAGGGTAAAGGGTAGAGGAAGCCTTGAGCGAGAATCTGGTCGACGGGGACTCGTGTTTCCGCAGGGCTGGACGTCAAGGGGAGCTGCCTCTCATGGTACGGCAGAGCTGGACGTCTTTCCCAGGTGCAGGCGAAGGTGGTTCCGGAATGGACGTCGGATGAAGCAAGTCTACTAGATTGTTTTTACACGCTACTGGCTTTACCAGGAGAGAAATACAATAGGAGTTGCTTAACTTCCTTCAGTTATAGTTAGGCTATATATATATATTTTTTTTTGGAGGTTTCACTTTGGTGAATTTCAATTTCATAGGGACATGTGGATATCCTTGTTTTGGCCATGGTGAAGGTAATTCTTATTCTAAAAATACATGGTAGTTACTTATTTATATATATGGAGATTCTTAATTTCTTGATATTGGCCCCCTAATTTTAGAGGGCATTAAGGTGACGTAATAGATGATTTCCAGTCTATCGTGGTATTTGTCTTTTCTTACTCTGCAGGCCATAGGTTTTTTCCTGATCACTTCTGCATTATTTCCAGTCTTCCCGGGGGGGTACCGAGATTCCCACTTATACCGATATTGGGAAGGTTCTCGGTGCTCAACTTGCATAAATATTTCGCCACTATACTGCAAGTCAGGCTGGAACCGATGATATGCCTCGGGCAGAGGTTCCGGCCTCTGCCATCGGAGGAGCTGGGACCCCTGTGAGTGGCCAGGGCTCGAATTCTTTTCCCGGGCAGACTGACCTATTTCCCCGGAATTTAGAGCATGGGCAGATCCGGGAAAAGGGGTAGACTGGCTTATCCCAGCAGGAGTTAAAGCCTGGGAAGCTAGTCGGGTCTTGTGTTTTCTTATTTTCTCCTGTTGTTGTCTTGTCCTATTCCTCCTGCTGTCCTGGATGGCTGCTATTCGGAAATTGGTCTGGGGGGGGCGCTGCTCAACCCCGTTATTTCACAGCCCTCGCCCAAAACGAAATCTCGACCTCGAGATCCTAAATTATAAGTTCTGAAGGTGCGGGTAGTGAGAGAGGGTGGCAGGTGTTGGAGTATGAGACCTCAGATAGTTGAAGGGATGTCGGCAGGGCTGGTGGTGTCTATGGCCAAGGTAAACTGAAGAAGGGTTTTTGAGTTCTTGGCTACATGGAGTAGATGGGCAGGAGACTTTATGACAGTATTGGTGTCGTCGGACGACACAACCAGGCTGTTGATTTTCATCTTGGGAGCAGGGTCAGTAGGAGCTGTGGTTGCTGGAGGAGGCGATGGTGTACTGTTCTCTTCTGGTTGTGTAGAGTTGTTAGGCCCAGGTGGGAGGGGCTCGATGAGTTTGAGGTGTGTATCCCTGGTCATGACTGGAGGTGCAGGTTGAGGAGTTGACCTCGCACTAGGTGTGGCGGGGACCCTTTGAGGTGGTGAGGTGGTGGTTTTGGTGGGAGCCCGCCTTTTGTAGGTTGGCTTGAAGGTAGGCGCCCATCTTTCCGGTGGTGTCACACGTAGGCCAGATCTTCGACATGGTGAATTAGAAATAGGTTGCATTAAAGATGGTGACTTTAATTATTTTTTGGCAATATTGGAACAGGATGAGGGTGAGTATAGTGAGACTTAGAAGTGAGGGAAGGATTAGGTGACAGGGTATTTGATTTATGAGAAGAGGTAGAGGGTTTAAGAGGTCTAATGAGAGGTATAGGTAGCTGAGTAGAAAGTTCAGGACTGTTTATAGTCGGGCTAGTGGTTTGATTCCTAGGGGAAGAGGTAGGAGGACTCTAGGCTGTTTAGTGAGGGGTACAAGTAGCTGAGCAGACAGTTCAGGAATATTTATAGTCGGGCTAGTGGTTTGACTTATAGGTGGGTTATTTGCGTGAGGGGATAACGTTGATAACGTTTTGGACAGTGAAGGAGAAGTTTGACATTCTAAGGAGGGGATGTTATGGATGGCTGGAGTAGTAGGTAAGGGACAGGGTGATTCAGAGGAAATGGGAGTATTTGATTTTAAGTTGGTGACAGTTTTGTTAGATTGAGTAGGGAGTTGAGGAAGTGCAGAGACAATTTGTGTAGGAGGTGGAAGAGAAATTTCAGGAGTAATGTTGTGTGACGGTGAAAATAGTGCCAGCGGATGTGGCTTGACAGAGGGTTTAGACATGGGGTGTAACAAGATTTGGTTTTGCCAAAGGGATCCTAAATTCTGGTCATTAGATGCAGGCAATGTGCCTTTATCTTTGGGATCTGCAAGCATAATCATATTATCGTCAATGGGTTGGAACCTACGTATATATCTATTTCAGTATGTGCGTGACTCACCAATATAGTTAATTGTAACCTGGTAACAATTCGAAACAGTTAGGATCTCGAAAGGACATTGATATCTCGGCTTGAGTTTGGATGGCACTGGTAATTGAGCAACCATGACAAGATCGCCGACATGATGGGGACTAACTTTGACAGTTTCGTCAGTTTGGAGGTCTTGGAGGTATTGCAGTTGTCGGAGGCGGTTCTTTAGATGGACTAGGGCTTGGTCGAAATTGGAGGAGGGCTCCTATGGGAAAGATAGATGACTTAGAGAGAGGAGCAAAGGTGGTACTCCAAATACACGTTCATGGGGTGATATGCCGTCTTTTCTGAGGCAGGTATTTATCCCCCATTGGACTATTTTTACTTGGCTGGGCCAATCCTTGGTGTTCATTTTTGCAGTCGTGTTCTTATTTGGTTGGCAATGGTTCGGTGGCTTCTTTCGCAGATGGAGTTACCTTGAGGCCAGTATGGCATTATCCGAATGGATGGTTTCCGGTAATCCATAGTATGGAAACACGTGTTGTATCAGTGCTTCAGCTACTGCTAAAGCTGAATGTTCCTTTGCTGGACAAGCAATTACGTATTTTGAGTATGTGTCCACAAAAGTGATGATGTATTTATAGCCTTGGTTTCCCTCCATTGGTCCCATTACATCTACTGCAAGAAGTTGCCACGGCTTGGACGCTACTAACTTTCCTGTAGGTCCGGCTGTGCGGGTCCTATCTTTGCCCAATGCACAGGCTCTGCAGTCTTCTGTAACCCTTTTTGCTGTTATATAAGGAGAAGGAGTCCAATAGACTTGTTGGAAAGTAGCCGTTAATTTCCTTTGGGCTAGATGGATGCCATTGTGCATATGAATGGATTGCATGGTGTAGAGTGCTGCCTTTGGTGTTATGACAATTTTTCCGTCTGGGGTGAATAAATGATCTCCTCTTCTGTTGAGTTGAAAGAAATTACTTCTCGGCATCCAGTCTGGTTTCTCCTGTTGTTGAAATTCTTTCAGCAGTTCTTGTTGATTTTGATTTAAGGAATCTTGATGATGTATTGCTAGTATTGGTTTACTTTCGATGTCCTGGGTTGAGGTGTTTTTGGCGGAGTTGGTTGGAAGTCTTGATAAAGTTTCAGCGTTGGTATGGAGTTTTCCTGGTCGATAGGCAATTTCAAAGTTAAACTCTTCTAATGATTCTCGCCATCTGACTGTCAAGGCGTTTTTGGTGTCGGATTTCCGAAGCCCTTTTGGAGGGTGTGGTGATCAGTGATGATGGTGACCTTGACACCTGCTAGGTAAGCTTTGAAGTGTTGCAAGGCCCAAATGATGCCTAGACATTCCCGTTTTTCACTGGATAATTGATTTCTGTTGGATTTAGGGTTCGGCTGGCACAGGCGATGATGTGTTCTCTTCCTTCTCTAGTTTGCCCTAGAACGGCACCTATACCGAATTGTGAGACATCCGTATATAGGCGGAAAGGCTGGGTGTAGTCTGGGAATGATACTACGGGAGAGGCTACTAGTGGATCTTTTAGGTTGTTGAATGCTTGTAGACGCTGTTCTCTCCATAAAAATGGTTCATCTTTTCTAGTGAGATCATGAAGGCGCTTGGCAATGGTGGCGAAATTCTTAACAAACCTGCGGTAATAGGAAGCCAAACCGAGGAAAGCTCGTACTCCTTTTACATTTGTGGGAGGAGATATGTTGCTAATGGCATCTAGTTTAACAGACAACACGCAGCTGCATGCACGACCTCCCGAAATCCATCCTTCCGAATCCTCCCTTCCTCGCGAGGACAGAGTCCACCTGGCCAGGCTGAGATGCGGACACCATCCAGCTCTCCTGAGCTATCAGAAGAGACTGGATGACTCCGTTGTCGACACCTGCCCGGGATGTAACACAGCACCCCATACCATTAAACACATCATAGAAGACTGCATTTCACACAACCACTTACGCCAACAACACAATCTACACTCAATGAGAGCTCTGTGGGAAAGCCCGATCGTGGCCATGGCCTTTCTCAGGGACTCGGGGCTGTTCGGCCAGGCAGCTTAGGGAACAACAACAACAACAACAACAGGGTCTGGGGCAATTCCTTTCTCTGACATGATGTGCCCTAGAAATTTAACTTCCTTTTTTGGCCAGAGTACATTTGGATGGTTTGAGTTTTAAATTGGCTTATCGAATCCTCTGAAACACTTGTTTTAATCTCTGTAAGTGTTCAGCCCAGGTTTTCCCGAACACGATTATGTCATCTAAGTATGCTAGACACGTTTCCCAGGTTAATCCTTGTAGGACAGATTCCATTAACCTGGAGAAAGTGGCAGGGCCATTGCATAGGCCAAAAGGCAATACTGTAAATTCATACAATCTCCCGTGACTCGTTGCAAAAGCGGTCTTTTGTTGATGTTCTGGGAGGACTGGTACCTCCCAGTATCCTGCTTGCATATCCAGGGTAGTGAACCATTTAGCTCCTAATAAGGAATCTAACGAGTCATCTATCCTGGGTAGTGGGGTAGCGTCCTTGATGGTGATGTCGTTCAACTGTCGATAATCAATTCAAAAACAGGTGGATCTGTCTTTCCTCCGAACGAGTACTACCGGAGAAGACCAAATCCAGTTGCTATCATATCTTTGACTTGGGACTCTTCCGCTTCTCTTTGGATCGGATTTTTCCTCCGTAAGGGTTGTCTGACAGTATGAATAGGGTAGTGAAGTACGTTGGTTTTCACGACGTCTCGGTTGGAAGTAGCGTATATGTCTTGGTAGGTGGTCATTAAATTTTTCAGATCGGTTTGTTGGTGAGGGGTAAGATGGGAAGGGATATCAAGTAGGGGAAAAGGAGTTTGGGAGGTCTTGTCTGCAGGTACAGAGAGTTCTTCCTCGTAAGGTTCAAGTTCCCCAATGGCTAACCCTTTTGGTAAGGTAATTGGTTGATCAGAGATGTTTGCTATTTTCATGCAATTAACTTGACTTGACATGAGACTTGGAGCGGTCAGGCAGTCCCTATCAAAGGGGCTTTGGAGGTGAGGGGTCATAATGGCATCCCTAGGTGCGGTGGACACAATGGGTACCCATCTTTCATGATAAGGGGGGGGGGGGGGAGTGTAACTATTTTGGATGTGACAGCTTGAGTGGTCTGGAGGAGACAAGTGGTAGGTTTACTCAAGTTCTCTTGATTGATCATCACTTTGTTTTTAGGGTTTGAATCCTTGGGTATTTGAGGGATTTGGTATTGGTTGGTTATTCTGGGTAGCTCGGATGAGGCAAGTGGTAGGGAGGGGGTGAAGGTTGGCTTTTATGATTTTTCTAGGGTCAGTTTTTGTTTTCTCTGTTTTTTTTTGGGGGGAGGGGGGTGAGAACGTCAGTGTTCTCTTCCCACACTCGATGGAGGCGTTCAATGAAGTGAGCAGATCGAGACCTAAGTATCCATCGTACTTGGTCTCCTTGGGGTCATACATCATAAATTAATGATCAATTCCATGGTATGGGACAGGGGTGCTAACATATAATGGAAGAGTCTGTCCAAAGTTTGGAATTATGTCATCATTGGCACTCACTAAAACTATGGAAGAAGGTTGAATAGGACCTAAAGTTTTACGGTGTTGCCGGAAGAAAGGAAAAAACAGGCATGAATGGGAAGCTCCCGTATCAATTAGAAGTCGGACTTTCACCCCCGTTCAGAGTGATTTTTCAGTATATGGGAAAATTATCTGGATTTGTATCATGAGCCCCCGCCATTCTGACGACTATTGGTGTGCGTGGGCAGCTTAAAAATCCAGATCACCTGTAGTTTCCAATACTGGTTCTGGTTCTTCACAGTCTTCTTCCTCATTGCAGCTTCCAATACCTGCAGTTCCGTCTTCTGTTATGGTCGCTACTCGTCTGGCCATGATCCAGGGAATCTGGGCCCACAAACTAGGTGACCGGGTCCTTCTCTTAGTTAGTTCCATGAATCACTTTTTTAGGGATGTCAACACGCACTGTCCATTGCATGGTTTCCAGTTGGTGGGGCGAATCCTGGCCCATTCCTCAGCTTTGCCACTGGCCCTTGGTGCCATAGGACCAGCTGTACTGTAGGTACTGTCGACGGGTGGTTTGTGACTTTACTGATGACGGCGATCTTGTCCTGTTCCCTGGTTTTCCTCAGAGCCATAATATGCCTTATGTCAGGCATATCATCTTCATAATTGGTAGCAGAATTCTCACTAATGCCTTGAATACTATTTTCTTCCTTTGAGCTACGGTTTCTTCAAGGAAAGCGGTTATGGCTATTTGGGTCAGTTGGTTGATCGTGTCTTCCAAATCTCCCGAATATTTAACTTCGTGAAATTTACGGTCCGCAATGGTCTGACCAAGGACTGGGTTGATAGCTACTTTAACGTAACTTTCGAATTGTGCCCAGGTTAACCCAGGTATATTGTCACGCACATACCCTGACACCTTAGCTATACACTTTGACTTCGACTTAGATACACAAAGAATAATAAACACATATGAGGAAAATCCGAGAGTAAACCGACTAATTAACACGTAGGAAATATGAATATGAAGCGTGTGGGAATTTTAAGTTTCTGAAAGATTAACACCGAGTATATTGACAATATCTCGTACTTCAATAATCACTGTACGGATCAAAATGTATTATTTCACACGGTAACAAAGATTCACGATAGATCTTGGACACAGATCTAGAGTTAATTATACATGGAATACTCGCATATTTTACCTTACGTTCACAACGAATAGCCACAACTTAATACACTCAGAGACACTTAGGGTAAAGGGTAGAGGGAGCCTTGAGCGAGAATCTGGTCGACGGGGACTCTTGTTTCCGCAGGGCTAGACGTCAAGGAGAGCTGCGTCTTGTTGTACGGCAGGGCTGGACGTCAAAGGGAACTGCCTCTTTCCCAGGTGCAGGGGAAGGTGGTTCCGGGATGGACGTCGGATGAAGCAAATCTACTAGATTGTTTTTACCCGCTACTGGCTTTACCAGGAGAGAGATACAATAGGAGTTGCTTAACTTCCTTAGGTTATAGTTAGGCTATATTTGGTGTATTTTGAGGGTTCAATTTGGTGAATTTCAATTTCATAGGGACATGTGGATATCGTTGCTTTGGCTATGGTGAAGGTAATTCTTAATCTAAAATACATGGTAGTTACTTATTTCTGCATATAGAGATTCTTAATCTCTTGATATTGGCCCCCTAATTTTTAGAGGGCATTATGGTGACTTAATAGATAATTTCCGGTCTATCGTGATATTTGGCTTTTCTTACTCTGCAGGCCATAGGTTTCTTCCTGGTCACTTCTTTTGCATTATTTCCAGTCTTTCCGGGGGGTACTGAGATTCCCACTTATACCGATATTGGGAAGATCTTGGTGCTCAACTTGCATAAATATTTCTTCACTATACTACAAGGCAGGTTGGAACCGATGATATGCCTCGGGCAGAGGCTCCGGCCTCTGCCATTGGAGGAGCTGGGGCCCCTGTGCGTGGCCAGGGCTCGAACTCCTTTCTCGGGCAGACTGACCTATTTCCCCGGAATTTAGAGCATGGGCAGATCCGGGAAAAGAAGTAGACTGGCTTATCCCGGCAGGAGTTAAAGCCTGGGAAGCTAGTCGAGTTTTGTGTTTTCTTATTTTCTCCTGTTGTTGTCTTCCTCTATTCCTCCTGCTGTTCTGGATGGCTGTTATTTGGAAGTTGGTCTGGGGGGGGCTGCTCAACCCCGTTATTTCAAATAATAATAATACATGAGTAAATAAATAAATCTTGCCTAACTTATATCAGTGGAAAATTCACTACTGTAGGCGAATTTGTAATTTGTGGAGGCAATAATAGCGATAACTGTTTACCTATATGTGTATCAGTGAAATTGAGGGGGAAGCCATTTGAGAAGAGATATTGTTTAACACCTTACGAGCGGCCTAGGCGGTATATAATATGTAGCCACCAGCGGGGTGTTTTTACCCAAAATAGGGCTGTTTACGTGATCATTTTCATGCCTAAATATGACCCAGAGCGTAAAACAAGTATCTATCCCTGAAAGGGCATAAACAGAGCTTTCCAATGACACCATAACGATCCTTTTATGATGGCTAGTTTTCTTGCAACAACCGTGCAACGCGAGTGCAAAAAGCATGTAATTCGGCACTTTCCCCATACAATTCCGTATATAGCGAGTGAGAGAGGGAGGGAGGAGGTGGGATTCGTGTCAGTAGGTTCGCCGCGGTGGTCTGGAGCAGTCATACGCTCGCTACTCTCCTGCCACCACTTGTCTCTCTCTCTCAGCAACATTACGTGCTGAAATTGCCACACGACCTATGTCGAGCGCCGCCAGATAGTCCAGATTTATTATACTCGACTTATGTTGCGCCCCGACAGTTATGGGTTAATGAACAGAAGTTTGTTATGGAAAAACGAACATATATATTAGAACAAGTCTGAAGGTGTAAATCATAATTATAGGCAAAACAAAAGCTATGATTGGAAAAACAAATATATATTGTTAGGTACGGATAAGAAACAATGTGTTAAAAGAACAAAACAATAAATATATACATACATATACAGGGTGTTTCAAAAATACCTTTCATTAACTTCAGAATGAATAGACCTAGCAATAATAAATATACTTTACTATGTGACGGTTTTGGAAATATCTTATATTTAAAGGGATATTACACATTTTAGTATAAATAGGAAAGTCTAAGAGATGAAATCAATCAGTAGACTACCATCACTTCAATTACTATATTTTGTCATAAATATTTTAACATCAATATATTTTACAGTATTTACAATAGGTGCCTGAAGTTTCTCCCTCCCTCGTTGATACAGGCTTGGGCTCGGCGTATAAGAGACTGTCGTACACATTCAGATACCCCTGGTGTGTTTCTTACTTCTCTGTAAGCCTCTTGAACTTGTTGCCACAGTTGCTGACGGGTGTTGATTTGTGTAGCATACACCCTGCTCTTCAAGTATCCCTAAAGATAAAAGTCAAGTGGAGTTAGCTCCGGTGATCTAGGTGGCTAGGCGATGGGACCACCACGGCCTATCCACTTATCGGGGTACATAACAGTAAGGAAATCCCACGTACCTCGCGCAAAGTGAGCTGGAGCCCCATCATGCATGAACCACATTTGTCTACGTGTTCTGAGAGGCACATCTTCAAGTATTATGGGTAAGTCACCCTGAAGAAACAAGGTGTACACATTGCCTGTAAGTTGTTGTGGTAGCAGAAAAGGTCCAATTAGATGGTCACCAAGAATACCGGCCCAAACATTTATCAAAAAACGTTCCTGATGTCCCCTTGTTGTTGCTGCATGTGGGTTTTTTGCTGCCATGTACAAAATATAGTAGTTGAGGTGATGGTAATCTACTGATTGGATTCATCCCCTAGAGTTTACTATCTAAACTAAAATGTGTATTATCCCGGTAAATATGAGATATTTCCAAAACCGCCACATAGTAAAGTATATTTATTATTGCTAGGTCTATTCATTCTGAAAGTTGTGAAAGGTATTTTTGAAACACCCTGTATATATATATATATATATTGTCACTCCCAAATGAGTTTTGTAACCTATGTCATATTTTGTGAGTGAGTTATAATTTACATAGCCTTTGTTATAGTGGGGGAGAGTCATGATTTCTCTCTCTCTATCTCCCCTGTATCTTTCGTGTCCAGCAGTGTTATGAAAGGCTCTCCTCTGTTGCCACAGAGATAGCACTGTTTTGTTGCCACGAGTATAATAACTTCTTTTGTTCAGCCCTTGGGGGATTGTTTTTGTATCATAAGTTTGCACAATGATGCTTTATGTTTTATTTGATTACTTTGTATTGTTAGTGAGAGCACAAGTGCCTGGTATAGTTATGCAGTCTGGTGACACTTGGAGCTCTCACTTTCTCTTGGCGCTGTCAGGGGACCCTCGTGTGTGTTCACAGGGTCCCACCCTCACTCTAGTCCTGGCTCTCGCTCTGACATCATCACGGTTTGGTGTTGGTCAAGCTTGCTTCTTAAGTATTATTACCGCATTTAATATTGTTGTTCCTTATTAGATCGAAGCATTGTAGGGCTGGAGTCATTATAAGCATATTGGTTTTGTTTTAACCTCATTAGTTTAAGTACCATAGTTTATTTAGTTTCACTGCATATTTCTTTCTCTGGCAAATCTTAATGATAAGCTTCTACGCTGTTTCCTTCCATTTCTCTTCCATTATTCTGCTGCAGTGATTATTATTATTACATGTAATTATTCTTTATTATTGAAGTTGATATTCACAGTGGTTTGGGCGGTATGCAGCCTCCCCCCCCCCCCCCCAACCTACTGGAATACCAACTAGTGTGTTTCTTATGTTAGGATAGGGCTCAGACTTTCCTCATGTTTCTGCTTTATATTATTCCTAATTCCTAAGCGATTGGGCATACTATGAAGTGTCTGGGGGTCTAGCAGTGTTATGTTTTGGCATTGATGTGCAGTCGAGAATAACCTTAGAAGAACTCTTGAATACTAATTCGCATTATCAACCAGTCTCGGGGACAATAGATATTTTGGTGTCTCCTTGTTACTGCTTTAACCCTTAACTGTCGGCGCGCAACATAAGTCGAGTATAATAAATCTGGACTATCTGGCGGCGCTCGACATAGGTCGTGTGGCAATTTCAGCACGTAATGTTGCTGAGAGAGAGAGAGACAAGTGGTGGCAGGAGAGTAGCGAGCGTATGACTGCTCCAGACCACCGCGGCGAACCTACCGACACGAATCCCACCTCCTCCCTTCCTCCCTCCCTCTCTCACTCACTATATACGGAATTGTATGGGGAAAGTGCCTAATTACATGCTTTTTGCACTCGCGTTGCGCGGTTGTTGCAAGAAAACTAGCCATCATAAAAGGATCGTTATGGTGTCATTGGAAAGCTCTGTTTATGCCCTTTCAGGGATAGATACTTGTTTTACGCTCTGGGTCTTATTTAGGCATGAAAATGATCACGTAAACAGACCTATTTTGGCTAAAAACACCCCGCTGGGCGGTACATATAAATAAACCGCCTAGCCCGCTAATAAGGTGTTAATAGAGCAAAGAGGAAGGAAACCATTTTTACTAGAGAACCTGCGTGTCTTGGTGTTTGAGTCAGATATTAAGAGCGTGTCTGTTGCAGGGTAGTACGGTGCTGTGGGCTAGGCTATATAAGCATCTGGTTGCCCCAGCCACCCTCGTAACAATAAATATATATATATACATATATATATATAATGTATATATATATACAGTATCCCGATATGTCAATGGGAAGATATTATTGGGATTGAATTTGTGATGTACCTAGTATCAGTGCATTACCACAAAGCCCACCGAAACGTCAAAAAAGTACCCTCATTGTTCCCTGATTAAATAACACTGTATGAATATTCCCATATTCAAAATATGTTACAGGGGGACAATGCCTAGTGAGTTCACTGCTCAATAGGTGGCGTTCTGAGAGTGAGGGTCTGAGTCTGGAGGGTGAGACGGTGAAGCACTTGAGCGAAGCAACCGGCCGCTTCAGAGATGGAGCTGCTTCGAGCCATGATGGTTGCTTCACATGTCTCACTCCCCAGACTGGAACAAGACCTCACGGGCTTCACCGTGTTGAGCGGTGGAATGTACAGGCTCTCAGCCTATGCCCGAGAGGGAGTAGTTGGAATATAAAAAAAAAAAAAAAAAAAAATACAGTATATATATTTTTTATTATATATACTGTATATATTCCAACTACTCCCTCTCGGGCATAGGCTGAGAGCCTGTACATTCAAAAGTACATTGAACAGCGAAGCCAGTGAGATCTCGTTCCAGCCTAGGGAGTGAGACATGTGAAGCACTAAGGGACACAACCGACCCCTGACATCTTGCCTTCGCAAGATGCATGGTTGCCCACCCACGGATATATATATACCAGTGTATATATATATACTAGTGTATATACTGTATATACAGTATATATACAGTATATATATATATATATATATATATATATATATATATATATATATATATATATATATATATATATATATATATTAAAAACAAAAATGGAGAGAGGGGCAAAATTGTAATATATAAAATTTATATTTGTGGAAACAAAGGGTTATTGAGACATGACAGAGAGACAGATTACAAAAATTCCTCCCCCCCCCCCCCCCCGAGTCGCCGAAAGAAGTATATACTGTATGTCATCCTTTTACAGCGGTGGAGGGGTGATTAGTCACCCCTCCACCACTGTATGAATCTGGTATTTGCATGGTCTGATTTGTAATATAATCTGAACAGGAACCCATTCTGTATTAAAGGGTTTTATGACATGTGGAGCATGCTGGGTTATTAATTAAAACTGGTTTCTCTTGTTGAAAAATGCCGACGAGAGTGGGGTGAAATATTGCAGTATATCGTGATAAAATAGGTCTAGAAATACTTCAGTGTCAGCTTGTATTATAAGCTGGTGATCTATAAAGAACAATGCTATGATTTGATCCACAGTAAACCCTCTCATTTCGAAGACTCGTTTATTTATTTTTAAATTGATTAACAATAGACAATTTCAATCGGCTTAGGAAAGATATCTGGAAATCAAGAGGGTAAGCATTACCTAATCAATGCTTCGAGTCCCACAAACTCCTCCGAAAGTGAACAACACTGTTAATGGATATTCTAAGTAAAAGAAAGATATGTACCGTATATTTAAGGGGTACAAATAAACATTATTATGAGCAATTGACAAAACGGTCAATATTCAGCATATCTTGCAGTATTTTATTAAAAATAATTGTTCTAACATAAACCCCATTTCCAAAAACTGGCGAGTTAGATTTTCACTACTAGTATTTATCACGCAAATCATATTAGTAGAAGGGGTCGCATGTGACATGACACTCAACAAACGGAGCATATCTTATGTAAAGTTTCATTCCAACATCCGTAGGGTTACTTCTCTAAATTCTTTTGTTTCCCCTCAGACTCTTCACATTTCATATTGCGAGGAGTGGCCCACCTTTGTGTCTCAAAATGAGGACAAGAGTGTGTGAGAGTGCTCGAGTTAGAGTTGTGTCCTGATAACAAAGACCTGGGCAGGGACGCCGGAGCGGCAAGAGTACTTCACTACTCGGTCATCACACTACTATCTCTTGATTGTACTATCACGGTTCACAGTACGTATATCAATACTATACATACCGTAGTACCTATTCATATTCCAATTAAAAATGAAAGTAAACTAACAAAACAATTCAGGAATATCTTAGTGGAATAGCCTACATTGTCGATGAAGAGTATTCCCAAGCAAAGGTAAATATTATTTATAATAGCACTTCACTAGAATATACATTGGAATCAAATAATAATGACCCCATATAAGGGAATTACAAAGTATTGCTGTTAATTATGCTCTACCAAACTGCGTAAGTGCTTAAATAAGTACTCACTCTCTCTCGCTTTGCATATATAAACTATATATATATATATATATATATATATATATATATATATACTGTATGTATATATATATATATATATATATATATATATATATAAGCTTGGTGTTCCATTGTTTCAATTTTCCTAGCGAGTTTTACTACATACCGGTAATTTGATAACACGTATTTGTGATTTTACCTCCATATATATATATATATATATATATATATATATATATATATATATATATATATATATATATATATATATAAGTGTAGCAAGGTAATACAATTTTTTTAAGACAGACGAGGTTAATAGAAGAGGCTATTTCTAATCAGCCTTCTTTGAGGTTCAGTAAGCAGGTGGATAAGGGTGGCAAAGTTCATGGTTAAAATCCGACAATTCACTAGAGAATTTTCGCCAGGATACGCCTATGGCACTATAAGAACCCACAAACCTGGGAACCCCCTCCGCCTCTTCATCTCCCAGATCTCCACCTCCACTTACCAGATCGCCACAGCCCTGAACAACATCCTCACTCCCTACGTGCCCTGCTGATACAACTTCAATTATGCCAGCGACTTCTTAGAAATTATACCAGATGCCCCCTCGACTAACGACCACACAATCGCCTCCCTCGACGTAGAGAGCCTGTTCACTAACGTGCCCGTGGACAGGACCATAAACATCATACTATGTCGGATATACCACTGCCCAAACACACCCCCCCTTAACATCCCAGAGAAGGCCCTGAAGACACTGCTGGAGTTGTGTATCAAAGCGGCTCACTTCCTCTGCCCCCGTGGTATTATGTATCAGCAGATAGACGGTGTGGCAATGGGCAGCCCCCTGCAGGTCCTGTTCGACAACTTCTTCATGGGAACAATCGAAGTGGAAATCCTAGCTGCTCACCGGCCCGCAATCTACTGTAGATACATTGATGACATTTTTGTGCAGGTGAAGGACCTCAGCGAACTACAGGAGTTCCAACTCCGCTTCATGGCCGCCTCCGGACTCAACTTCACCTACGAAGAATCCACCAACGGACAACTACCCTTTCTCTACTTTCTCGTATCCTTGAACGACCTTGGCTTCAAAACTACGGTGTACACCAAACCTACAAACAACAATCAGTGCCTCAATGGTGATAGTGAATGCCCTCGACGATACCTCCTGCCTACTATCTCGGCCTACGTCAGGAGAGCCCACTGCACCACCTGGGGAGATACCCACCAGGAACTAAAACTACTCTCCCAAGTGCTGGTTAACAATGGATATTTTAACTCTGACATCACCAGTACTATTAACCACCACCAAGAAAAATGGTACAATCAAGATTCCCCCAACACCAACCCATCTGATGTCAAGATTTTCTACTGAAATTTCATGTCATCTGACCACAAAACTGACAAAACCATTATGAGAGAAAATATATTCAACAAACATTCTCTACCCACCAACCCTGACAACAAAATTAAATTAATAATATACTATAAGTCCCCCAAGACCTCCAACCTTGTCCTCCGTAACCGCCCCATTTCCACCAACCAACCGAAAGACGATCATGTGATATACCAGCATATTTGCACCTCTGGGGACTGTGGACCCCTATCCTATGTTGGAATGACACAGACTCGCCTTTCCCGTCGACTAACCCTCCACCTTCAATCTGGCGCTATAAAATATCACTATCAAGCCCCCACCATCTTGCCCTAACTCGCGCCGACCTAGACAAACAAACTACCATACTCGACAAAGAATCAGACCCCAGAAGACTAGCTATTTTAGAAGCTCTATATATCCAAACGCTCAACCCCAGCATCAACAACCAAACACAAGACCTTCAAATTCTTCCTTCAGGCAAGCGCTACAGGCATACTGCCCTCGTTCCTCTCGCCCTGTGCCCCCCTCCCTTACCTTTACACGCTCAGCACACAACTGACAACACCAACCAATCACAGCCACCCACAGCCAACAACCAACCACCGATAAGATTTAGTGCCCGTCTCGCGAATAGACTGCCTTCCACCAATGAACAGCCACTCCACACCCAGTAGCTCCACCCACCTACCTATTCTTGATCCTCGAATTTTGTATAAATATGTTGCTTTGTCCTTATTCTAATCATTACCTGCCCATTCCCTGAAGATGCAAGATGTTTACTTGTGAAACGTTGGATCCACCATGAATTTTGCTAACCTGTTGTACCTCATCTCTGAACCCCAGAGGAAAATTGTTAGAACTATTGAAAGCTGTAACAATAAAATACTGAATGCTGAAACTGCTGTTGCCTTTAACCTCGTCTGTTTACAAGAGAATCTATTACCTGGCTATACTAACATATATATATATATATATATATATATATATATATATATATACCGGTATATATATATATATATATATATATATATATATATATATATATATATATATATATACCGGTATACATATATATAGTAATACAATGTGTATGTATCAGGGTAAGTTACCCAAGTTGTCCATCACAAACTCCAAAAAACATAGACATTAAAACGGCATAGGCCAGTATGACGTTTTATACATTAGTTTTAAGGTCATAGTAAGACATTTAGTTGATATGTTTTTATAGTAGTTGCTATAATTGTAATAGGAAGCACGGATGCAGTCATATGTCAAGAGCACAAGTATAGAAATGTACCATTGTAGAGTATTTAGGATTGTATTAATTAGTTTTATATAATGTCTTCCTATTAATGCTATATATTTGGGTGATCATTTCGTCTATGAGTATCTATATAACTGAGTAGCCGACAATTGGAGCGTATACTGATAATAGGCCTCCTTGGAAAGTAGCCGACAATTGGAGCGTATACTGATAATAGGCCTCCTTGGAAAGTAGCCGACAATTGGAGCGTATACTGATAATAGGCCTCCCTGGAAAGTAGCCGACAATTGGAGCGTATACTGATAATAGGCCTCCCTGGAAAGTAGCCGACAATTGGAGCGTATACTGATAATAGGCCTCCCTGGAAAGTGCGGATACATGACAATTGGAGCGTATACTGATAATAGGCCTCCCTGGAAAGTGCGGATACATGACAATTGGAGCGTATACTGATAATAGGCCTCCCTGGAAAGTACGGATACATGACAATTGGAGCGTATACTGATAATAGGCCTCCCTGGAAAGTGCGGATACATGACAATTGGAGCGTATACTGATAATAGGCCTCCATGGAAAGTGCGGATACATGACAATTGGAGCGTATACTGATAATAGGCCTCCCTGGAAAGTGCGGATACATGACAATTGGAGCGTATACTGATAATAGGCCTCCTTGGAAAGTAGCCGACAATTGGAGCGTATACTGATAATAGGCCTCCCTGGAAAGTAGCCGACAATTGGAGCGTATACTGATAATAGGCCTCCATGGAAAGTGCGGATACATGACAATTGGAGCGTATACTGATAACAGGCCTCCATGGAAAGTGCGGATACATGACAATTGGAGCGTATACTGATAATAGGCCTCCATGGAAAGTGCGGATACATGACAATTGGAGCGTATACTGATAATAGGCCTCCATGGAAAGTAACCGACAATTGGAGCGTATACTGATAATAGGCCTCCATGGAAAGTGCGGATACATGACAATTGGAGCGTATACTGATAATAGGCCTCCTTGGAAAGTGCGGATACATGACAATTGGAGCGTATACTGATAATAGGCCTCCATGGAAAGTAACCGACAATTGGAGCGTATACTGATAATAGGCCTCCCTGGAAAGTGCGGATACATGACAATTGGAGCGTATACTGATAATAGGCCTCCCTGGAAAGTGCGGATACATGACATTTGTGGATCTGGCTACTCTAGGTAAACTAGAGTCACACGAGCAATTTTCCGGCAGTTTTCTTTCGGCATTTAATTTTCCTGGCAATATTTCGGGACCTGTTCTCGGCAGCTAACCCAAGGCAGACATATATTAAATGGTGAATTATTACAAAACAATGCTAGACATGAGAGTGACTGACCGGTGTAGGAAAAGGGCGCCCCGCTGGTCCAGGTGAAGGAGTTCTCGTACTGGCTGTCTGTACCTCCCACCCAGAAAGCGGCATTGGCAGGGTATTTGGTCCTGGGGGAGAAAAAGACACATTAATCTCTATGTAGCAGTTGAGGAATTTCCAGTATTCACACTATACTACATATTCACACTATACTACATATTCACACTATACTACATATTCACACTATACTACATATTCACACTATACTACATATTCACACTATACTACATATTCACACTATACTACATATTCACACTATACTACATATTCACACTATACTACATATTGGTGCAAGTTAATTATTAGGCACTTGCGTAGTCCCTTAAGTTATTATCAGTAAACTGATCTATAGTATTTTTCATCTGGTAGAACATTTTAAGCCCTTAACAGCTGGTAGAACATTTTAAGCCCTTAACAGCTGGTAGAACATTTTAAGCCCTTAGCAGCTGGTAGAACATTTTAAGCCCTTAGCAGCTGGTAGAACATTTTAAGCCCTTAGCAGCTGGTAGAACATTTTAAGCCCTTAGCAGCTGGTAGAACATGTTAAGCCCTTAGCAGCTGGTAGAACATGTTAAGCCCTTAGCAGCTGGTAGAACATTTTAAGCCCTTAGCAGCTGGTAGAACATTTTAAGCCCTTAGCAGCTGGTAGAACATTTTAAGCCCTTAGCAGCTGGTAGAACATTTTAAGCCCTTAGCAGCTGGTAGAACATTTTAAGGCCTTAGCAGCTGGTAGAACATGTTAAGCCCTTAGCAGCTGGTAGAACATGTTAAGCCCTTAGCAGCTGGTAGAACATGTTAAGCCCTTAGCAGCTGGTAGAACATTTTAAGCCCTTAGCAGCTGGTAGAACATTTTAAGGCCTTAGCAGCTGGTAGAACATTTTAAGCCCTTAGCAGCTGGTAGAACATTTTAAGCCCTTAGCAGCTGGTAGAACATTTTAAGCCCTTAGCAGCTGGTAGAACATTTTAAGCCCTTAACAGCTGATTTCTTAATACATAATGGAAGAACATGTAACTAATATTTCTGTATCATATGAACAGAAAGTGTTCATATTTAATTGCATATTTCGCTACAAACTATGTAATAACTGAGTAATCAAGATGGGGAAATGACAATTTATTATCAGGTGCAAAAAATAGCTTTAGTTATAAGCCCTGAATATGCAGCGAACAAGTGTCTGTGCACTGTAGATTAAATTTGCAAGAATACAAAAGGCGATTTCTTAACATTTTAATTGTTCTGGCCTTCGATAAGTAAGAGGATATGTGGATATATATTTACTTGCTTCACTTTAAATATTACAGTCAATGGAATAAAATAGAGATACAGCTATATTTGATACATTATTTGTCCCATCACTTCACACTATCTTATAACTTCAATTGTCAATACATAACATTATATGCTAAATATTAATAGCACTCCACTATTGGGAGATCAATGGCAAACGAATAATGGACAGGAAAGAATACAGAATCCGTAAAAAAAAATTAGGAGTATTTTTAATTAAGTTAAGGGTAGAAGTTCTTGTAATAATACCCTATTTAGGAAGATACGACATTTTAATAATATTGGAATTTCACAAATTCTGAAAATTGTGACTTATTGTAGCTGAAAGATAAAAACACCCACACAGACATGGATCCATACTGGGCCCACTATTATTTTTCTTGTTTATCACCAACTTAAGTAGACTACATAACATTATATTGCTTACTGATGATACTAAACTTTACATCAATCGCAGTAATCCGAATACTCTGATTGAGATGGTGAATAATGAACTAAGTAATTTCCATAGGTGGATAACCACATTTAAGTTATCACATTAATAAAAGAAAATGATTAATTTATTGAAAACAAATTGTACCTCAAAATACAGATTTGATTAAAATTGGCAACACAACAGTGACAGAAAAAAAAATGTGGGTGTTGTAGTAGATAGAAAATTGAATTGGAATGTTCACATACAAAATGTATCCAGTAAGATAAACAAACAATGTGGGATACTTAACGTCACCCCACCCGTAATTCCTTGACTAAAAATGCTCCTAATCCTCTCATGCAGAGCTGCTAATACCATATTCAGGAAGGGTGTCCCTAAATGCCCGAATACACTATCCGCTTATTGGATACTTTGAATATCAATTAAATGAAAACTGAATACTCGAATTAAGTAAAAATTGGGCTACGATAGGTTTGTTAGTGGTACACTGAATGATATCTTTGGCAACACTGGTTTGAGTTAACCTACTACCTCACAGAGGTTTGGGGCTCAGTTTCTCTTTCATTCACATGTTGAGGTGCCGTTGCCTGTCTCATTAAACATGATGGATATTGCGGCTGGACAACTAGTAAGTCTATCTAAAGCACTTTATGATAGGGTTTTGCATTTTAGAAGAGTTTTTTCTTGTTATTACATGTAGTGTAAGCTAGCATCAGTGCACCGTAAAACTCGTTTTAATAAAGAAACGTTACAAGTGCTACGATTCATATCTGATGAATGCGTTTCTATAAATAATCATATTAAATATAGTATTAGTTGTAATAACTTCTGGTTTGTTTTATTCTCTTTCTCATATTATGAGCTATACATATCAGTATAATTTATAGCTTTAAAACACCTTACAGCAAAATATACCAAGAATGATTTAGAGTCTGAGAACTGCGAAGGTATACTCCTTTGCTATTGTATTCATATTTAATATACTATTAAGGATAGACAAATTTAGATTGATTTTTTGGAAAGCGAATCATGTATAACAAGCTATTGTCATTATTGAGAATATATATTTACGACCGTCGAAAGATGTTGATTTTGTTTTTGTTTTTTTTTTCTGCATAATTTGTATCGATGATTATTTAACTTTGGGGTTTTTGCTACTGTAATATTGGAGATCGACCTTTCTTTTTTCTATTGAAATATGATAGATTGTAGTAAACGTAATTCTTGTTGCTCAAATTTGGTGTGGAATGATTATTCTGGTTACGCAAGGTTACCGTATTTTGGGGCGTATAGAACGCAATTTTTTTCCATAAATAATGATGAAAAAGTACACCCTGCGTGTTATACGCCAAATGCGTGTTATATAAAAGTACACCCTGCGTGTTATACGCCAAATGCGTGTTATATAAAAGTACACCCTGCGTGTTATACGCCAAATGCGTGTTATATAAAAGTACACCCTGCGTGTTATACGCCAAATGCATGTTATATAAAAGTACACCCTGTGTGTTATACGCCAAATGCCTGTTATATAAAAGTACACCCTGCGTGTTATACGCCAAATGCATGTTATATAAAAGTACACCCTGCGTGTTATACGCCAAAGGCGTGTTATATAAAAGAATAGGCCACAGAAAGAATACAATCTGTTGATAGTTCCCGATTCACGGCACTAATAAACAAACACTTTAGTAAACAGAGACTGACGTTCCTTGAAACAGCTGACCGGTAGCACAATATTAGTCATTATTAAATATTATTAGTCATGTTAGTGGGGAGGTGTGGCAGAGTGGTATTGCCACTGGACTGGTAATCCAATGGACCCGGGTTCGAATCCCAATATGTCAATGGGAAGATATTATTGGGATGGAATTTGTGCTGTACCTAGATTAAGTGCATTACCACAGCACACCGAAATGCCCAAAAAATACCCTCATTGTTCCCTGATTAAATAGCACTGTATGAATATTCCCATATTCAAAATATGCTACAGGGGGGAAATGCCTAGTGAGTTAATTGCTCAATAGGTGGCATTCTGAGAGTGAGGGCAGGGTCTGGGGAATGAGATGGTGAAGCGCGGAGGCGAAGCAGCTTCAGAGATGGGGTTGCTTCGAGCCGGGGTGCTTCACATGTCTCACTCCCTAGACTGGAACAAGACCTCTCGGGCCTCACCGTGTTCAGCGGTTGAGTGTGCAGGCTCTCAGCCTATGCCCGAGAGAGAGTAGTTGGAATATAGAAAAGAACAACAAATCTACTGTCATTGATTCCTACCGAATACAATAGCATAACAAAGCTCTATTGAATCAATATTGACATCATATGACTAATAATATCTAATACAAAATTAAACAAAATGTACTAAAGGTCAGCTGTTGCAGGGAGCGTAGGTCTCTGTTTATTAAAGGGTTTGTTTACTAGTACCATGAATCGGGAACTCGTTAATCTCATAACATTGTGAACTTAAAATTAGTGGAAACTAAACAAAATGAAACTATACAGACCCCGGTATAATGAACTTCATGCTTGTGTTTGTAAACAAGAGAACAAATTACACGGTAAGTGCAACAATCATGTTTTAGTTAGGCTAGGCCTTGATGTACTGTAGTATTTGTTTTTCCACATATTCCCCTTGTAGATTAGGGTGCATGTTATACGCTGCGAAATACGGTAATATTTATTTGCTAAGTAGCGTTATTTACTTTAATAATGTAAACAAACTTGATGATCAATATAAATGTGTATCACAGATTTGGAATGAGCTTGAAAATGGTATTTATTTCATATACATACAAATTTAATGTTCAGCATATACCGAAATTATGACAGTGTATACTTTGAAAAACAATTGATTATTTCCTTTATATCGATTTTCAATGTGATAATTCGATCTTATGGGATTTTTGTTCTGGTTATCAATAGTATAGGTCCTGCTCTGTCTTTGGATATACATTGTATGTAGATTACTGTGGGCTAAAACAGAGCTATAACATACATGCATCATCTCGCGGTAGTACAAAAAGCACTTGAGAGTGAACAGTAGGGGTACATACCAACCATGAAGATTTAGCGAGAGTGAGAGGGTTAAACAACTGTTTTACTCTCTAGCATACCCATTCCTCTCATACTGACATACAGTTTGGTGATCCAAAGGTAAATCTAAACTAAACAAATGGAACTAGCACTAACAATATCTATAAGGATAATTAATTTTAACACTTTGAATACCAGCAACGTGGGATATATATTATTCTAGCTATATTTAGGCGACATTATGCAGCTTAGGAAGGATCTGTGGTACTTCAAAGAGTTGGTTGAGAAAGTTTGAATCCTTTTTATTGCTATAGGTTCTTACTATGCTGAATAAAATTGTCTAATAGTTGCCAGAATATGATACGAAGAACGTCCATGGTACTGAATGGGTTAAATCAAAGTATCATCATAATAATGAGCTATTTACATCTCTGCACTTCACTCGCCGAATGCCAGGCCCTTTGACTCCTTCACACGCCCACGGTGTCAAGACTCGTAAGTAACTCGACAGTTTAGGTTAAGTAAACATACTGGAAGTTCAAATTAGGCGCCAGTACTAGGCTAAGTTATATATCTATATAAAAGATATATACTATTTCGTATTAAGTTTATATGGGTTTATTATCCATTATTATATCGGGTTGTCATTATAATAAATCCGGTATATCTTGTAGTTAGTTAAATGACGCATTGGTAGATAAGATAACTGCGCATGCGTCATTCTTGGAACTGGCGGGTTCATCGCCACAAACCTCAGAATCGCTTTCGCTACGACCTCAAGAACATCTCCTTCAAGCCGCTCCAATACAACCACCTGTTTCCTGCTAAGTCATCCTAATTCTTATATCTTAGTTGCCACTATATCTTCCATCTATTCCTACCACTATCATTGAGCTATCTATCCCTATCAACCAATAAAAGTAAGTTAACTCTTGTGAGTTTATAGGTAAATTCCGCTTTGTTTACTATCGAATTCTCACACACGGTGCCGGTCGATTTGTTATTTTTGTTTGTATTTTCTATTTTTTTAAATGGTGCATAACATTATAAATATATGGTCATTAACAATAAAAGTGGTCACATTGACCGTTTTTGACAGAAAAGGGGTATATTTTCTTCCGATGAAGGTAGCAAAATTTTACCATAAATTTTATTGTAACTGAGGGATAAAATTTGCTCAAAAGTTGGTATTGCAGGCTTGCAGATCCACTTCCTGTGATGGGCATTGCATTGCAATGTGTTACAAAGACCAGTCTAGAATACTTTGAGTATGTACGCATATAGCATTTGCACGTCATACGTACGGTGGAGAAAGTATTTATACACAAAGTTCGTGATTTGTGCATTTTGTAATATGATCGAAAATTGGTTTTCATTAGTTATTACTGCCAAAGCATAGGTACATCACTGGTATTGCTTTATGTAGTCACTATAAACATCCATACATTCATATAATGCAATATTGGCCTGATGCACATCTCTATTACGTAACAAACCAAAACACTTTTACTGTTACTTTCACTTTTATTTTAGTGGCACTTTCAATGTCTTCATATTTATAATAAAAAGGAACTAATGCACATAGTTTATAATAACATGTCATTTTGAGTGTTTGTAACCAATAACTGCACAACTGTCATTTGCACAGTTTTACAGTTCACACAAAAGTAATATTTACATATTACAATAGTTTCCCCACACTTTCACTTTTATATGGTTTCTAGAGTCAAAAGTGAAGAAATGTGAGGTATTCCATGAAACGGGTCCATACTCCACACAATATACTGTAAGATAAAGCTAAAGACAGTTAGGAAGGAAAGAGGTTGTGTAGATCAGATCTTCTCTTTGAGGTGTATAGTGGAAACAAGTAACTGGAGAAGGGATTGAAGTTATGTGCTGTCTTCATGGACTGGCAAGAAGCCTAAGACAAGCTTGACAGGAAAGGTCTATGGATAGTACTGAAAATATATTGAGTAGATAGCAAATTGCAGGAAGCGGTAAAGAACATGTGTATAGAGAATGAACAGAACGATGTCTTTGAACTGAATGTTAGATTAAAGAAAGGGTGTGAGATGTCTTCACGGTTGTTCAATAAAATATACATGGATGAAGTCATGAAATATATAAAAGGAAGAGCTATAGACGCGTCTGGTAGTAGATATATACATAGATTGATTTGTGTTTACTGGCAGCATATTGATCTCTCGTATCTTATTTTATTAATGTTTTTAAATATTTCAATCGTTGGGTTTAAATAACCAAAGTGTTCTTATCCAGAAAATGTCCAGTCCCACACTACCCAGACACATGCCACCAATCTATATTATTAAATCAGTTCCTGTGTCTGTGTGTTCTTAATAGGCGGCCTCAGTTTTGGACCTGGGGAGCTGAAACTTTGCATGTGGGTGTCAATTGACCTGGGTCAGGTCATAGAGGGGGCGAGGCCACGATCGGAGGTCGTTTCGAGGCCGAAATTGAAAAAAAAAATGAAAAAATTGCCGTTTGGGGCAGGAAGCCTCCGATCGAAAAGGTGTAAGGAACGAAAGTTGTTCGAAGCCCCCCAAAATGGGGATACGGATGAGGTCAGATCCAAAATCTGAGGTCATTTAGCGGCCGAAATCGAGGTCGCCGTTTAATGAGGCACAAGGAGGTCGAGGCCGGTGATTATGGTAGTAGTATTATTGTGATGATTGTGGTAGTAGTGATTGATGATGGTGATTATGGTAGTAGTAGTGGTGGTAGTAGTGATGGTGATTATGGTAGAATTTAAACCCGGGTAACGCCGGGTACCCCTGCTAGTTATACTGAAATATCTATCCCTACTGCATTTCTATAAATGTTCATGTTATGTAACAATATTAATAGGAATGATATTATAGAATGGGCTGATGGTACAGTATTAATGCTAAGGGTACGAGGGTGCAAAGGCGGCGGTGCGTGTGGAGATTTGTTTTTGTTTAATATAATCCAATTACTCCCTCTCGGGCATAGGCTGAGAGCCTGTACATTCAACCGCACAACATGGCGAAGCCCGTGAGGTCTTGTTCCAGTCTAGGAAGTGAGACATGTGAAGCAGTTTTAGCTGCAACCAGTCCCTGCCATCTTGCCTTCGCAGGATGCATGGGGCTTAGTTGCCCACTCAAGGCTGGAAGCAGCCCCATCTCTGAAGCTACCTCGCTCCAGTGCATCACTGTCTCATCTCCTAGAATCGGACCCTCACTCTCAGAACGCTACCTATTGAGCAATTAACTCACTAGGCATTCCCCCCTATAGCCTATTTTGAATATGGGAATATTCATACAGTGCTATTTAATCAAGGAACAATGAAGGTATTGTTTTGGCATTTCGGTGGGCTTTGTGGTAATGCACTGATACTAGGTGCAGCACTAATTCCATCCCAATAATATCTTCCCATTGACATATCGGGATTCGAACCCGGGTCCAATGGATTACCAGTCCAACTCCAAGTGGTCAGCAGTGGCAAGACCACTCCACCACAATTCTCCTAAAAAGAGTGTTTGGTTAACCCATACAGTACAAGCGACGTCTTTTTGTTTGTATTTCAGCTACATTTAGACGATTTTATGAAGCTTCGGAAGGATATATGGTAGCTAAAAGAATGAATTGCGATAGTCTGTAGCTTTGATTAGTAGACATCCTTCCTTAGCGGAATAAAATTGCCTAATACTTGCCAGAACATAATGCAAATGATGTCACCGGTACTCAATGGGTTAAAGCAAGGATGTGTAATGTCCTCATGGTTGTTCAATATTTATATGGATGGGGTCATGAAAGAAATTCAAGGAAGAACAGTGGATGTTGGTGAACCCCTGAAAAGGGAAGGAAATGAGTGGAAATTGCCTGTGCTGTTGTTTGATGATGATACATGCAGTTCTGATGAGTGATAATGAGTGGCAGTTACAGGTTTTGGTAAATATGTTTGGAATTGTGTATGGCAAATGGAACCTGAAGGTAAATGCGGGGAAGAGTAAGGTTTTGGTCCTTGAATGGGGTACAGTCACAGTGTGAGGTGAGGTTGAATGGTTAGGTTATGGAACATGTCAGCTCATTTAAGTATTTGGGCAATGTGATAAGTAAAGATGGGGGACGGAGGATAAAATGCGGGAGAGGGTGCAACACGGGAAGAGGGTTGTAGGAAGTTGTAAGCATTGGCAAGGAATAAGTTGGTCAGCATGGAAGTAAAGAAGTCCTTGCATGATAGTGTTGTAATCCCAATATTGACATACAGGAGTTAAGTATGGACATTGTTGGGAAGGCACAAATCAAGAGTGGGAGGGGTGGAAATGAGTTACTTCAGAAGTGCCTATGGAGTTGCAAGGAATGATAGACAAAAAAGGAAGCAAGAGAGTGATGTGATGTGGATGTGCTGGACAGTGTGAAACGAGACACCTTGAGATGGTTTGGCCATGCAGAACGTATGGTACACGAGAAAATGACTAGGAGAGTGTAGGAGAATGAAGTGGAAGGACAGAGAGGGAGAAGCAGACCGAGAGTGAGGTGGAAGGATGGAATTGAGAGGTATACGAGTGAAATCGGTGTTGGTTGGGAGGAGGGGCGTCGGCTGAAAGGGGACAGAGGAGAATGGGGGCTATTCATTCGTGGCCATCCCCTATTTGTAAATTTTGCCTACATTGCCATACTTAAATCTTAAATAACTGTTCACATATCTTGCATGCTTGTCGCTGCACCACCGATGTCTGATTTACTATGTTATTTATCATCACAGCAAATATTTGTGTAAGTTTCAATTTGAGCTTCTATTTTGTAATACTATCAACGGGAATTCATTAAATTGAAACTACATACAATGATACAATAGAGATGTTATTTTCTAACATGAATGAAATTATATACAGGGTGTCCCAAAATAGGCGTGCCAAACTTCGGGATTAGTATTTATAACAATATCTAACCCTAAAATATCCTATAAGAAAACATCCAAATCTCAACCGTTACAAAGATATTGGATGTTGAAAATAATATTGTCCCATGTATTTCCCCATGAGGCATGCCCAGCTGTCAAGGGCCTATCCCACCCGTACCTAAATGTGTAGTATATATTTTACCTTGTTAAAATCACGATATAATCATTTTGTAGGTTACAAAATGATTACAGACATTCTAGCTCACCTTGGACTTGTATGAAACCACTTGACATGGAAGAGTTCATTATAGTGGTGCAGGGGAGGACACTATATGAAACCTTCCATATCTCTTTAATGGTTGAGATTTCGATTTTTTGTTATAAAATAATGTATAATCATCTATATAATCATGTCCTTTGGCATGCCTAGTTTGGGACACCCTGTATACATTGGCAAGGCGTTAACAGGCCTGGGTTATGTTATGTTAAGCTGAGACCGGACCAGGACCGGTATTGACTTGGGTTGCCTGGGCCTCCTCACACCCACTACACAACTTCTTCACTCATGCCCTAGGTCACTCTCTTACTATCCTCCTCCTGCTCTCTCTCTCTCTCTCTCTCTCTCTCTCGGAAACACATTTAGCTTCCTCTGTTGACATCATTATAAACCTACTCTTTATGGTCACTTTCTTTACCTTATGTGATACATCCTCCCGGCTTCCTCCCCTACCTTTCTATTTCTTCCTCGTCTTCATTCCAGCGACTCTCTCTCACTCTCTCTCTCACACACACACAAGCACACACTCTCTCTCCCTCTCTCTCTCTCATAATCTGTTATTTATTCGTTTAATACAACAAAGAACGTGTGAAGTATTCAACAAATTACAATCGTGTATATTAAAGCTATTAATAAAAAAAATATATATATATATATATATATAATTATATATAATATATATATATATATTTATTCCCTTGCATAAAAAAGATACCTAGAGAGCCTCTGAGCAGAACAGACTCATACATATGGATCTATATACTATGTTGAGTGGTCAATCCTGAAAATCTTTTAATATACTGGCACGGGTTGTCCTATTCACAGGGCACAGATCCGTTTGGGGGCCGTTTGTGTTTGGCCACCCTCATAATCTAATTTATTTAGCTAACTCCCAGCACCAAACACTTCCAAATGAAAATAATGAAAATATGTGGTCCTACCTGGATTCGAACCTGGGTTACCACATACAGATCTTAACACCTTACGAGCGGCCTATGCGGTTTATTTATGTGTACCGCACAGCGGGGTGTTTTTAGCCAAAATAGGGCTGTTTACGTGATCATTTTCATGCCTAAATAAGACCCAGAACGTAAAACAAGTACCTATCCCTGAAAGGGCATAAACAGAGCTTTCGAATGACACCATAACGATCCTTGTATGATGGATAGTTTTCTTGCAATAACCGTGCAACGCGAGTGCAAAAAGCAGGTAATTTGGTACTTTCAGTACATAATTGAGTATGTAGCGAGTGAGAGAGGGAGGAGGGAGCTGAGATTTGTGTCAGTAGGTTCGCCGCGGTGGTCTGGAGCAGTCATACGCTCGCTAGTCTCCTGCCACCACTTGTCTCTCTCTCTCAGCCACATTACGTGCTGAAATTGCCACTCGAGTTATGTCGAGCGCCGCCACATAGTCCAGCTTTATTTAACTCGACTTATGTTGCTCGCCGCTAATTATGGGTTAAACACTCTAACCATTACTCCATCAGGACAGTTAAAGGTAAAGTACATGACTAAGATTTAATAACTATTTATAGAATACTGGATATCAATCTATTCATGTACTCAAACCCAACTGCACACTGAATAGCCTAACACTAAGGGAAAGGAAAGGACATCTAATGGGGCACAGATCTCTTAGGACCGACCCGGTATGAAATGTTCTTGAACCTATAGGAATAATATAATTTATTCATTTCACTCCCAACACTAAACACTTCCCAATAATTTTAATGAAAACATGTTATGAGGTGAATAAGGCGTTTTGCAAAAAAAAAAAAAAAAAAAAAAAATATATATATATATATATATATATATACCGGTATATATATATATATTTATATATATATATATACCGGTATATATATATATATATATATATAGTTGGGTTATACCTTGGTAAATCCTGATTAGAAATTTGTCAAATTCAATTATACAGTATATATATATATATCCTTTCGGAGATCACGACATCCGGGAATAGATAGAAGTTTTCTTCCTTGAAAATTTGATTGCCAAAGTCTTCTGAGGGCAAAAGGTGAAACCCCACTCATTAGCCCACTGGACTGCCAAATCAATGGCTTTCTGTAAATGTCGCCTTGCCATATCAGGATCGGCCGGTGAACAATATATCGTATAGTCATCTACAAACAACGATCTTTGCACCAATGGTTCCTTAGAGACCCTCGCCACAACACCGTTTATAGCCACTATGAAACAAAAACAAGAAACACTTAATACACTCCCCTGAGGAACCCCCTCACACTGCAGAATATTATCAGAAAGACAACTCCTGACCCTAACACTGATATATTGAGTACGCAGGAAGCTCTGGATAAATAACAGCAAATTCCCGGTCAAACCTAGCTTTCAAAATTTGTGCACAATACCAAATCTCCATGTTGTGTCATAGGCCTTTTGCAAGTCAAAGAAAACACCAAGTTTATGCTTGTTAGAAATAGAGGCAATCTGGATTTCGGTAGTGATACGTAAGAGAGAATCAAGGGTAGACCAGTTCTTACGAAAATCGAACTGAACCAGGGATATGTGATTTCCAGTCTCCAACCACCATACCAACCTATAGTTTACCATTTTGTTAATCATTTTACATAAACATTTGGTTAGAGCAATGGGTCTATAACACAAAGCAAGTTTCGCATCTTTCCCAGGTTTCAGGATGGGAACAATTAACCCACTGAACCCAAGGCAATATAATATAAACGTACACTCCAGGACCAGCAGGTTGTCAAATAATTGTTGTTTTTCCAGAAAACGCCTGGAATGGGTTAGAAATGAAGGAAAAACCACAAAAAAGCGATCCCCTAGGTCATTAAAGGGCCCAACGGGGCGCCCGAAAGTCGGAATTACCAGGGAAATGGGTAGGCAAAAACATGTTTTTGCACGCTCACGGGCACGCGGCTGGATATTGAGGGTTTTCAACCATCGGCATTGTTGCGTGGGATACTTACACAGTTCCCATACAAATCTGAGCCCTCTAGGTGCCATAGGACCGGAGTCATTAACCGTGACGCACCCTATGCGGCGCTGGGGTAAATCGTTAAATATATTGCCGATGCATACCATACGTCGCTGGAGTCCAGTGGGTTAAAGACACTCTCCAACTCTCCGACAATAGTGACGATCTCCAGATTTAATTGAAAATACACAACAAGAAAAACAGAAAAGCCTCTGGAAGATACTTGATCATTTCATAATGCATACCATCCTCACCTGGGGCACAGGAGCTGGCATTATGCAGAGCATGAAGGAGATCCTGCATAGTGAAAGGTGCATTATATACCTCCGAATCTTGGTCAGTCGCACTAATGGAAGGGACCGGAGCACGCCCAGAAGAACCTAAGACCTCAGCAAAGTTGCGAACAAGAATATTAGAGACAATGACAGGATCTAATGATACAGTATCACCCACTTGAAGGCAAGGAGGGGGTCTAGGAACAAATTTCCCAGAAAGCTTCCTGATTTTAGCCCATACTTTATTGATAGGTGTCCTACATTTCACAGATCCGGTATACCTCTGCCACGAATTCCATTTAGCTCTCCTAAAATATCTTCGTTTTTTAGTTTGAGCTCTGCAGTATAATATAATGTAGTTCATCCGAGTCGCATTGTTCTTGTATCTCCTGTAGCAAGTACGAGTGACAAGCCTCTAAGCGGTACATGTATTATCCCATTATGGAACCACAGGTCTCGAAGGAGTTCTAGTCGACCGAGGAATAAAAATCTGTGCACTGATTTTAATTAAATCTACAGAGTACTCATATGCCACTATATGTGTCAAATGAACTCAGATCTGGATTCCCTGAGAATAATTATTCAGTGAATGCATTCCAGTCTGCTCGGTCTACACGCCACCTATCATCTATGATGATAGGAAATTGGTCATTGCCATGCAATGAATGAGCAAAAGATCAGAAATGCATATACTAAGATCAATGTCAGAATAACTGTTAAGATGTAAAGTGTGGTGAGCATGGGACCCATCATTAAGCAAAGATAAGTTGTTCTGCAGAAGTACAGCTTCAATTTGTGACCCACGCTCATTGCAAATGGAACCATCCCATAATTGGTTATGGGCGTTAATGTCGCCCAACAGCAAAAAAGGTGGATCAAGCAGGTCCACAAACGACTGTAGGGCTCGTGAGTTAATGGACTCCCCTGGAGGGAGGTAGAGAGAACAAAAGGTATACATTTTGTCGAATAAAACTCTTACTGCACATGCCTGTAAATCAGTTTGCAGGGGAATTGGAAAATATTTAACACTCCCTTTCACTATAATTGCAGTCCCACCTTTGGTGCTAAGGCCTAGAGGGGGATAAGTAGAAAATTCATAATTTAGACGTGGGTTGAAAGGAGATGACCCCAATTTGGTTTCATGCAAACAGAGGACGCCCCAGTCATAAAGGTTCTTTAAAACCGATACTTCCTCACAACTTCCACGAATACCCCTACAGTTCAATTATAGAAATTTTGGCATTTTTGTCGTCAGTTATATTACCAACCCATTTATGAAGGGGGCATCAACATCAGAGGTTAGTGGTACAGGCTCTTTATCAAAGTGTCTTCTGGAAAGCCTGCCAAGTAAGTCAGCACGTCGCTTCTTTTGGTAAGCCTTAACCTGAGCTGGAGAGGTTTCGCCCTTGCAAGAAGGAACCCTCATATCTGGCAAAGAGCTATCCTCGGAGTTGGGTCATTTCTTAGAGCATTCCATTGGAGAATGCCTTGGTGGAGATTGGAGCAGCTGGTATTTATTTTGAACATGGACAACCCTGTTCTTTTCAATCTTTGTTGTTGGAGCTTCTACTTTGGCTCCCGATGAATCACTCTTTCCTGAGACAGAGGAAGACCTGGGGGAGAAATTAATGCTACCTCCAGAGGAACCCGCGGCACCCCTCTTATCCGTAGATGTAGGGCCCCTCCTCCCCTTAGGGCTTAGGCAAAGAGCTGGGAAGCGTGCGACTATTGCGATAACATGTTCTGTCTTTCTTTGGAGAGGGAGGATGCCGTTCAGTACTTGTATGGGGAAGCTGTTTGTGACGAACAGGGGCTTGAAGAGGAATAGCCTCACTCCCCAAGCTCGGCACCTGCCGTTGCTGCTTCGAGATGATAGAAACACCAGTGACTTTGTCTTGGGCTGCTACTTTAGAGAGGGGAACTGATGCAGATGATGTAACTGTTGAAGCATATGAACGTGTACCAGGCTTACTCTGGAAGAGCAACTCCCGTCTAGCAGCACCAAAACTAATATGCTGTGTATTTGCCAGATCGATTGTGTCTACTTCAAGTTTATAGACATCACAATGCCTAGAAGAAGAAGGGTGGTCACCCCGACAGTGGTAACAGTATGCATTTGAATCACATTCAGAATCCTCATGATTGCGTAACGCTTAACAACAGTCGCAACGGATTTCGTTTGGGCAGTATTTCTTGACGTTCCCATACGCAAAACATTAGAACTGCATAGGCCGATCATGAAACTTCTTAACTCCCAGGGTGAGTAGTCCAATATCAATATATTTGGGTAAGTAAGACCCCCAAAATACGAGTAACATTGTCTTACCCTTCAGCCTCCAGGCAGAGGACACAGACTCGGGACACATAGATAAGATGGTTTCCTCAGGAAAGGCATGCAGGTCATCACTGAACACAAGCCCTTTTGAAAAGTTATAGGACTTGTTGGCCTGGATTGACTTAAACATACCATTAGTCGAACAAGGCAGATGGGATAGCATCTTAGCCTGAACTAGGTTGTTAGTGTAGATTAATACACCTTTCCATAATTTTTATGATATTCCTTTGTGATAATTATAATAATAGTTCTTAAAGCTAGCGCATGCGCCAGCTAAGGAAAACCCAATAAGGCCGATTAGGCGTATTTCCATTGGGGTCCTGTACTATTACCCCATCCCCTTGCTCATGAGGGACGGTAACGACTCAGTGCTTGTGAAAAACCTTTAATGCACCGAGCGTGGGCGCGATCCTGGGCCTTCTGGGTGGAAGTCCAAGACGCTAATCACTACACCAGCGAGCCGCTGGTGATGATGCCAACTTGCCTCTCCAAATACTGATGTGCCTCAATGAAGTTATTTTCTCCATCGTTGTAGTATGCTACATACCATTTAGATAGAGGAGCAAGGCGCTGTAGTTCTGGAGTTTTATAAAATCTGTCCAATACATTTGGCACATAATCGGAGTCACTATCCTCAAAAATAGCAGAATGCTGCAGCTATTTAGAACTGCAGCAGCCAGCGGGTATTAGATTCGGGGCAGCTTTGTGGGCATCTGCAGCAGAGGACTCCTCCAAAAAGTAGATGTAGCACCTATTTACAGACCCATAATTGTATACAAAACGAATTCTGATACGAGTTACTGCACCAAAGGACTTAAAAATGGTATTCAGGGAGTCATAGGATAATTTGGGGGGAACGTTCTGCAGGAAGATAATGTCCCCTTTGCCTCTTGTAGAACAATTTTGCTCAATAGGCACTATATAAGGCTCCATTGTAACTACAGTAGAACGTGGAGAGGGAGGGTCATCAGAAGAAACCAGGGGATCGCCAGAGTCGGTTACCGGTGAGTACACAATAGGAAATAAAACAAAAACGGCATGAGAGGAATATATTGGGGTTGCTAGGTTCCGCCTGGCAATACAAGGTTGAGACCTCTGCAGGGCCAGGAAAACCAGTATATGGCCATTTGCATGAGATAGGCCCCGGCTTCGAGCTGGGAACATTGTCAACCAAACATACGTGAATAAACGTATATTTGTCCTCAATCTGTTTTGTCCCATAAAGGATGAGGCTGGCATCGTTACCCGTAACATACACAGAAAAAAGAAAGGAGTCAGCAAGCCAGAGTGGAACTCCGCCAACTCAGCGGAGGTCATGAACACCGCAACGAATCTCTGGGGGTAAACTAGAACTTCCTGAAGCAGTAGTCGGGAAAGGGAGGAAGAGAACAGGGAAAACAACCAGAAGAGACGGGAGGGTTGAGATTCCTAAAGTAGCAGGGGAGGAGATCAACGCCCTGGTTGGCTTCACCAGAGGATAGCAGAAGAAGTGAGAAATGAAAAACACATAATAAGAGATGAAAGGGCCCAGCAAAATTAGTTGGATTTAGGAGGTGGAGTGTTAAAATAATCCCGACCACCTCAACTGCTAACTCGTTAGCCCCACACCACGTCAAGGAGCCAGGTAAAGTGGGGGCCGCCAGAAGAAAGGTAATATTGCTAATAAATACGGCAAAGAGGAAAAATGAAATTAGGTAGATATAGTAAGACAAATCCAAAGCAATATTACAGATATGTAAACAGTAACAAGCAAATTAAAAGTGGTATAGGGCCTATACATAACATTCAAGGTATTTTAGAAACAGATAAAAAGAGACGTAGCCTCTACACTGATTTCAGTTATGTTTTTACCACTGCAACCAACATGAACACTACACAAGCTACTAATCAAACGTGCAAAGTTGCACTTTGTGATTTCAAATTCAGTCAATCAAATGTCATGAGAAGGATTTATTTACTAAAAATCAATAAATCTCCCAGCCCTGATATCATCAACCCTATAATCCTAAAAATGGTCAAAGACGAAGTTGCAGAAGCTCTAACCAAATGTTGTATTATGTCACTCCAACATGGTCATTTACCCATTGACTCAAAGACAGCTAATATAACACCAATATTTTATAAGCGAGATGAAAAACTACCAGGTAATTATAGTGGCTTGACTTCCGTAATTGTAAAACTATAAGAACCAATCATAGACGAAATTGTACATTTCATAGAGAATAACACTCATATCAATAATAGTCAGAATAGATTTAGAGCAAAGATATCATGCGTAACAAACCTTATCGAATTCCATGACAGCCTATTTAACTCTCTCAGGCTCCAAATCGCATATTCATGAAGGGAGTCC
Source organism: Paralithodes platypus (assembly GCA_032716605.1). NCBI lineage: Eukaryota > Metazoa > Arthropoda > Malacostraca > Decapoda > Lithodidae > Paralithodes > Paralithodes platypus. The sequence goes on along the minus strand of CM064536.1, from coordinate 10,034,742 downwards.
CTAAATGCACGGATACGCACTGAGCGTATCGGATATTTTACAAGTCAATTGAATGAAAACTGAATACTCGAGTTTCGTATAAATTGGGCTACAGTAAGTTTTGGTAGTGCCATGGTGAATGAAAACCTTGGCAACACTGCTCTCAGTCAACCTCGTCCCTCAACTCAGTAGATAATGTGAGGATCCTCAGTCTTTCTCCAGCAGTGAAGCGGGAAGTGTTTTTTTTTCTTTTTCTATGTGTATGAAGGAGACAAAAGGCAGGTTGGCTGTAGCGTGTGTCTCACCCAAAGCCAAAAGAGTGACAACGCCAAATTCAAGGGACACTGGAGTCAAAATGCCTGGACACAAAGTTAGAAGCAGTCTAAGTCATACGATGAAGGAAAGATGGATTGAGGGAGAGAGTTCCAGAGTTCAGTTGTTGAGTAGGAGAAAAACTGCGAAAATTTGCCAATTCTTGGATTGGAAAGCTGGACAGAATTGGAGAGGGACTGTGCTGAAGGCGGGTGCCTAACACTCGCCGCAAGGGAGGGTGTATGCACTGAGAGAGCTCTGAAGAACACTGATTGTTGTAATAGCGATAGAATAGTGAAAGGGATGCAACACTGCAGCGCGTAGAAAGAAATTGTAGGGAACTAGTAAGAGGAAGGGAGTTGATAAGCCAAAATGCTTTTGATTATACTTGTTTGAGAAGTGCGGTGACAGATGCAAACAATACTCAATACAGGGGCGCACTGAGCCCCGATACAGAGCAAGAAGCTGTGTTGGAGTGAAGAACCCACAGAAACGGTTGAGCACACCTAACTTTTGGGAAGCTGTTTTAGGAAGAGTGGTTATATAATCTTTCCAAGAGAGGTCAGATGAAAAAGATATACCTATAATAGTGAGAGAAGATGAAGGGTTGAGTTGTGTATTGTTGAAGAATACTTGATAGTCTTGTGGAAGATTGTGATGGAGAGATAGTGGGAGAAACTGGGTCTTGGAGGCGTTGAAAGTAACAAGATTTGATCTGCCCCAATCAGAAATAGTTGATAGATCATAAGCTCTATGGCCTCGTCACATTTGTTTTGGAGTGCTTGCATGCTGGGTTGATGTGAAAAACTAGTTGAATAGTGTAAGGTAGAGTCATCAGCATATGAGTGGATGGGTCTAGTGGTACAGTTGAGTAGATCATTAATGAATATTAGAATGAGAATTGGAGACAGGACAGAACCCTCTGGACTACGGGTCACTGTGCCTAAACTACTAGATGATATGGTTTTATATCTTAGAATATGTGTTGTTATTATATGTATTTAATGTAAGCTATTATCAGTGTAGGGTATAACTGGTTTCAACATGAGCTAATTACAAATCTAAAATTCTTGTCCGCCGCCTGCCGATTTGTGAATAATCGTATTGTTATTTAATTCAAACAAGGGTGGGATCTGCTGCATGCTCAGCTGGATAAAACAAACAAATGATAGCATAGACATACATTGAGTTTATCATCATAAATATCGTGGACACAATTATAGGTAAAACGCAAAATAATAAAACATAAATATACATTATGGTGCCTGGTATAAATGTACACCGGCTGTGCTTGTGGCAAGAGTCAATACCTTTACTTATGTTACTACAACAATATCTCGTTCTCGTAATATATGCACAACCGGACTTAACCTTTTAGCAATTGAACATACTATACTATATATCCTCTCTTATATTACTAGCAAGTCTTTTCGCTTAGACAAATTTATTTGACCTTCTAATTCAACAAGTATTTATCTTTAGTCTGTGTTCTCTCAACAGCACAATGTTAATCTTTTAATTGAACATAGGGAATATCAATCTCTTGTTCTGCAATTATCTAATCATCTGGTAGCGTGTTTAGAATGAACTGTGAACGGTGTCAACAACTAAATCTTATATCAATCTCGTGATGGACCTCCGTGAGTTATGTATGATAAAGTTGCTAAATATGTGTTCCGAGGAACCTGTTATGAAATTCTCTTAATTGAGCCTTAATATGCCTCAACAGGGGGAAAACTAACATGAACAGGGTATTTACAAATCCAGGCTCTAATCTCTTGGTTGGCATTTCCTATTATCCGTTGCTGAGGGCCTAACGGATCCTAACTTGACTTTTTCAATTACTTGGCAAAGCTACCTTATTTACATACTGTAGCTGATGACTCCTAACCATCTAGCTCATCAATATTGTGGCGACTTCCGCGGACGAGGGCTCTAGCTTACTAAGTTATGAACTCTGAAAGACTTCTTACAGTAATTTAACAAATCAGTTGATGATTACTAGGGGAGCTAATCTTGAAGTTAATTGAGCAAATTAATGGGCAATTGATCAAAAGGTCCTCGATGTGTCCTGGCCTTGCAATTCCTTCAGTACTGCTAGAAGTACTCTATCGACCATCTAACAGCCCTATAGTTGCTTATTGAAACTTTCAAATAGGTGATGGGGCTGGTCATTCAGGGACAGGGCGTTTTGTCTGTTTATCACCTTGTGATCAGCTCGCCTTCGTCTGCCTCTCTCTCTGCGAAGGATGTTGGCGGGAGGTTCCCCTCGACTGAATTGGGAAGAGGGGGGGGGGGGGGGGGGAGTATCAGAAGGGGGCGGCCTCGATGGTAGGGCACAGTCGCCTATGTTTCCTACCTCAACTCTTCCCTCAAGACTTAGGACAGCTCTGTCTCCCTGTGGGTGGTTAGCTTCTAGAAGTACTGGTCTGGGGCCCCTAGGGTATGTCTCTGGATCAGAGCCTGTAGCTCCAGCAGTTCAAGTGGCGGCGGGAGGCTTGAGGGCAGTCTATCTCATTTATCTTTGTCAAAATATTTATCTCTTTATCGCCTCTTGATGAATCTTCGTTTGTGCCAAGTACTGCAGAAGGGGGAGTTAAGGGTGTTTGAGAGAGGATGTCGGAGTTATCTGGCTGTCTGGATGCAGATAGGGTTTTTTATAAGGCATGGTGGTGGGTGATGGATTCTGTCGCCTGCCAATCACAGGATTTCTTTGGGTCAGGTCGAGAGCTATCAATTAAGGGTAGGGGAGTACCAAAGTTTTCTTTATTACTGCCCATACCTTTCGTTTTACGTTCCTCCGTCTTCGCCCAACCAATAGGGTGAGTTCACAAATGAGCGTCTTTGCCAATATGGCGGTCTGTTTGCCGTGACATCATCCATTAGAAGGCTTTTGCTTGACCAATGGGGGAGCGTGGGTTGGGGGAAGCTCCGTTCAATTCTGAGGCTCGGCCCTCGTGAAAGGCTTATCCTCCAGCTTGATTAGGGCTGCGGTGGGGAGCTTGGGAATTCTGAGTGTCATCAGGTTGGGGATATTGGCTAGTTCCGTCTGGGGCTGCTTCCTTGGTTGCTCCGCTTGAGGCTGTTTCCTTAGCTTGGGCGATCTTTCAACACGTCTATCATCAAATATTTGGAGTAGGGACCTCGGGTATATTTGGAGTAGGGACCTCGGGTATATTTGGAGTAGGGACCTCGGGTATATTTGGAGTAGGGACCTCGGGTATATTTGGAGTAGGGACCTCGGGTATATTTTTTTCTCTTCTTCATACCACTAGCTATACATATTGCTATTATTTATAGCTCTAAAACATCTTAGAACAAAATATGCCGAGAATGGTGAACGTCGTACGAATCAAAGAAACGGGAGAGTATACAAGTTTTGCTATCATATTCATATGAAAACACTATTGACTATAGACAAATTCTGATTGCATTTTTGAAAAGTACATGAAAACTACTTGTTATATCATACATGAAGATCTATTGTTTTCATTGAAAATTTCAATTTATGATGGTGTAAAGTGAAGGGATGTTGGAAAAACATACAACATTTCGGTCCTCATCACTTTTTGTTATTAATATATATATATATATTTTTTTTTTTGGGGGGGGGGGAGTTTTACTACGGAAATATTGTAGATCAACCTTTTCTCTTTCTATTGAGATATAATAGACTGTCCTAAACGTAATTGTTGTTGCTGAACATCGCTGTATAGAGAATATTTTGGTTGCTCATGCATAATTATATCCATAAAAAGGCAATATTTATTCTATTCATAGAAAAACAACAATTGCCAAGAAATAAATTACAATGCCACACTTGGAATGAGCATGAAATTTGTTTCTAATAGCATATATAAAACTTATTGCTCAGCTTATAATGAAATTATGATGGTGTGAACATGGCCAAATGCCTATTTATTATATATCGATTTTCAATATGATTATTTGATCTTATGGTATGTTTTTCTCTGGTATTATAATACCAGGGAAAACAATACCATAGTATACCATAGTATGAATCTTGATCTATCTTTGGATGTATAATACATTGCATGTAATGGGATAAATGTTGGTTAAAACAGAGTGATATCATACATGTATCGTCTTACGTCTCACCCACAATATAATTAGGGAGTGGGAAAATCTACCTAATGAAGTTATAGACAGTGGCTTAATAGACACATTAAACAAAGGTTACTCATATCATAGAAACGTTGGTCTAGTGTAGATGATGGCTACTGATAAAAGAACCTTGAAGAATGAACAGTTGAAGAAAGCAGGAACAATAAAAAGAAAACAAAAATGAAGGCATGCATATTTCCTTTATATTTTGTTAACGATACTGTAAATACTTTCAGGCGATTTCCAAGCCCCGCATAGTTATTCACTTCTGTTTTCATTTATGACAATTTGACAAATTGCCAGAGTGAACGGAGGGTGGGGAGAGAGCTTTCATCTTTGCCATTTTTTATTCCACATTCCCTTACTCTTGGGGTTGCTATCTCTACTAGGATTTATTCCTGGCCACCTCGCAGGGATCGCACGATTTGTGTGACCAGTGTATCTATGTAAATGTCTTATCTTCATCCACCACCTTCTTGTGCCCTCTCCTTCCCTCCGGCACTTCTCTTTCTAGTCTCTCTCCTTCCCTGCCTCCAGCACCCAAGTGTGAGAGGCCACAAAGAACTCAAAGGAATACAAAAGAATACAGATACAAAGAGATAAAAAAGAATTCAGGAGAGGCCTTCGTGAATACGAGGAAGTGCATTAACCTGCACTTATGGAGAGACATGTAGACAAGCTTATGCTTATAGAGGACTATACATTGCAAAGTGTAATAATTGAAAAAAAAAAAATATATATATATATATATATATACCGGGTATATATATATATATATATATATATATATATATATATATATATATATATATATATATATATAGGGTGTATTGAAACAACACTTACAGACTTCAAGTGCTAAGTAAAGATTAAACAAACAAGTTCACTTTATTCTATAATGAAATATAAAATAATTAAGCATTAATGATTTACAGGATATACAGAAAAATAATCAGTGTCGTCCAAGCATGTGCTATAAACCGAACACTGGCATTGGTCTCCCCGTCCATCCCCCACCCCACCCCCCTTCCTCCCCCGCCCCCTTCCTCCCCCGCCCCCTTCCTCACCCCAATCTTCTAGTTTATACCCAGGACGTTGAATTATAAACATAATTAGTTTTCAGGTTGACATAATGTAATTTATGTTCCCTTTATAAACCGTTTACAACTAGAATTATTTTCTGTTAATATCAAACATTTATGTATCTTTCTTGCAACATAGGAAACACCGAAGGTATCTTGGATGAAACAAATTACGATCTTCAAGTGGTCTGCAGATATTACTGTCATATGTTAGTAATTATTACCAATGTTGAATGATAAATAGAACCACAAAATGTGGGCATTACGAAGTTATTGCCCAATGTTATTTAGTTAATGTATTGTAGGCCTACAGTTGTGATTTTTTTTTTCAGATACAAACATATTCGAAGCGGTCTTGGGTTGAATTGAATCTCCTAACTAATTTATACTGGGTATTTGAATGTCAGAGATTCTTTTAATAAGTTCGACACTTCTAAATCGATCAGAATTAATTACCACTGCTGTACAGTCACAAGTATAAATGCTGCGACATCAACCAGATAATGTCAACTCCTTCATCACTTGGGGTTTATACTAAGCTGAATAAAATCGTTTGACGGTAGCTAGAATGATATACAGAAATAATTGTGAGTTTGAATACAAAGTTTTGCAATACCTTTGGAGACAAAGGAGCGAAAATTATTTGGTTGGTGTCGCAGTATTTATGCTCGTGACCATTACAGTGTAATAATAAGATTAATTGAAACAAATGCTGTATAATTCCCACCAAGTGATGTAATACAGTTTTGAAAAATTATTAGAGGCGTTTTATGAAGCTTCGGATTCCACTCGAATCTGCTCAAATATCGAATTATCGGCGTGGACATGATATGATGCCTGTTTTCCAAATATCTAACCTATTATTTGTACAGTACAACTGTTACACACCAATATTGTCAGTAATAGTTGATGACGTTATAATTGAGACAATGAGCAATAATGACTAAGGAAACTTCACACACACACACACACACACACACACACACACGCACACGCACACACACACATCTCCCTTTGTCACGCTTATTTTATTTACCTTACATAAACATGGAAATGAGAGGTTTATGTGTGTGTGTATGTATGTCTGTGTATGTCATCAATTTTCTTTAACCTCACTCTTTTATAACATGAGTGTTTGGTCAGGTATGCGTGGTCACTATTGTACGGTATGTAACATTTGGCTCCTATAACTTTTCGTATTGCTCGATGACTCTTCATTCCTGAACATAACTGTACATGCAGTATAGTATCTTTATTAAATACGTACCAATCATTGACTCTAGCTAGACTTTATCAATCATAGTAGACATTAAGTATATTAAACCAATTACTCTTTTTATGCATACCCATTTATGATTACACAAGCATTTCGCAGCCTAGTTTGATGTATGGAGACACAAACGACTTAGGCTCTTTTTGTTGATAGGAATACTGCATTGTCGTGGCGATTATTATTGTTGTAGTGTTTAGGATATTCTTGGCTCCGACGGCATTATATATTCTGCCTTTTTGTGTGCATAGCCTGCACGAGCATTGTTCCGCTGCCTGCCTTTTTGGGTTCCATTTCCGATACGAGCATCTTTATAGCATCTAACATTTAAAGAAGATTCCTTGTTAGTGTTGAAGGACTTTAGTGCACTTTCTTTCATGCAGGAGTGCCTGACATTTATTGATTAAAGTAACGTAAGCTGTAACTTCTCTTACCACCTTACTTTGCATACCATAACCAAGCACCTTCGGTTATAGGTAGTAATAGGCTGTTTTCACATAACATTAAGCCTAGAGTAGACGCACATTTATTGAGAGTTTGATAGCCTATTATTGCATATAGAACTCTGTAGAGTATTTGTGTTCTTTGTTCACTGGGAATATACATCAGAGGTTGGAGCTAGCGCTTTCCGTTGTAACATTTATGCCATTACTAGTCCAATGAATAAGAGCCCTGATATATTTGAACCCCAGTCGTAACATTTGGACATAACCTTAGTAGAATGTCTGCAGCTTCAATATATTTTACGTTGAGGTGCACACTACCTATGGGAGGCACCCCATTTACTTTTGCCTTCAAATTCTTTACGAAACGTATCACCCATGCCATGACACGCTGAATTCTTTCATAGCTGCTAAAAAATTACCAATTTCACACTACAAATCAGTCTATGTCAGCGCCACTCTCGGTCTTTATCGTCATTAGTGTACCCCAAACCTAATTAAGCGCCCTACTGGCAACATAGATGCTGATTTCAATAAATTGCGGGGGGGTTGAGGGGGCAGCACCCCCCTTCAACCCATCCTGTATCCAATGACAACACTCAAATGCAATGATCCTTTCTATATAAAACTACTAAATATCAAGGAAAAAATGAAACTAAATTAAAAGAAAAACTGACAAATTGAGGCTGGGTACCACTGGACATTGACCCTTTAGACTCCGCAAATTGCTAGAGAAATATATAAGACCTTATTGACTCTGGCAACAAGACACCTAAAGGATCAAAGAGTTTGGCAGCAAATCTCAAGCACTCACGCTATGTCACATGCTCATCCAGAGTATATTGAGCTCCAAAAGAAATAGAAACAGAATCTGTCTTCCATACTAGCCCACGAACCCTAACCAGGTTTTGTTGTTCAGCAGCAACATCATCCTATTGTAACACCCCTCTCAATACGGGACTATTGGTGGTCCATTGACGCAGATACAAGTGGGCTTTATCCATTGACGCAGATACAAGTGGGCTTTATCCATAACTTCACGAGCCATACTGTATGCACGGACGACGGAATCTTCATCGTCCGCTTTCTCAATGTCACTGACCCAAGCATACTGATGCAAACGGAACCACAACAAAATCGGCACCAAAGATGGTCCCATGTGTAGACAGTCATTCAGACTAGGCTTGTACTTATTTACTTTAGCGGAACAATCAAATATAAAGCACACCGGAGTAGTCCTGCTTTCCTTCACGATACCGTGATGTGCCAGATAGTGACATGAATCAGAGTCATTGAACGGCACCTCTTCTATAAAACCCTGTGACAATTGGTCAGAAATTATTAGTTCACAAAATCTAGGCATAGCAATAAACCTCTTCTGGAGTCCTCGTAATCTATCCACGGCCAAACCTTTGTTGGTGGACAAATATCCCTTTAATTCAGTCCATGGCAGACGTACTTGATACTGTTGACTCTCAGGCTTGTATGTGACTGTTTCCTCATAGTTAGTCTGTTCGGCTTGTGAATGTTCTTTAGGTGAGATAACAATATGGTATAAATCCCACAAGGCATTTAACTCTTCTTTGCATGGAAATTGCCCAGTAAACATATACTGATCCAATGGGGTTACTGCCACTTTGAGTATTGTAACAACCTCAGTGCTGGAGCTGGAAGTGGTCGCTGCATATTAACCACTAAGTGCATACCCATATTTGGATGGAAGTAGATCCAAATTACCTGCCCTTTTATATCCAGGTCGCACTATCTTGTAGTAATGGTCGGCACCTATCAGTAGCTCCAGTTGTGCTGTTTTGGTAATGCATGAGTCGGCCAACTTAATGCCACGATGCTGTAAACTAGTAATTTTAACATTCAGACTAGTCTCGCCTTTATGTTTGGGTAGTTCATTGACAACAATTGCTACGAGACGATGAAACCTGCCAAGATTTATGTATTTCAGCGCTACAACGGATTACTCACGAGAGGTTTGTGTTCCGGTGAATCCGTGAAGACGAAATTCTTCTGTCCCCTTAGCTGAATAAGAAAGGGACAGTAGCACAGAGCTCTTCACGAAAGTCCTCTGTGAGCACTGATCAAGTAGCGATCTGACCTTTACGGTTTTCGTGTACCTACCCTTCACAGGCAGCTGAACTGTGGGTAGGATTACTGTTTGCTTACTCATACTTACGGACATTGTTGTTGAGGTTGCAGTTGTTGATTCATCTCTATTATTGTTACCCCCACTTGCTGATCTCGCCTCTCTAGGTTTCTTGCACAGGGAGTGAAAGTGTTTGCCCTGGCAGATAATACAATTCTTGATGTTAGGGTTTGGACACCCGTTACTATCGTGTTCACTGGGGAGACACCATGTACAGAGACATAGTTGCCTAGCTCTCTTCACTCTGAGAGATCCCGTTTTGTACTTGTAACATTTATACCAGGGATGATTATTCCTGCCGAACAATTTGCAGGGAAAACGGCTACTATCACTCTGTGTCATGAAGGCAGCTGTAGCCATGGGCATTTCTCTCCTAGGGGTATCTTGACCTACCATGTTATACAATTCTGCCATGAAAAACTGTGTCAAAGTTTTATAATCCAGGCTCTGATCACCCATCTCTCTGTTCCCTGTTTCCTTAGCTGTTGTTGGCAATTTATTTAATAATGTAACCATGCAGAACTCTTCTAAACTTGCCTTTTGACTCGACATAGATCTCATAATGCTCTCCATTTTGGCCTAAAAACCTTTTAGTTCTACAACTTGGCATTTAGGTGAAGCAAAGTAATTGAAAAGCATAATATGTGCTGCCTTCACTCTGTAGGGATGCCCAAAGGTTTCCTGGAGTAATACTACGGCGGGGGCATAACGTGCACCTTCAACAGTGAAGTCTTCGATTAGTTTGTAAGCATTTCCCTGCAACACACTATATTAGTATGTCAGCTTTTGAATTGCACTTAAGTCAGCCTTCTTGTGCACCACACATCGAAACATATCCCAAAACCCAGTCCATAATGTGGGGTCACTGGCAAAGGTGGGCAGAGTCAGGTGAAGCAATTTAATACCCAAACTTTTTTTATATTCGGATTGAGAATGACCTTCTGTTTTACCCATTTTCTTCTTTAAACTAGCGACTACCCCATAAAGTCCTCTAAATAGACGGTATCTTCTTGGTTCTCCTTATTAAATTTGGCGTCAGGTGTATAAAGCGGCAACAATTCATCTTGGTTGGTTTCATATTTGGTGCACACTATACAATCTTGCCTCGACATCTACCCAAGTTGCTGTTTCCAAGAACCCATCCAGGTCTTTTGCAAGGACAGTCATTGAACTTTTAACTTAATGACTGCGGGCTGTTTTATAGAAAATATGGTCATCACTGTGGCACTTTTCATATGACAATTGCCGAATATCTGCCTAGAACAAGGCCAGGGAGGCAGGCGAGCGAATATAAGCAGCGCAGAACGATCCTATCCACCGCCAGGTGTGACTGGGCAGATACTGGGTCAGTGGGAGACATCTCCAACTCCCTTACAGACTTGGGGATAGCGAAAACCGCTCAAACTCGCACATTTCCAACGATTTTGCCTGTGCAATATCGTTGAACGGCAACCAGTGCTCGTACAGACATGATTCAGGTGTCATTGAAAAGGTCTATTCCTCTGCTTTCAGAGATATATCATTGAAATACGTTCTAGCTCTTGTTTATACATGAAAATGTGCAGGGAATAAAAGTTACCTTTAGTCCAAAATCCCCGTATGGTACAGTGGTGACCAAGCAATTGTCATATGACAAGTGCCGTAGTCATTGCGTTAATACCCCCCTTGCCTTGGGCTAGAGCATCCATTTTGCCACCTTTACTCATTTGCTAATGAAGGTTGCGAAGTACAAAATTCCTGAAACAAATAAGGAATATCTTCCGCCGATCAAATTCGGTTCGAACCTAACACAAAATGCGAGCGACGGTAAACTCAGAAATTGGTAAGGCTAGAAAAACAGCGTTACAGTATATACATCAAGTGGATAGCACACATGCCGAAATCATTATAATTTATTTATCTTTTGATATATAACCCTTCAAACATGGGATATAGACGTTAGAATTTGGTCTGAATTTAAGTCAACTAAGAAAGGGTTAATTTTGTGGTTAACCCCCCCAGACATCAATAGTTAACTTACTGACGAGGAGGCGGACGACAGGGTACTATCCCCACAACTGTCAAAATCTCACTGAGGGACCGTTAGAAGTCGGAGGAACTTGGGGTTGCCACCATTCGACAGATTTTTATCTAACTTACCTAACTTACTGAGCTCAATATGACGCTAGAGCGTCATATAACTTATTAGAGAGATATTAAGATAAGTTCATATGACGCTCTAGCGTCATATGAGACGGAGAGTGTTAAGCTAACAGAAGAATTCGCAAACAATCAAATTTTGTTAGGCTACATAATTTGAATTTAGGGGGTTAGGCTAACTTTAAAGAGAAAATATTAAATTTAAAGGGTTAGCCTAACCTAATTCAGAGGGCACGATAGAGTGTTAGTCTAACCTGAAGAATATTTGACATAAGCGCGATCCACCTGGGACTCCACATCGGCACCGAAGAACAAACGAGCTAATTCCATGACCTGTTTGAACAGCAGATCTAAAGCTGGATAAGTGAGATGTATGCCATCTGCCGCAAAATCAGCTGCCGCTGTATTCATTGAGGAGTAACGGCTGCACGTGTATGGCAAATTTCTCTTCACTGCATTCCTCAGCTTGTTGAACTTGTAAGTGTCGACACCCCTCGGGTTTTGCCTCTTCTCTATCCCTATAAATTTGCAATAGCCACCGGTCTCACTCTCAACATCTTTGGCCAACTGTTGAATTTGATTGGCAAGCTCCTTTTTCACAATTCCGTGTCTAATATCATTGCCCCCTGTCAAAAACTAGTTCAGATGGGGCTTCCAGCTTACCAGACGGTTCCAAGCATCTGACTCACGCAGGGAGGGGACTTTGGCACCAGGGGCTGACAAAGGGGCAACAATAAAGAAAGAATGGTAGATAGGCTTTTCGACATATAAATCTCGAACATATGAATGGCTTGTTATCGCTACCTGTTTTATCTCCTCAGTGTATCTAGCCCTCTCTGGTACAAAATATTCCTCGCCTACACCTTCCCCATCAGTGCCATGCTTGTAAAAACCTTGGGCCATTTGGGGGACCCTTGCGGCCGCCAACATACAACACAATAACACCCTCGCGGCCACCAACACACAACACAGTAACACAACAATTATTATGAGGTTATTGCTGATCGATATGACTTAAGTGGACTGTATAAACATTAATAACCAAATAATAGAAAGCTCTACCTGGACATTATTGTGTGGTCGACGGCTATGGTGAAATATGGTGGTACACAATGCTAACAAGATGGCGATGAAGTTTAGTAACAAGAACTAGTGATCGGAACTATTTTGGTGAATAGGGATGAATAGAGATGAATTTACGACATGACGAGAGCGATGATATATGATCAGTGAATTGGTGGAATTACACAATAAGTTTATTACTAGCGTGGTAATGGAATGTAATGAGAGAGAAAATGTCGGTGTTCTTGTGGTGGGATCTAGAGAGAGAATGAATTGTCCCAGTCAAATCACGGGAGCCCTCCTGTTTCGTGCATGTGCGGATAGGTTTGGGAATATTACCTAAGTTCATAGGAATGATATACTACCAAATATCTAATACAGAACATAATTCAATATTCTTCCCATTTATACTAAATCGTATTATTATGATTATGAATCAATCCTACAATTGTATTACTTAAGACTACACTTAAACTTAGACTGTTCATGCTGATGGATTAAAAGTATGGACAGAGTTTTTAGCGAAAATTTGATTAAAAGAAGTTCAGCTTTGTCAGGGGAAGAAATGACGATGGTTCCGTCAGAGTAGAAAAGAGGAGTAAATGATAAGGAAATTAAATTATTGGAGAGGTTTTTGTATAGATGCCAGAAAGCAAGGGAAGACGTAGAGTTGGAAAGTTCAGAAAGTTTAATATTGATGCAAGAGTTTTTGGCGAGTCAAAGAACAGATTTGGCCTGATTCTGGGCAGAAACATAAAAAGTATGATATTCTTGAATTTGAAGGTGACGGTATCATTTGAAAGCTTCCTTCCTATTGTGGACAGCAGTAGAACAAGCATGAGTAAACCAAGATTTGTTTTTGTTAGTTTGAGATACATTATAATATAATGTATGCTTAAATGCCTCAGTACCTCAGTAATGCGCTCGACACTCGCTGAGGGTCCCCTGTTATGAAAGCAAAAATATATCTAGAAGAATAAAAGAAATATTGCCAAAGAGCCTACCAGTTGGCATTGCCAAAATGCCACTATTGCCGCCGGGTGGGGCGATCAGAAGGCCGTACTGGAGAGATAGGACAGGTAATAAAGATAATGTTATAATAGGAGAAACCCAATGGATTGAAAAGATTTACAGTGTAAGCAGAAGGATAAGAGGTTAGAAATATGTCAAGGATGTTGGGTCGGTCTCCAAGGCGACCCAGGATACAAGTAGGGTACTGAAGGAATGTCACACCACCCAATACAAGATTATACTGTCTTCATTTGACTAGTACACTGTCAGGCCTGAAGGTCGATGAAGTAAATGTGTATAGTAACTTTAAATGTGCATAGTAACTTTATATGTGTATAGTAACTTTAAATGTGTATAGTAACTTTAAATGTGTATAGTAACTTTAAACTGCCATGTCAGTTGTGTTTAGGGCAGCTTGTATCAGTGTAGACAAGACTGTAAGGCCTTGTGCGTGTTTGTAATCAGGAGGTTGGAGAGTGATACAGGGAGAAGCAATTTGGGATTGGTGTTCGTGTGAGATGAGAGACGCGGTGCTGGGGAAGTAGAAGCGTAGGGAGAAAGAGAAGAGGGAGAGGACAACTAGAAAAGATGAGAGACGCGGTGCTGGGGAAGTAGAAGCGTAGGGAGAAAGAGAAGAGGGAGAGGACAACTAGAAAAGATGAGAGCCGCGGTGCTGGGGAGCAGAAGCGTAGGGAGAAAGAGAAGAGGGAGAGAACAACTAGAAACGAGGATACAAAAGTTTAGAAATATTATTTTGCCAGAAAATAGGAAGTAAAGGAAATGTAAAGAATTTAAGTAGAATAAAATAATGTGAAAAGATGAGGTGGAAATTTCACTGAGAGTCACATGGAGAGTGGAGAAGGGAGGCGGTTTGTGAGGTTGCCTTAGTTGGATTAGGATGTCACGAGATAAATTTAGAATGAAAAGAAAGGACGAGAAAAGGGAGACAGTAATGAACAATCAATTAAACTTATATAAGAACACACAAGAAGCTTGGTATTTATTGTGTAGGTTAAAGAGATGCTCTTTATACACATGGAAACATAAAACAAAATAATCATACATAATTATTATAAGTAGGCGAGTTGAAAGGGAACCAATAATAGATAATGAAGGATTTTAGTATGAAAGGTAAGTAGTTATAGGCAATGGTAGCGATGAATTAGTTTTGATAATTAAAATAATGTTCCCCACAGAAGCGGGAAATTCGACCATTGTACTCTAGGTAATACAAGACAAAGATTTTAGACTTTGTATGCGAATAATAATTACATGAATAGTACCATATGTTGTTTATTCAGCACTTTGTGTTCGTATGGTCCTCCTAAAAGTAATTATGTAAACAAAATAAAATAATGAAACATGAAAAGGAAGCCAGATTATCACAAAATGTCAAATTGATGTAAAAAGAGAAGCCAAGGAAGATAATATTAGCCGGATCTGCTAGAAGGGATTAAATAGAACAAAAGCGATGATTTATCTGTATTCTGTCATCAAACTAAATTCTATATTGTCGTTCCCTAGGCTGCCTGGCCGAACAGCCCCGAGTCCCTAAGGAAGGCCATGGCCACGATTGTGCTTTCCCACAGGGCTCTCAAAGAGTGTGAATTATGTTGTTGGCATAAGTGATTGTGTAGAATGCAATCTTCTATGATATGTTTAATAGTATGGGGTGTTGTGTTGCATTCTGGCAGGTGTCGACGAAGGAGATATTCAGTCTCCTCTGATAGTTCAGAGGAGCTGGATGGTGCCCACATCTCAGACTGGCCAGATGGACTCTGTCCTCGCGAGGATGGGAGGATTCAGAAGGATGGATTTTGAGAGATCGTGCCTGCAGGTGTGCATTGTCTACGAGTGTTTTTTTTTTTCTATGTGAATGAGGGAGACAAAAGGCATAACTGCCTGCAGCGAGTGCCTCCCCCAGATTTCAAAGAGTGACAGGGCCGAAATCAAGGGACGTTCGAGCTAAAATGCCTGGACACACAGAGTTTGAAGCAATTTAAGTCATAGGAAGAGGGAAAGACTGATTCTGGGAGAGAGTTCCAGAGCTCAGCAGTTGAATAGAGGAAAGTCTGAGAATAGCGTTTCACTCTTGGGTTGGAGAGTTGCACAGAGTAGGGGTGGGATTGTGTTGCAAGATGGGTACTACGTACCCTATGTAGAGGAGGTGGAATACACTGGGAAAGCTCCGAGGAACACTGATTATTGTAGTAGCGATAGAATAGCGAGAGAGATGCAACTTTACGACGAAGAGAGAGAGATTGCAGAGAGTTGGTGAGTGGACGGGAGTTAATGATACGGAAGGCTTTCCTTTCTGCTTTATCTAGGAGTGCGGTGTGAGAGGATCCTCCCCACACATGTGAACAATACTCAATACAAAGACGTACTGTGCCCCTGTACAGAGCAAGAAGCTGAGCAGGGGTAAAGAACCCCTTGATGCGGTTGAGCACACCCAGCTTCTGGGAGGCTGCCTTAACCAGACTGGTAATATGGTCTTTCCAAGTGATAGCAGAAGAAAAAGAGACACCGAGAACATTGAGGGAAGATGAAAGATTGATTTTTGTATTGTTGAAGAATAAGGGATAGTTCTCTGGAGGTTCCTGACGGGTAGTAAGATGGATAAATTGAGATTTGGAAGCATTAAATGCAACAAGGTTTTCTCTACCCCAATTGGAAATAGTAGTTAGATCAAAAGATAAGTATTTTATGGCTTCATTACGTTTACTTTTGAGGGACTGCTGGCTGGGGCATTCTGGAAACTAATTGAGTGGTGTAAAGTAGAGTCGTCTGCATATGAATGGATGGGACTAGATGTACAGTTGAGAAGATCATTTATGAAAATTAGAAAGATAATAGGAGATAGGACAGAACCCTGAGGAACACCGGAGTTGATAGGATGAGGAAATAGGCGATGGCCGTCCACAACCGCAGCTATGGAACGGCTGGAAAGGAAATTAGAGACAAAGGCACAGATGGAGGGACAGAAACCGAAGGAGGGCAGTTTGGAAATTAAAAATCTGTGCCAGACTCTATCGAAGGCCTTCGATATGTCTAGTGCAACAGAAAAAATTTCACCGAAGTCCCGAAAGTTGGATGACCGAGAGTTAGTAAGATATGAAAGAAGATCACTAGTAGAGCGACCCATAAGGAAGCCATACTGGCGCTCTGAGAGCAGATTATGAGAAGTGGATGGAATGGAACTTAAAGACGAGAGATATGATTATGGATGTGCTTCTGGAAGCTGGTTTGGGGGGGGGGGGGGGGGGGGCAGGGAGGGAGAGATGACAGTATTTGTGTGTGATACCGTGTGCTGGGTGTTGTTTTGATATTACTTAGTGTCTGTGGGTGTGCTGCCATGTGGGTGGTGTTGGTATGTGGAGGCTGCAACCAGGAATTGAGTGCCTCTCATGTCCATAGAACATGTCATATTATATGGTTTTAGTAAACTTAGGCACTTCTATGCAATACAATCCTATTAAAGCCCCTTTCACACAGCCCTCCAGACACTTCCAAAACACCAGGGGACTGACATTCTCATGCTGTCTTGTGAAGATCTGTGCATTGTCCTGTGGTGATCTTCAGTGTCTTGGGGCGTTCCTGTGTTTCTATGGATAGCCCCGAAAATGTTACTTCTACCCGAGAAATTTGGAAGGTGTGACCCAACCATAGCGGTCGTAATTTCACGGGAGGTTGATAGAAGGCAGACGGGAGGCGGTCATACAATCGGGAAGCAGTCCGGCGGTTTTCTCTATTATCAGGAACAATGGTAAATTCCGACACTAATCCGATATCCAACAGATCGCATGCCGATACACACCCGTGAGTCTTGAAATGGCCGGGGAGCTGCCGGGAAAACGTCCCAGCCACCTCCCAACACAAGTTTGGTAGTTCACCATTTTCCCGCCAAATGTGTGATGTGGGCCACATACCCAAGCCGGAGCCAGGCTGAACAGGTCACGTCACCCTGCCGCCCTATAAATCAAACTCGGCCGGCATCACGGCTCCAGTTTAACCAAGCTTGTAACAAAGCTACTGGGTGTGAGAGGGATCTGCCTTATGTGGCCTAATTGGATTTCTGCAGACTCCCATTTTCTTATGTTCTTAAAAGAATGCCAATTTGAATAGGCTACAGAGTGCTATAGATGGATCAAGAACGATAGAGAACTTTAAGATAAAATTAGATAGACATATGGATGAGATGGGCTTGGTGTGCATGGGATCTGCCGGGTGTGGGCCAGTCGGCTCTCTGTAGACTCCCGTTTTCTTATGTTCTATGTATATATATATATTTAGTTTCATCTCCTTCACCATATACTTGAATTTTGGGGCTGTATTATTATTAGCATTATTATTATTTTTCCTGGGTATTATTACTATGATTGTTATTATTTTGTTAGCGTTGCTATTATTTTGTATCTCCTTTCTCTTTATAACTCTATGATGACACCCTTTTTGTATTTCGCCATGTGACACACACACACACACACACACCTCTATATGTGGCCATACAGAGCGCTGACGCTACCCTCCCCACTTGCCGCTACCTCTCCGCTTGCCACGTCCGGCCTGGCTGTACATTTCAGGCATTTTTACCCACATCCGAATTTGGTCGGGAGGGGCACAAGTGTTGCAATTTGCAGCGTGGTCGTCTACAGGTGGCCAGCGGTCTACGCCGTCCTCCGTGCCGGCACTCCCCAAGTGTCATATTGGCTCGATTTTTGTTTTAATTTTTGTTATCCTATGTCGTTATTCCACCGTCATTTTACTGTTCTAATACAGTCCTCCCACGGTTCTCCCAAGCTAAAATCCTGGCCATTGTCCCAAGATTAACACCAAATTTCATTGCTGTGGCCGTCGTGACAAAAAACGCGTATGTATGAAGGGGTCTTTAAGGAATTGCAACATGTCCCTAATACTTTCCTTTCCAATATAATACAAAACCAATTAGTTGTTCTGCATGCATTGTAATCTTGATAAACTGTATAATCGTTATGGGTTAGATTAATGTGACGTACTGTATGGTACTTCTGAAATATATTATAATGTTTAATGTGAATTACTAAGCAATGTCGTTGAAATATATGAAACTATAGATGAACAGATTAGGGTACAGGCTGTATTAAATGTCCTAATACTGTACTACTACTTATACATTTATTTTATAAATCGGCATCGCATACTGGCCTTACCTAATAATATTTGTAGAATTGATATGGTACATGTGCATCCTGTAAACTTGAATACATACAGTATCATAAATTAAAATGTATAGGCCTAATTGCGTATTAAATGCTGGCTATGTTTCTTTTATATGATAGAGTCCAGTATAACTATTAAACTTTGGAGCGCAATAAGCCTTCCAGAAGGTTCTCGTAGGCAACGGCGATAAGCCTTCTGGAAGTGAGATTTTGAAATACATACAAAAACCATGCCATTAGGCTTGGACAGCTGCAAATTGGATCTGGAATAGGCCAACATGATAACTATCAATATCACACATCAAAATACACTTACACCTCGCACACACACTCTCCCACTTACACTCACACACCTTTATTATCGCATAGGCGGTGGCAGGGCTCTGGGACCATCCCTCATCCCCAGATATATACCATATTATTATACATTATGTATAAGATAGGTGTGTTTGGTGCCCCTTTTTTAACGTAAAGTTAAATGAAGCGGCAATCAATAAACTGAGGGAGCAAAGGGAGGCAAAAGTCCTCCCTCCTTCCACTCTGTCATTCCCGATTTGTACTTGTAAGTGCATTATTCATTTTGTATACCTAAATCTGGATCCTATTTCTTCACATATGCCTTGTGGTGAAATAATATTGCTTTATAAGGGAGATATAAGGAATATTACATCATTCCTCCCTGTCCTCCCGCGTGCATTGAACCCAAAAATATGGCTGTTTGCCTATTTTCGCCAACCGTGCAACTCCCGACCATGCCCACAACATATCCACATAATTTTTGTGCAAAAAACTTTTGCAATAGGATGTGTTGGTGTGATATACGTTGATATACATTACATTAAGTTTTGCAATCTTGATCTTTTCGGATATTATTTTACACCAGGGGTGGATAAGTCCTAGGCCATTTCCGCGGTTCTTGGTTTCAATATGAAGGTAGACAAACACATTCTTAAAACTAAATAGTAAAATATGTTATAATTCGTTATTAACTTGTTAATTACCTTCATTCCCTGCTAATTTTCAGGCATAAGGAAAAACCAAAGCGTAATACAATTATACATCCGTTAAAATACAATAATAGACCTTTCAAATGACACCTGAATCATCTCTGTACGAAGTCTGGTTGTCTTGCAACGATCTTGCAAACGAAGGGCAAAATCGCTAAAAATTAGCAATTTTGAGCTGTATCCGCTATGTGTGACAATGCAGATGTGCAAGAGAAATCTATGTGACACATCGGTGAGGGCCCTGACTCCATATGGGCTTCGGACGAGGCCATCTCGCGCTGCCAGTAACAGCTGGCCTCAATCCCATAATAGCTGGAAATACCTGCTCGTCAGGTGACGGTCGCCGCGAGGAATGGGTTAAAAGCTAAATTATATTTGACAAGTCATCCACAGTTTACCTTTTATGTAAAGTCATCCACAGTTTACCTTTTATGTAAAGTACTGTATTGGTCGTTATTTTTCTATTTGTATTTACTTATTTCATTTTTATTTTATTTTTTACTTAGCACAACAATCTTGACATTTATACGGAAGTAAAAGTTACTTTATCTATTATGTAAGCTAAGTTATAGCTAAATTGTAAACAAACTTAGATTACTTACTTTTAGATTGTAGGGTTAGCACTAACATTAATCGAGATAGGCTTTCATAGCCGTTGCAACCCGATTTTTAAACCTTCAGTGTGTACTATGTACTTGACCAGCATAATTATTTGGCAATTTTATGGTATAATATTAGGCTATTGCCATATGAGCTAGGATTGTCTAGCATAATTTAATGTTAATTATATATTCCTTAATTATTTATTTATTTTGTTCTATGTGTATGCAGGAGACAAAAGGCAGGTTTCCTGTAAAGAGTGTCTCCCATAAAGCCCAAAGAGCGACAGAGCCAAATTCAAGGAACGTTAGGGTCAAAATGCCTGGACACACGAATCGTAAAGCAGTTTAATTCATAGGATGAAGAAAAGATTGATTGAGGGAGAGAGTTCCTGAGTTCACTTGTTGAGTAGAAGAAAGACTGAGAAAATGTGCCAATTCTGGGATGGAGAGCTGGACAGAATAGGACTGGGACTGTGTTGAAATGCGGGTGCCTGCCTCGCACTCGCCGCAAGGGAGGGTGTATGAACTGAGAGAGCTCTGAAGAACGTTGTAATAGTGTTAGAAGAGTGAAAGAGATGCAACATTGCGGCGTGTAGAAAGATGTTGTAGGGAACTAGTAAGAGGAGGTGAGATGATGAGGCGAAATGCTTTTGAGTCTACTCGTTCGAGAAGTACAGTATTAATTAATAATAGAATGATATTTGGATGAGGGCTGGTTCTATCCAGAGTGAGGTTTGGCATCTTCTCCCCAACCATAGCCGTTTCTGTCTGTCTCTTTTACTGTCCTACTTTTCCTTCTGGAGGCAGGAGACTAGGAATCCTCCTCCCCTTGTCAAATTCTCCTACTCAACGAGACAGAAAAATGGGCGAGGGAATGCGAAAGTGATCCCTAAGAAATAGAACATTAAAGGTATCTGTTTGGGCTCTATCTTGAGTCGGCCACCCACAGCAATGGGGTATGCACCTGAGTATATACATACAAGCATACATAGAAAGAGAATTGGAGACGGGAGGGTACCCTGAGGAACACCGGAGATGATAGGTTTAGGAAGTGAGTGATGGCCGTCCACAACTGCAGCTATGGAGCGGAGGAAATTAAAGACAAAGGCACAGATAGAGTGATAGAAACCAAAGGAGGGTAGTTTGGAAACTAGAGATTTGCGCCAGACTCTATCGAAGGCTTTCGATATGTCTAGCGCAATAGAAAAAGTCTCATCAAAGTCCCGAAAGGAGGATGTAAGGAGTTAGTAAGATAAGCAAGAAGATCACCAGTAGAGGGGTCATTAACTCGTAAACTGCAAAGCTATGGTAGTTCAAACTCTGCTGCCAAGTGAAGGTATATTCTGACAAAAATCGTCATAGTACCATATATATAATTATTATTCAATCCATAGGCACCTAGTTTGCTTTTAACCCTTAAAAAGCGGCACACCATATAAGTAGAGTTGAAAAAACTGGCAAAAAATGGGTGAAAAAAGGGTTGAAATCGAGTGAAAATGGGTGGGATAGTAATGATCCATACGTCCGACATCTGTGGCCTCCTGGCCCACACTAACTCCAGTTCCCCCACCGCGCGTGAGGATGACAGTGTAACCAATAGTTCGCTAAAAGTGAGCAAGGTAGCAAAATCAGCTAAACTTCCATCTTCGAGGTAACACTGTCAGTGCTCCACGAGTGCTACGTAGCTGTATGTGGCGTCATTGTGTAGCGATTTCCACCTAGTTTTCGGCGCAATACAGTTCCTTTCATACTGATGGTTGATATAGCAGTCAGAACGACCCGGAAAGGCCCAAAACGGCCACAGAGCACCCGCTAGAGGAGGGTTAATATCAACATATATACATTTAAGAGCAATAAAGGAAATGTGAATAGCATTTGGGGGGTGAAAAAGACATATTATTGCCGCCCGGTTGTATCATGAGGCGAGAGCCGGGGCGGCGTATATGCTCCCTCACCGAACTGTAGAGCAACACTAGAAGTCTTTCTGTTGCAAGGATCTCTAGCTGCCTCGCCCATGTTAAAGAGACAGTGTGAGGGAAATTCGCGCCAAAAATTACCCGATAAAAGGGAGAATAAGAGGAAAAATAGATGATAATTGAGAAGGGGGGAAAAGGAGGGGAAGACACATATGTAGGAGTGGTAGCAAGTAATGGAGGGGAATTATCTCACCTAATCACAAATTGCTTTGTTTTGAGTGCCACTGGGGTGTCTTTTTTATGCTCTGGATCTATTGAGGAAGGTAGCAGTGCACCACAAAACCTCTATTGAGGACGGTATCCGTTTATGGGTTAAGGAAACCGTACTGGCGATCTGAAAGTATATTATGGGAAGACAAATGCTTAAGAAATGTTGTGTTAAGAATAGTTTGAAAAACTTTAGAGATGCAAGAAATGAGAGCAATTGGACGATAGTTGGAGGGTTGGGAATGGTCACCCTTCTGTGGGACATGTTGAATAAGAGCAAACATCCAGCAAAAAGGAAAGACATTAGAGGAAGGACAGATACGAAAGAGTTTTCCCTGGCAAGGGGTCAGCAAGGAAGAACAGTTTTTGAGTACAACAGGAAGAACACCATCCGGTCTGTATGCCTTCTTAGTATTAAGCCCAGATGTGCTAAAGGGCCTTTTAATATTATTTAGTATAACATAGCCAACCGTATCAAGGCTTATTTGAATTTATTAAACTCTATCTATCTATCTATCTATTGCCTGACGCCGTGATCCCTGAAGGAGTGGCCATTATTTAATATAATAAAGTCAATGGAAAGGTAAAAAAACAAAACAAAACATGATCACATTGGACCACCAGCATGGGTTCAACCATTTCACAGGCGAAAACGTTATACATCAGGTTATATTATATAGCTGCTGCCTCCAGGGAGCTTCCACTATTACCGAGAGACGACGTGGATTTGCGTCGCTTTTTAAGGCAATCCCGAGTAATATATGCCTAGTTAGCTTGGTTTTTGTATAATATGTTTCGCCTAATAATAGGGATGTGAGGTAATACTAGCGTGCCGGAAAGCTAAAACGGCCGAAGCAAGAAAAAATAATTTTAAAGTGAGATCGAAAGTGTGTCCGTGAGAAGGTGCCATTAATATCTATGCTACAAGCAACTCAACTCTGTCAATCTCCCTCAACCACCACCCTTGTATTATGTGTCGTTTGAATCGTCGGTAGTAGTGAAAAACAAAAAAGTTAGCCAATTGGCACGAATTTGGGTATGTGTAACCGTCCCTATATAATAATCAGTATATAGGCCAGAGATTTGATGAGGCGGCGTTTATAGAAGATGAAATTATTTTACATGTAGAACAAAAGAATGAACTGTGACCAAAAGAGATAATAATAGAGAGAAAGTGGACAATATAATTTGTGATAATTAGTGAAGGAGAAAATATTGCAAAATGTTCATTCATATAGATTTCATTTTCTTCCAATTAGCTACATGCACCTTATGGAAGGACAGAGAGGGAGAGGTAAACCGAAAGAGAGGTGGAAGGATGGAGTGAGGAAGTATATGGATGAAGGCGGTGCTGGTTGGGAGGAGTGGCGTCGAATGACTGGGGACAGAGGTGCATGGGGGCGGTTCGTTCGTGGCCACCCCTTCGGGGATCACGGCGTCAGGCAATAGATAGATAGACCTTATGACTCCCTGCAGAATACCTAAACTGAAGAATACACAACGCAACGCTAGTAAGTACAATACAGTAAGATTAGTCCTTTGCATAATATTTTGGCAACTATTAGACGATTGTATTCTGTTTAGGAAGGACCTCTACCAATGATAAGGCTGCACATAGACAGGGCAAGTGAGTGAGGGAGCATGGGAAGGGGTAGGTGGTGTGGGGTTTGGTATTGGTGATGGGGAGGGTCTTGACTATGGTGTTGCTTCTCCATATATTTCTCCAGAACACATTTCAGAGTAAAACTCTGATCTGCACATCCTATTCCCTTCCTAAAACCGCCCTGCTCGTCACCTATCCATTTCTCCGTTCTCGCTCTCACTCTCTCAATCACTACCCTACTGTACACCTTCCCTACTACGCTTAGAAGACATATTCCTTGGTGGTTACCACACACTCCTCTTTCCCCTTTACCCTTATATAGGGGGACTATTATGCCTTCCTTCCAGTCATCAGGTGCACTCCCCTTCTCCCATGCTAGTTTGCAAATTGTCCATACCCATTGGATCACTATCTCACCACCATACCTCAGCATTTCCCCACACACTCCATCTATTCCTGGTGCTTTCCCCAACTTTACTCTTTTCATGGCTTCCCACACATCTGACCTGATTCCCACCGCCTCCTCCACTACTTCTCTTCTTCTCCCTCCCAAACCCCATCCAACTATGTTTGCTGGCGTTTCATTCCTTACATTCAGCAATTCGTTGAAGTACACCTCCCATCTTTCGACTCTCTCCATATATGTATATACAGTATATATTCTCATAAGTACATATGTGACTTATGATCTTCATGATTCACTTGTGTTTGTAATTCAGTGATCATTTACCTTTATTGGGGTTTTTTTCAGTAAATAAAAACCATATATACCTAGTTCGTATATCGACTATTGGCTTGACTTCACATTAAACAAATCATTCGATACTCCATTGGTACAGGTTTATAAATATATAATATCGTTGATGTTTGTAATGATGTTAATCGCTTAATCCCAGGGCGAAATAATGCACTTGATAAAATGAGGATAATATTACTCTATTTGTATTGAAAGAAATATCAATATATTTTTGTTTAAGATTTCGTGAAACATGTATTTAATTTTGAAGGAACAGGAAATTGGCTGGATCTTTTTTTAATTTACTTTCGGCATCCGTGATAATTCAAACTACTGTAATTTGATGTAGCAGCTCTACTAAGCTTTCTAACAATAAGTGCAACCATTAGAGTATATATACCGAGTGTAATCGCTTGATAACTTTAGCGAACAGCTATTCTCATATTTATCTGGCTAACATTAGAAGACTTTAATTGGCTTAGATATTAGATATGACATCAAGGTATATAGTATAATACTGTACAACATATCAGTTACCCCTCTGTCTCTATACGGCCTTTCTACGCAAAAACTAAGTTAGAGTTAGGCAGGATTAAAATAGGCGTCATCATATTGTAGGTTTGATGAGGACAAACAACGAATTGCTTAAAACGAGAAAAACATTTGGTTATCAGTAGTCAAAACAACTATCAATAAAACACATAATAGGAATTTTAAAAACTGATGTGTTAATCCTTTGAACACAAGAGGTATATTCTAAGCTAACTAACATTGTATAGTGTCAGTTACAATACAAGCAAATAACGCATCGGTGTCCTGAAGTATCTCGAATTACTTCTGAATTAATAACGAGTAATACTAGCAAGGATACCATAAAAAGAAGGTTAGGCCTAATCACAATGAAAGCGTTAATATGGTGCTTACAAGAATAATGTAATTAATGAAAAAAGTGAAGGCAGCATTTGCTGAATTGCAGTCAGAGGAGCGATACAAACAAACTGTGAGGATAAAACAAACATGTGTTTACTACAATTATTATGCAATTAACCCCCCCAAATTATTATGCAATTAACCCCCCAAATTATTATGCAATTAACCCCCCAAATTATTATGCAATTAACCCCCCAAATTATTATGCAATTAACCCCCCAAATTATTATGCAATTAACCCCCCAAATTATTATGCAATTAACCCCCCAAATTATTATGCAATTAACCCCCCAAATTATTATGCAATTAACCCCCCAAATTATTATGCAATTAACCCCCCAAATTATTATGCAATTAACCCCCCAAATTATTATGCAATTAACCCCCCGGGGGGCCCCCCCAAATTATTATGCAATTAACCCCCCCCCAAATTATTATGCAATTAACCCCCCCCCCCCAAATTAATTCGTACTTGCATACAGAAAAACATAATATGAGAGGTCCACGAATACATCATATTGTATTGTACTTACGTGAGCTGTGTGATGAGATGAGCAATGTCTGGTGATGTGAGAGCGACCAGGTGTCCTCCCTGCTCCATACAGCTATCCTCTGCCGCCCTCCATCCTAACTTATGCTCCACCACCCTCACACACACACCACCAATACTCCTCCACTCATCGTCACAAGCCTTCACTTCCACCTCAGGTACTTGGCTGGGGGACACTGAAATTTAGAGAAGTAACACATTTAATTTCATGTAAGATTCAATGGTTAGGTGATAATCTTTCTAGTATAGCACGGCCTTCCACCCTGTCATAATATGTTTGACCACCCTCATACTACAACAACCTCAGGTACTTGAGACACAGCCAGGTGAGCGAGAAAATAATAATGTCCGGCCAGCTTCAATGTTTCATTGACAATCTATGTGAAAAACCGTGTAAGTCTTAATTCGAAATTCCATACACACTTTGCTATCTCCCACTTCGGCTGGGGAACACTGTAATAAAGAAATGGACAACAATAATTTATAAAATTAGTTTTTCCAATATTTTGAAAGGTTGAATGCTAATAAGGAGCAATAAGGAAAACTTTGGTGTGAACAATCTTGGAAATATGCTAAGGAATGTTTTAAGTCATATGAGAATATTGTACCTAATTGGAAATGCTCTCAAGCTAAAGCGTAATCGATAAGCCTCTGGTATACGTGGGATAGAATACAACACATAAGCCTCTGGTATACGTGGGATAGAATACAACACATAAGCCTCTGGTATACGTGGGATAGAATACAACACATAAGCCTCTGGTATACGTGGGAGATAGAATACAACACATAAGCCTCTGGTATACGTGGGATAGAATACAACACATAAGCCTCTGGTATACGTGGGATAGAATACAACACATAAGCCTCTGGTATACGTGGGATAGAATACAACACATAAGCCTCTGGTATACGTGGGATAGAATACAACACATAAGCCTCTGGTATACGTGGGATAGAATACAACACATAAGCCTCTGGTATACGTGGGATAGAATACAACACATAAGCCTCTGGTATACGTGGGATAGAATACAACACATAAGCCTCTGGTATACGTGGGATAGAATACAACACATAAGCCTCTGGTATACGTGGGATAGAATACAACACATAATTATGGCGGAAGGGCGATTTAGTGACTGGAAAATATGTCAAGTAAGTAACTGATTCTAGGCAACCTGACAAGATCAATTCAAATACCATAGCTGCGCAGCTTATGAGTTAAACATGATATATGACACTTACAGTGCATATTGATTACTTCAAATTAACCCACTGAGTGCCACATCCATATATATATATATATATATATATATATATATGTATGTATACGCATACACACACACACACATGTACAGTATATATATATACACGGACCATGGAGTTGTCACACCCACTGCCAGTTCCGTAAAAATCGGTAGCGCCGAAACTAGGTATTCATGCCACCAGTACCCTCGGCGGTCGAGTGGTGAGCACGCTCACGTGTGAATCTCCTTGACCTGGGTTCGATCCCAGCCCAGTCGGACATTTAGGGGGTGTTATAGTACGTCCTAGTATGTTTCACATGCTTGCACCCAGTCGGGGGACACCTCGACAACGTATACAGATTAATAACACACATATCTGACATTCCTCATCATAGTCCAACAACCCTCCGCCTCCTTAATATTAATTTTCGAAGCATCCCATCAAAAATACCCCAACTACAGCATACCATCACCACCTATAACCCTGACATCATAATAGGGACAGAGACATGGTTGACGCCGGACATTGACTCAACAGAAATATTCCCACCTCCCTTTAACATGACAGTAATACGTAAAGACCGCTTGCCAGAGGCCGGGAAAGGTGGTGGTGTACTGATTGCCACCAAACCTAGCCTCACAGTTAAACACAGACCGGACCTCGACACAGACTGTGAAATTGTCTGGATACAACTCAAACTTTCCAACTGTAAATCACTCCTTCTCGCTGCTTTCTACAGACCACCTTCTTCCAACACTGATTACTTACACAACCTTCACACATCCCTAGCACGTATTAAAGCAGACAAGCACATATGACTCTCAGGCGATTTTAACCTCCCTGACATTGACTGGACTGCCATCTCTCCCCTCGATCCTCCCGATGCTGACACTCCTGATCCTATCATTCCCCACACTAACAGACGCCAACTACACGATACCTTCATAGACACCATCAATACATTCTCACTTTCACAAACAGTACTCAAGCCAACACGAACACAAACTCGCCCCGGTAGCGACGGCGGCCCTTCTACCACATCTCACACCTTAGACCTATTTCTCACTAACAACATTCTTCACATAACAAACACACAAGTTGTTCCAGGACTGAGCGACCATGACATTGTATTTGTTGGCGCTGATCTCCGACCAACTAGACAAAAACAGCGACCAAGACCTATCTTTATCTACTCCAGAGCTGACTTAGACGTGATCAAACAAGACTTGACTAAACTCAAAAATTATTTTTTTATAACAGACCCACACACAAAACCCCTCTTAACAAACTGGAACAACTTGCAACACACCATCCATACAGCCATGCACAAATACATACCAAAAAAAAAAAACCCATCAAGTAAATATACTCTTCCATGGTTCACCAGGGATCTACGTAGACAACATCGCAAAAAACAAAGACTTTATAAACGCGCCCAGACACACAACACACCTGAAAACTGGACCGCATATACATCACACCAAAAAACATTTGCCAAAAACATAATAAAAGCGGAACGCAAACACATAGCTTCTTATCTCGCAGACAACGTCAGAAACAGCACCAAACATTTCTTCAAATTTTTCAAGTTGTGCAGGCAGGATACCACCACCATCACATCACTTAAAGACAACAACGACACTCTACAAACCACTCCAGAACACAAAGCACAGATACTCAACACTCAGTTCCAATCAGTATTCACACAAGAACACAACCAAATACCTAACATGCCAGAAAACCCCTACCCACCAATACCCCCCCTAGACATAACGACTAACTGCATACAGAAACTACTAGAGACACTTGACACAAACAAAGCCACTGGCCCTGACAACATCCCTGCCTTTATCCTTAAAAATTGTGCCTCAATCCTTGCCCCCATCCTGCAAAGCATCTTT
This sequence comes from Paralithodes platypus, assembly GCA_032716605.1. Lineage (NCBI taxonomy): Eukaryota > Metazoa > Arthropoda > Malacostraca > Decapoda > Lithodidae > Paralithodes > Paralithodes platypus. Next base: position 10,005,200 of record CM064536.1, on the reverse strand, counting down.
ACTCAGTCACTTCACACAGGCATCCTTCCACCTGACTGGCTTTGTGCGAACATCACTCCTCTTTTCAAGACAGGTGACAGGACTGACCCAAAGAATTATAGACCCATCTCACTCACATCATTCCCATGCAAAATTTTAGAACACATTATACAAAAACAAATTATGAATCACCTAGACGCAAACAACATCCTTACTGACGCACAACATGGATTTCGGCCCAAAAGATCATGCGAATCACAACTCATTGCCACATATCATGACATAACTAAACAACTGGACCGACGAGACATTAAACAGGTTGACGCTATTATCCTCGATTTCGCCAAAGCCTTTGACAAAGTACCCCACAAAAGACTTCAGCATAAATTAGCTTTTTACGGTATAACTGGACCTACTCTTCACTGGATCACTAATTTCCTTACAAAACGGACTCAACGAGTACTCCTTGACGGCTCTTCCTCAGACTCTGTCCCTGTTTCTTCTGGTGTCCCACAAGGCACCGTTCTTGGCCCTCTTCTTTTCCTTATTTATATTAATGACCTTCCTCTGTCAACACCTAACTCTTCTACTAGACTATTTGCCGACGATAGTTTGATGTTTAGGCCCGTACTGACTAGAGACGACTGTGGACTTATCCAGCAAGACTTAAACGCCCTCGAACATTGGGAGAACACCTGGCAGATGTCATTCCGCCCCGATAAATGTAAACTTCTCCGCTTTACCCGCTCCCGATCACCCATCACTTTCAATTACACATTACACAACAAACCACTAGAATCAGTTCCTTCATACAAATATCTTGGCGTCCACCTCTCCACCAACCTAAGATTCAACACCCACATTCATCACATACAAAGTCAGGAAAACCGCACACTAGGGTTCTTGAGGAGGAATTTACACAATTGTACACGAGACATCAAACACATAGCTTATAACACCCTTGTTCGCCCAACACTGGAGTACTGCGCCGCAGTATGGGATCCATACACTCAATCTAACATTAACACACTTGAAAAAATTAACACAAATGCAGCCAGGTTCATCACACACAATTACACGCAAACCCCAGGCATCACAACCCGTATCAAAATTCAAATAAGCATGGAAACCCTTAACACACGAAGACTCAGGCACAGACTCACAGTAATGTATAAAATCACACACAATTATATTGACATTAAAAAACATGAATACCTACACAACTCAAACACCCACAACACTCGTAACACACATTCTCATAAGTACCAAACATACCACACTAATACTGACTTCTACAAACACTCATTCTTTCCACGAACCATACAGGATTGGAACAGTCTCCCAGAAGATACAATAAATAGCCCTACACTAGACACATTCAAACACAGAATAAACTAACATTTTGCCCACATCACACACACACACCATAAACCCTCCACTTAGCTCCCCCCATCCTACATCTTGACCCCCCATCCTCCACCCTAATACCCTTATATGTGTGATATGCGCAAGTCCAGCGCCCTACACATTATCAATCGAGAGATCGAGATCGAGATAACAAAGCCACCCCAACAGCTTCCTCTCATTCCAACACCCATTCTTCCATCTATATACTCTTCAGAAAAATAGGAAAAGTAGAATGTAGATATGAGGTGTCGTTGTAAAGGCTTATCCCTCAATACCTTCTCCTGACCTGACCTGACCCTACAGTTTGACTTCCTCGCCACCAGCACCCCCACTACCCTCCCACCTCCATAACACTTTGCAAATGACATGTAAATGTAAGTGTATAAGAATATAAGAGTTTATATATATATAAGAACATTTACAAGTAATTTTAAGTTATACGACTTTGTGACAATCATTAGTGTGTGTGTAAGGGCTAAAAGACAAGCCCAATGCATTTCAATGATAAATAATTGAAGATAATGTGACATAAAAACGTGTGTGTGAGTGTGTGTGGCGTATTTTACCGACCCGTAGATCGTCTCCTGAGGGTGTTTACATCCCCATAACAATTATGCATCGAAAAAGCAATTCATCCTCTATGCTGATATATCAGCATAGAGGATGAATTATACTCCATATATCAGCATAGAGGATGAATTATACTCCATATATCAGCATAGAGGATGAATTATACTCCATATATCAGCATAGAGGATGAATTATACTCCATATATCAGCATAGAGGATGAATTATACTCCATATATCAGCATAGAGGATGAATTATACTCCATATATCAGCATAGAGGATGAATTATACTCCATATATCAGCATAGAGGATGAATTATACTCCATATATCAGCATAGAGGATGAATTATACTCCATATATCAGCATAGAGGATGAATTATACTCCATTATACTCTCAAAGTGTGTTTGCAAAGAGGAAAATTAACTCCAAATTATTTTACAAAATGCATATTTTTTTTACTTAGCGTAACCATGGTGCCTCTCGTGCGTTTACTGTACCTACATCACAAAAATATGTGTGCGTATTAAAGGTAGTCCATACACAATAATACACTACTTGAAATGCCTGCACTCATCGAAACCAGACTGTGGGACCATTTAGATGTTGGCCGGAATAACCCCAAAAAGCGATAAAGTCTATGGTAATTACGTATACTTCGATATTTTCAACTCACTTAATACGGCATTGTCTACATATTTTCGGGCAAAAATGGATTTGGCGAGATTTTTGTTTACCACTATCCTTCCTTTTTCATCCAACATGATAGATTTAGCCAATAAAAACAAACGGGTAAATGGGCTGGCACTGAAGGTGACACAAGGTCAATAACATGGCGGCACTCTGCGGGTTAAGTTATTTCTAAACACTTAGTATTTAAAAATAATGTTAAACTAAACCCCGTAATTGCCTCTCCGTTTGAAGATTAAAAAAACAAAACAAAAAACTCTTCCACATTGTTTCAATCATAATGCCTGGAAACATGGTATTTGAAGGTTTTCCTCTAGATCAGTGCTCTTCAGCCTTTGTTTATGTCGTCCACCCTTAGTGGTGATTTAGTAAAAGCTGTCCACCCTAATGTTTTGTGCTCTCTCAAAAATCTCATGGTTCTAACATTGAAAATCTAACTCTTATATCTCAATGCTATAATTATGTAAATAGAAAACAAGCAGTTTCATTCTAATTGTGAATGTAAAGTCTACATATTTTTCCATATAATTACACATTCAGTCTAAAACTAAAATATTCAAAATGTACAAGAAAAAATTAAGCATGTCTTTGGTATTCAAGAGCAAATGTACTTTTCTTCATGAAACAAAAGTAAACTTGCAGATAATATTAGCTATATTTGATACTCCATTAAACAAAACAAATTCCTTCAAGAAAGAAAAATCAGTGGCTTGGCTGCTGTTACAATTTGTCTGCCGGTTGAATGTAAGGACTTGAATAGGGAGTTGGTAAAGGGTGAAGAACTGAGGACGATGTGAATGTATGGAGCGAGTATTTAAAGTAATTCAACTGAAAAAGGTGAGGGAAGGAAAGGGTTAGGGGAAGAAGTAAAACGAATATAGTAGATAAATAAATGACATGCACAGGGACAACAAAATATGTAGTTTACAAGATGCGAAAGTAAATAATATCCCAAGAGAAATATTAAGATAAGGTTAGAGAGAATGTGTTAACATAAGCAGATTAGGCCATATTAAATATTACGAGAGTAAGTGTGTAAGAAAAGACTGGAAGAAAACAGTGATTGAAAGAGAACAATAGTTACACACGAATACATTGACTGCGGTACTGGAGGGCGTGAGGCAGGTGAGTTATGTCACCATGGGTGATTAAATGTTTATGTTGGACTCAATTCATGAAGTCGCATTCTGAGCATTTTAAAACAAACCAGAAAGACTAATTCTAAAAATCAAACTGAATCTTACATAACTGTCTAACATATTCTAAACTATCCTATACCAACGTAATCTAACTCAGCATATCCTAACCTGTCCAATTCTTACCCAGCCTTATATAAGTTAACTATGCTGAACTATTTATCTTAATATTATCATCTGTATTATTATTATTAATGTTATTTTTATTATTATTATTTTTATTATTATTATTGTTTTTATTATTATTATTATTGTTATAGTTATTTTTATTTCTTTGTACTAGTAGAGTTGTTACCCTGTAGGCATGTTTGTATGTCTGTTTTTGCTAGTTCTTACTGATGTATTTGACCCATATATAGGCTCCGCCTCCCCTCCCCCCATGCTTCTGCCCCCTCCCCGTCCTGCCTCCTTCCTCCCTCCCAACCCCCACCTCCCTCTCCTCCCCCGCCACCTGTCTGGACGGATATTTAAGGCCTCCTATGTACCAGCATTTGTTAGTGACCTGATGAAGCTATCTGCGAAAACGTTGTCAATAAAGTGCTCTTCCTCAGATGGTGTTTTTTATCCATTCTGTCTACTTTTCAAGTACCACTCAACAACCTTACCTAACCTAACTTAGTATTATAGGTGGGGGCTGCCGCCCCCACACCCCTGCTTTGACTTAGATGTTTGGTGTATTTGTCTGTGAAGTGGGTATTTTTCAATTTGTTGATAACGAAAATCCTCCATGCGGACTATATGGAGAAAAATATGACGAATCTATTGGTGCCTATTTCCCCTAATAAATTGTTTCTCATAACGTCGCACTAGTGTCCTTGAATATTATCGTATTTAATTTAATTTTTGTTCTCCTTATAATACATTTCAGCTCTTAATGACATATATAGCAATGATGTATAGCCTATGCTCTACCGGACCTATTAGGCCTAAAAAGATCGATGGGCTAAATGTCGGTCCAAAACATCAGTATAACCAACTAGCCCTTGCATGCCAGTTTAATCCTATTCGACAAAATCTTTTACTTTATGTTACTTTGCGATGACCCATAAAGATTCCCGAGCTAGCTGTGGTCCGGCTCCTTTATGTTGTCCCAACCAACCAACTAACCTTAATGAACAGAGGAGGTACTGGGCTGCCTAGCTGGCCGCTGGAGGCTCGATCACCACTCATCTTGGTCAACAGCTGGTGGATTTTTGTTTCGAATTTTTCTATGTAAAACAAGTGTATGTGCATTTCAAAACCAGCTGTCCACGTCAGCTGTATTTGGAACACTGGTTATTGCACTTTGGACAGTTTACACTTATTGGAAGGCGAAAAGGTCTTAAGCAGCCTCAGTGTTTTTAAAGACGGTGGAAAAAGCTTTGATCGGCTCACACCCTCTACACAAGCTGGCCAGAGTCAAACTGACAGCTTATATCCTGGGCCACCTGTTTTCCAAATCATGGCATCACCTGATTGGTCGATAGACATCACGTGTCAGTGAACTCGAGTACTATTGGCAGAGATTGTGTATTGGAGATAGGAGTCTTCCTATGCATTCTATTAATAAAAAGGTGCCTCTAAACGTTGCCAGTTACCCTTTTTCGATATTTTATTCAGCGCCATCTATTGCAGGGTTCAAGAACTACTCAACGTGAATAAATCTACGGATGTACCCTCCATTCTGTTTTTGTTTTTAATTATATGTACAGGTACACTACTTCTCTCTCTCTCTCTCCATCTCTATGTATATATATATATATATATTATTTATGTTTGACCAAAGTTTGAGTGTGGCTGTGTACTTCCAAGTTAGTAACTTATATTACAATTTAAATACTTGTCTTCAATTGAGATTAGTTTTTCATATAGGCTACATTCATTGTTAATATATGTGCAGTCAATATCAAATAATCATCAACAGCCTTCATGATCCATTGCATACCATATCCTTATTCTCAAGGTCAACCACAGCCTCCTTACATCATCACGGAGGCTTGGTAAGCTATGTAATTAACCCCTTCTATACCGACGACGTCTTTTGATTTTATTCTGGCTCCTACTAATCGATTGTATTCACTTTAGGAAGGATCTTTAGCAATTATAAGGCTTCCAACTATCTCAATCAACCCTTTTAACTACCACAGATCCTTTCTAAGCTGTATAAAATCGTCTACATATTGCTAGAATAAAATATAACATACGACGACGGTACAGAAGGGGTTAATGGAGTATTGTTCACATTTCAGTGTAGGCAATACTTTGGAGTGCTTTTGCATATCAGTGTAGGCTACTCTTAAATCATTGTATTCATAATGACTATGGCTGATATGGTGATAGCAAACAGGTTACATGAGTTTCTATAGACTCTACACGAGACACACGTGTACACCATTGCAGCAAGGGAGAGGAACTGTCATTAAACAGACGACAGAAGTATTTTCCCGCGATAGGGAGGAGCTATGCGCTACCGCCATCTATTGCAGGGTTCCAGCCAAATCTGTAAATAATGGCCAACTACTATTAACACGGCTGATTTTCCAAGACACCCCTCTTAGGTATTCTTACTCTATGCTATTGGCATGAATTAGGTAGGGTGATTACTCTGGCCACGACGCCACCAGTATAGCTCATTGCATTCGCCACCAGATGTCTCCGTTGTTGACTGACAGTCACGCAAAAGAAGTCTCCCAGATGAAGACGAAAAAGAAGAAGTGTAAACAAACCCTTAACACGTAAATATCCATATAATATGTATTATGTTAGTTTCCCGGGAATGACACCTACATCAACAATTTGGAGAAAAATTGCTTAATCACATGCTATTGAGCTTAATTTTTTACCAATATTGTAGCGCCTCCTGTATATTGACCGAAGTGCTTAGTCATAAGTAGGGTGTATCTACGAGTATACTGTATATAGTATACTCACATACGAGTATACTGTATATAGTATACTCACATACGAGCAGGCCTATATATAATCATGGCTGACCGAATCAAGATTCCAGAGACATCATCTTGGTAAATAGCTGACTCATAAATGCTGGCATTTGTGTCATTACAGATGTTTGTTATGGCTCAAGAACCTTGACATCAATCTGAAGACGAAAACACCTGATCAGCTGAACAAGTCCCGTGTTGTGTGAAGCAGCCACTTTTAAGGTGACCAGTATAGCGAGGTTGGTCGTCTGACGTCTGATGCTCCACAATTTACAGATGTTTTAAATAATATAAATTAAGTAGACGTGCCGTTCTGCCCAAAAGGGGACAAAAGCCCGAGGGGGCTTTGCCCGAGGGAAGGGGGGGGGGGGGGGGGGGACCATATTTTGGACCTAAAATCATAACTATTGCACAAATTCAAAAACAAAATTTTGACTGACGTTCGCATTCACGCAACAAATATTCGTGTGAAATTTGGTGAAAATCCGTCCAACGGTCTAGGAGGAGTTTCGAGACAGACGGACGACAACGACAACGACGACGACGACAGCCATTTCTTTCCAGTGGTACCCACTATACGGGGGGGTGGGCGATACCAAACTCTGCTTACGCAGAGTTGATAAATAGCTTCATCTAATCACGTTGTATTATATGCCATTCTTATGATCGGTTATCTTTAATGTAAGACATACCCTAAATTTTATGTTCTTAGTTTTTGTGGAGTGTGAGGTTGGAATTACTTGCTTATAGAATATTATTCATGAATACACAGAAAAGCAATAAACGGTAGTGGAGAAATTCCCCTAGCATTGTATTGTGCTGCAGTGGTCGACCTGAATAGTAAACACGTAACATCGAGAGAAAATATATTTATAAACACGTACAACATGAGACAAAAGATGTGTTCCACACTTTTGGTAATGTTGTTGCTGAAGGTATGTGTATTTATTAGTGTATGACGTGTATGGGTAGAGCCTTCGACAAAGTCTCTCACCAAAGACTGTTAGCTAAGTTAGATTATTATGGCATCCGAGAACCACTTCTTCACTGAATTAAGACTTTCTTGACCAATCGGGATCAACGCGTTGTTCTCGAGGGTTCTCATTCTTCCACTGTCTCTGTAACTTCTGGGGTCCCCTACTTTTCCTTTCATACATAAATGACCTCCCACTATCGCTTACTTCTACTACTAGACTTTTCGCAGATGATAGCTTAGTTTATAGACCAATTACTAATAGGGAGGATTGCCTTCGACTACAGGACGACTTAACTGCGCTTGAAGAGTGGGAAGCCAAGTGGCAGATGACATTTAGACCGGACAAATGTCACCATATCCGTTTCACCCGTTCAAATAAAATCATCCCATTCTCCTACAAACTCCATAGCACATTTTTGGATAGGGTTCCCTCCCACAAATATTTGGGGGTCCACATCTCAGCAGACATGAGGTGGACCACTCACGGTAGCAGCGTCAGAGCAAAGACTAATAGGGCCCTGTGCTTCCTGCGCAGGAATCTCACCAAGTGTAACGCAAACATCAAAATTCTAGCATTTAAAACACTTGTTCGGCCACACTTGGAATACTGCGACACCGTCTGGGATCCACACACTCACAACAATATAGATAAATTAGAGGCCATACAAAACAAAGCTGCAAGATGGATCAGACGTGATTACAGACACACTACATCTGTAACTTTGCTCAAACAAGACATTAAACTCGACCCACTTGCAACAAGAAGACAAATGCACAGACAACAGATGTTATATAAAATCACCAACGACCTAGTAGACATAGACAAAGATATATATTTACACCCTACAAGTATACGATTTATGAGACGCAGCCACAACCTAAAATACCACACATATCAGGCAAGCACGGACATATTTAGACAATATTTTTTTCCCCGCAGCATCCAAGAGTGGAATTACCTCCCATCTCATGTAGTTAATAGCTCCACCCTTGATTCATTTAGAACTAGGATCACCAATCATTACATACCTAATCCTGATCCTATCCCCATCCATTAGTCCTAAAAGGCACAACCCCCGCATATCATGCCGCCCGAGAGCGGCCCTCTGCGGGTCCCTCAAAGTAAACTGTAAACGTAAGCTGCAGAAACATAATATTACTGGAGAGACAGGCACTGGGATGATTGCTGTGGTTGTCTCGCATATTCCTTCGTGAGAGTCTGAGAGATAATTGCGTACCGGTATGTCTTTATTTACTCCTCATCAATTAAGCAGTGCAAGTAATATGAGGACCTGTATGATTCACAGTGTTTGTGTGTTTTATTATTTACTTTTCAGTAAACGTATGAACACTATGGGGAACATATATGGACGAAATCCATACAGGTACTGATACAAATTTAAATGTAAGGAACAAAACTAATACAAAATATAGACGTTGAGTAACTTACACATATAGCAAATGTATTATATTAGATAAAGTATTTTATACAGAAAAAGGTGAAGTTGCTGCACAAATACTAGATTGTATACATGGAATGTAGCACAATATATTTAGTTGTAGTAGCATATGGACTATAAGGTAGGACAATAATGATAATGACAGAATGGGGATCACAATTAAAACATCATGAGTGACAACAGTAGCCTACTGTTTAGACATAGCCTATAAGAGCTATTATGGAATGTGAAAAATTATGAGATATTGAGTACTGCAAGCGGTAGCCTATATATATATTAGAAACTATATAGTTATAGCTCGAATATAACCGTTTTCTAAAGAACGGTACATTCGCTATTGAGGGGTATTAACTGTATATAGTTACTGTTCGAAATTAACCGTTCTCTATGGATGGGTGCTTGACGTTAGATGGGGTAAGTATCAGGGGCCTACAACCAAAAGCAGAGGGTCGCCTCTCCTTGATTTGGAGAGAGCAGCTATACGGTCGTTCACAGTATCTTCGAATATGGTCAGGCATCTTCTATGCTATGAAATGGTGACCTATATGGGGGTGTTTTCTTGATGTGTCGGTGGAACCAGAATACTTGAAAAACAGCAGGAACGATCACATTACCTCGAGAAAAAAATAAATAAATAAGTTTGGCGTGGACTCGACCTGAAGTCCTTTTGGTATGCAGTCCACGACGCAATCCACTGTGCTATCACCTATCCCTGACACAAAATGACTTCATCCTATTTTTGTTTTCTATGTGGATGAGGGAGACAAAAGGCCAAACTGCCTGTGATGAGTGCCTTCCCCGAGTTGAAAGAGTGACAGGGCCAAAATCATGGAATGTCCGAGCCAAAATACCTGGACACACGGAGTTTGAAGCAATTTAAATCATAGGATCAGGGAAAGATGGATTCAGGGAGAGAGTTCCAGAGCTCAGCTGTTGAATACAAGAAGGATTGCCCAAGTACCCTTCAGTAGTATGACGTGCAAGGGCGAGAAGGAGGACGACACACACCACAGCCTCTCATATCTCTCTCCCTCCTCTTTCCACTACTGAGCCTCCTCACACCGCATAATGTTACCCCTTCTCTTTCACATATTTTTAAAAAGGTAGCTTATGTCCCTTGGAAAAACATTGTAATGACTCTAATGAGGTGCTATAAAGCAAATACGCATATAAGCGGAGCTATAGGGATATGCTTATAGAGGCCAACCACACAACTTCTGGCCACTGTCAATGAAAAACCAGATTGTCTAGACTCTAGGATGATAAAGTTCAGGGTAGATGCGGACTTCACTTTCAAGACGTTTGGTAATTTCATACAATTCGGGAACCCCCATCAAAATGGTCAACCTGACATATAGGGCATATGCATTTTCAAACCAATACTAGCATGTTAAAGGTTAAAGCATTTTAAATCATATTTATTAGGTGCCAAGCTCACCGTAATCACTACTGATCATCACTCATTAAAATGGTTAGGCAAGTGAGAGACCACCATTGTTTTTTTAATAAGATGGAAAGAAACATTGGAAGAGCTTAACTTCAACATGAAATATCGACCAGGGAAACTCCACACAAACGCGGATGGTCTCTCCAGTATGGCAACAGATCGGGGCGCCTCCATAGGTACGCGTCAGGCAGGTTTTTAGTGCGTTTCCTAAACTTCCATCAAGCTTGAAATTACACCCCCTTGAGTCCCTTTCAAGATAAATTTGTACATTTTTCGGTAGAAAAATTTCCCGGCCGAAGGCCGGTGCCTCTTAAATTACAGGCTCGCTATCGCTCGCCAGGATAAAATCGACACCTGAATGGCACGAAAGGTCTTAATATGGGGTGAAAGTTCTTAAAATCGCTAAACTAATGGGGCGAACGTTTATAATATCAAAAGCAATGGGGCTAAACATGAGGGTGAAAGGGGTCAAGAAAAAAATCCCTCAAGTGGAGATCTTAACCCTTAACCCATAACTGTCGGGGCGCAACATAAGTCGAGTATAATAAATCTGGACTATCTGGCGGCGCTCGACATAGGTCGTGTGGCAATTTCAGCACGTAATGTTGCTGAGAGAGAGAGACAAGTGGTGGCAGGAGAGTAGCGAGCGTATGACTGCTCCAGACCACCGCGGCGACCCTACTGACACGAATCCCACCTCCTCCCTCCCTCTCTCACTCGCTATATACGGAATTGTATGGGGAAAGTGCCGAATTACATGCTTTTTGCACTCGCGTTGCACGGGGTAAAAACACCCCGCTGGTTAAGCCCAGTTCACACTAGCCGTTTTTCCTACCGTTTTACTGTATGTATAAACAATTGTGACGTCAGAATGACGTCACTTACAGACATGCAGAGTATACGTATTGTGAACCGGGAAGCCGTTTACCAAAATGCGTACCACTCAAAAAAGATGGTTTCGATTCATCTTTTTAGTGTACGCACGAGAAGAACGTACGTATATTGAACATTGAAGTGAAATGTGTGTAATATTTGTCTGCCAATTTCCATTACATTATGGTTAATATCGCATCACAATATATGCTATATGGATAATTTTAATGGCAAGGCAAATATTAAGGCAGTTTAATATGTTAACCTATTGCTCGTGTACCTGGCAGCCGACGCGGCACCACCAAAGTTAACACGTTGTACTGCTTCGCACGCCTCCAGATAGAGACAATGTATATTCCTAGTTAATATGCATTGAATTACGTGGTGGTTCATCTTCGTTCCAAATAAAGAAAAACAAAACAAGAAAGATCGTTTCTCAGTCTATATTGACGATCGTCTAGTAGGTGTTTACCGTACGCCAGGGAAGTACGTGCCCCACCCCTGAGTCTGGCCCACGCTCTGGAATGTGGTACACATTTCATTACAACTTCCCTTCTCCACGTCCGTTTTTGTATGTGACGTCACAGGCCCAAAAACGGATCCCCAACAGACGGCTAGTGTGAACCGGGCTTTACTCGAACCTACGTGTAGCTTTATAGCTACCTGTATGAAAGCAATATGAGTGATATTGCGTTTATTAGGCAAATAAATAGTCTATATTAGGGTTAGGTTAGGTTAGGTTAAGTTAGGTTAATCTAATCTAATATAATATTTATACATTTTGGGCAGTGGGCGGGGCCAAGGCATGGGATCCGGCTGCGTGCATGGCCTCCCGTTCTTTTCCCTATAAATTTGTTATATTTTATATATTAGAACCTAACTTACCCTAACCTAACCTATCTTAACCTAACGCAAATATAGACTATTTATTTGCCTAATAAACGCAATATCGCTCATATTGCTTACATACACGTAGCTATAAAGCTACGCGTAGGTTCGAGTAAGTGACGCGTACCTTTGGCCCCGATCTGTTGCCATATTCCTGACACACCTGGTTTAAACATTCGATAAGTCGGCCTTGTTACATTGAGGTAAATTGTCTTGATCTGTCAAAGTCACTATTTGTATTTTAAAGAAGCCTCCTAATGACCTTACAGGCTATCCTAAATTCATACAAAGATTCACTGATATTTAAGTTATTAAACGCCTCCATTGATACTGGAGACATACACATATCTGTATATATTCATACTCAGACATGTTTTACACTTTAAATAACTGCCCTATTATGAAAATTAAGCCAGCATATCCTTATAGTACTAATGGATAAACAAAATCCGAAGTATAACAAAGATAATATATTTTAAACTTAGGAATGCTTAATGATGAAAGAAGAGAACACCGCTAGGTGTAACTTGGAAAGATAAGAGACCTACTTAATATTTGTATTTTGTTTTGTTTTTCTTATTTTTTTTAGGACAACATTCTCACTATTATATATTTATACAATAACATAATGTAATCATGGGCAGGACACATACAGTGTTTCGGAGCGATTAATGACAAAACGGCAGCCTAGAGACGCAGCTAGAAAACAGGAAACCAGAGAACCTGATGCAGGGACACGATAGAACACGTTGCTGGTATAGGATGAAACAGCCTAACATATGACCAGTTAAAGCGGAGAGGTTTGGTAGAGGCCTATAGCATACACAGCTCATAGTACAGTTTAGGACATTTTCGGTGACTAGTAGAACTATAACTTAGGATAGTACAGAAACATTAAAAAACATCGGGGTTGGTAGTTCCAGATTTTTTTTGAAGACATATGGTAATGTATGCTCTGTTTAATCAGTTTCAGACTCCATCAAATACTCTTCATCCCATATAATACTAAAATCTATTTTTCCTGGGGAAAGCGTAAAACAAATTATTGTCATGTACTGTAACTCAAACATGTAAAAAGCGAATACAGGGCGCTTAGCCTTGGCACCAAGTTGGCAGACAGGCTGTGGTGGGGAAGGAACCGCAAAAACTGAACCTCAAAATGGTGAAGCTTTTTTAATTCACGGTGTCAAAGTAAATCTATGTTCTACGAACTCTGCGAGAATAAGCTCCCTGTGCGCGCTTAATACTACTCGCAGGAAGAGAGATAAATATAAATATTGGGCACTAGAGTGGATGCAGTGATAATTTATGCCGTTGGTGGTTACGCCTTGGTTGTGTAAAGTGTGGGTGGCTCTTCAGTCATGTAAAGTGGATGATGAGTATTTAACCGGTACTGTATAATTATTATGTAATGATATAGTTCCATTATCCATAAACAGCATAAAATAAGTAAATACTTTCGGCCGAAGGTGTTGAGAGAGAGAGATTCTTACGTACATAAATACATCGACCACACACATCTTACGGTCTGGTTAAGACTTAATTCTAATGGAAACAACAGTCCCAAGAATATAGGAACGTGGAAGAAAATGTCTGTTTCCACCTTCTAGCAATCTGTCGTACAAGACACATTGTTAGAACTAATAATTATAAACATATACGTGGGAAACACACTCCATACATACCTTCACATTATTATAAAAATCCCATATTCCCCTCAACTTTTCAGCCTTTTCAGAACATTATATCTGTATTAGTACAGCTGCTAAGACATGAACTTAGGAGCAGTGCTATGAATGAGTAACATAATTTAGTGTTCACAGGTTTATATATGATCTAAAGGTGAGTTTTAGAGTGTCCACATTTAAGATAATGTTCTCTGCAGTGGGCAAGAGCTACATTTATCATTAATACTAAGCATGAACGGGTTATGGTGGTTAAATACAACCAGCACTTCATAGGATGTATCCCAGATTCATGTTCTAGTAATTGTACCTACACTATACCAATATATTTAACACCTTATTAGCGGGCTAGGCAGTCTAGCGGACCGTACCGCCCAGCGGGGTGTTTTTACCCTAAATAGGGTTGTTTACGTGATCATTTTCATGCCTAAATAAGACCCAGAGCGTAAAACAAGTATCTATCCCTGAAAGGGCGTAAACAGAGCTTTCTAATGACACCCGAACCATCCTTGTACGACCGCTGGTTCTCTTGCAGCGATAATGCAACACGAGTGCAAAAACCCTGTAATTAGGTAATTTCCCTACATAATTCCCTGTGTAGCGAGTGAGAGAGGGGAGGGAAGGGTGGGAGGCACCTCAGTTGGTCCACTGCGGTGGTCGTAAGCGGTCATAGGGTTGCTAGGCTCCTCACACCGCTCAGCTCTCTCTCTCTCAGCAACATTACGTGCTGAAAATGGCGCACGACATAAGTTGTGAACCGCCACTTATTCCAAATTTATTTCACAAGACATAAGTTGCGCGCCGCCAATTAAGGGTTAAAGTACAAGTCTAACTTTATCTTAAACATGCCAAGATAACTACTGTTAATAACTTCTGCATTTGTTCCTCTCTCTGATGCTGCAACTCAGATGCCCTCATATGATTTAAGATAGCCCAAAGCTGTCTATGATTATTCTTCATATAGTTCATAAATAGCATCTTTGACACTATTCATATTATATCTTAAATAATTATTCTCTGTTTAACTCTTGTATTTATAGATTTGTTAAACTGTTGTTAAATGCTGTTTTTATATTTTGTTTAGTATATATGATAATATTATATCCCTTTAGCACGATGAGCCTGTTTTTTGTTTTTCCTTTTTCATGGCAAACTTTAGACACCTGTATGCAGTTGAAGAAGGTCCCATGTTATCAAGATAGTTAACAGAAATGGCATTTATACCTATGAGTCCTAGGGGTTGATTTTAAGCGAAGTAAAATAGGTTTATGGTACCCAGAATAAGTAAAAAAGGGTACGTCATTGTCATGAAAGGGTTTAATATAACGATCATTATTTTTTTGGAACACGTTCAAGGGTCAGAGACTCAGATACATTAACATAAATACCGCCATGATAGTTGGTAACATCGATGGTAGCTCAAATATAGTCCTGGAGCCAAGGGGTGTTTGCATGCATGAATGGGCCAGAAAATCACCCGCTTGATTTAGTTAGAGGGTCCACTGGGACACCTTTTTAGCGAGGGTAGACATCCCGAAACCCGGCAGTTATCGTGTTATTCGGGGTTTTCGCTGAATTTAATGAAATCAAAATAACTCCTTTTTTTACGTGTGACGGTTACATAAATTGCAATAACTCGGCAATGAAATGGTCTACAGAGCTCTTTCACCACTCAAAATAAAGCTTAAAGAATTATCTATTCAATGGATACAAACACAATAATATTGGTCAATACCCAAGGTCACAAGAGGTCAAAGTATGACCTTTTCTGATGAGGAACTAAAATTTATGACTTTTCAAAATTAAATATTTGTGAAAAATAGGTAAATGGATTGAACGTTTAATGCTTTTATATTCTGGTTAGGTACACCATAGGCAAGTTTTTGAAATTAGTTGGAAAAGTTGATTACGTATTTTAACCCCTGTGTAGCAATCAATAAAAGGTATATATACCGTATCAACGTACTGAAGCATAACAGATATATGCCGTAATTTGTATTCTTTAGGATTGCAATAGGAATGCAAAAATGAGTTAATCCAGTATATTTTATGTTCTCTGTTCATATATTGTTCATTTAAAATTTTGGGAAAACTAATTTTTGTTTTTTTGTTTTCAGTGAAGAATGTCTGGCTTACCAAAGAAAAGATTAAGGGCATCACAGTCACCATCCTCAAGTGGTTCTTGCGATCCCAAGAAATGCATAATCTGCCAAAAGTATAATGATAAATGTGAAACGAGCAGCACAGAGAATGGCAGGGCACGTATCATTGAAGCAGCGGAAGTGAGAAAGGACTAGTTTTTGAAAGACTGAAGCAAGTGGACAAAGGCAAATTCTTATACCATGTTACTAACGAATGTTATAAACAGTATACCCTCAAGAAAACACTGGATAAACTCAAGCAGTTAACCGAAGTCTCCACGGATATTGCTGCTTATTCCCCAGAGGATAGCTCATCCTCTAAAAGGAGTAGACGGTCTATGGTGGATTCTCGAGACCCCGCATCTCTGCCAGCTAATATTAACAAGTTTTTAAAGAAATGTGTCATTTGTGGAAATCCAAAACACAACAACGTATACGATAATTGGAGGATTTCTGAAAAAGGACGGGCTGAATCATTCCTAAAGGCAGCCATGATACTTCAGGATGATGTGTTTACCCGAACTTCCGACTTGCAAGATGCGAATGCCGTATTTGGAGCGGATCTTTACTGTCACAGCCAGTGTATTCGTAACTACATCAGGAAAGGAGAGAAAGTAGCAACTGAATCATCGTCAACGCCAACTGGCCTGTAGAAGTTTGATATCTTTGCAAATTTTATGAAAGATTTAGAACCAGGGTTGAAATCGGGGAGATGCTATAACCTGACTTATATTTCCAAGTGCTGTAATGAAGCGCGGAGTAATGATCAAACTCGTTTTACGTACACAAACAGGGATGTGAAAATGTACCTAATCCACCTGTTGGGTGGGATGTCTCATTTTTTGTCCCAACCGGTTAAAAAAAAACACACCATTGTTTTCAAGCCAGGTGCAGCTGAGACAGAGCCAGAGAGAAGTGAAAGGTCGTTAGATAGGGAAACAGTAAGAAAGTGTGGTACCATGTTGAGAGATTGCATCCTCAACGAAGACTTTGAGCTGAATGACAGGTTCTGTGATGCCAATGAACTTGAGAAAGCATATTCTGACATGATAATTCCCAGTGACGTTGCAGACTTTTTTTTCAGCTCTTTTTGATGTTGATATTTTACACAGTGACAATATTGTAGATGGTGAGCCTGAAATTTATGAGGAGAGTGACACTAGATCTTCCAAGATAAAAAAACTACTATCTGTGTATCAAGTCATCTTTTACATTGTAAATAATGGTAAAAAGCGAACCCCTTTGCACATGTTGAACTCTGAAGCTATTTATTATGTGTGTAGGTCAAAAACGCTTATTTCTAGTCTCAATAGGTTTGGACTGGCAATTAGTTATGACGAGCTACTCCGCTATCATTCTGATATGGCATCATTTGTTACAGAAGCAAGTCAGGGTCAGGTCCCACTTCCTAGTCATTTAAACACATCAAGCTTCACGTTGGGGGCCTTTGATAATTTTGATCATGAGGAAGCAACACTATCTGGCATAGGAGGAAGTCATGACACTGTTATGATTCTTATGCAGGACAAACTTCAAGGAGTGACTCTGAATAGTAAGCCTAAGATATCGGAGACTGGTGTCACCCACAGAGAGAGACAATTCACACAAGAGTTAGGTTGCCAGACTTTGTTTCCTTACACGAAAACTGCTAAAAAGCCAAGCCTTCCAACAATCTGCGAAGTTCCGGAAGAACTGTACAAAATAGACAAATCACATGCAAAAAGTGTCAGCAGGAAGGACGTAGCTTGGACTGTAAGTAGAATGGACCTATCATGTATGACGGAAGTTGTTAAACAACTATGGACCAATCATGACAAAGGAAATCCGTGACAATCTGCTCGAATTTGATGAAAGATCTAGGAAGAAGTATGAAACATTCCGAAATGAAAGAATCGTAATGAAACACAGATCCATCTTTGATACCATTCACAGGACGAACCTTAAGACATTCAAATCCATGAAGGGAGACCAAAGTATCTATAAGTCTACAAGCAAAGAGACCAAGAAGCAAATGGCAGAAACCCAGAAGATCTATGACATTGCTCGTGTCCGAGGATATGACATGAAACATTTGCTGGGGTTTAACCTGATTGACAGCAGTTACCTCTTTGACAAGAATGGACTAATGACCAAACCAAACAAAAGTGAACTGTGCATTGAGTTACAAAAACACCTTGAAAAAGCAGACTATATACCACCATCTAAATGGAAGCCAGCAAATACAGTGACTATCATTGATGTAATGGCAGGCCTTCGTCGTATGCGGGTATCCCAGATGAACACCTTTGGTGAACTCTGCGATAAGTTCTTGGAGGTGTCATATGGACTTGGCAGCAACTCTAAACGTGTTGACTTCGTCTTTGACACATACATTGAGAGTTCAGTGAAGGATAGCGAAAGAACTAGAAGGTGTGGTTGCAGCCCAATTGATTTATATGGGATAGGTACAGGAACACAATTGCCAGTCACAATGGATGCATTCTGGGCCTCATCTGCAAACAAATCCAAGCTACAGAAACTCATTCGACAACGCATCTTAACCAAGCCAAAACCGATGACAGATACAGTTGTTAGCTCGATTGGACTTCCACCTGAAATTGAACCATGCCTGGCTATTTTGAATGGAAAAGAGACACCATTACCTGATGTAGACACAACGATTGAAGAGGCCGACGTCAGAATTATCCCACATGCTCGTCATGCAGTTGAGAATGGGACTAAGAGAGTGGTTATTATATCAAATGATACTGATGTAGTAATCTTGGCCCTACACTACTGGTCGCTTCTGAAGGCACATGGCCTACGAGAGATGTGGCTTCGTGCTGGTGTTGGTAATACCACAAGATACATACCCCTTCATGTTGGTAATACCACAAGATACATACCCCTTCATGTTGGTAATACCACAAGATACATACCCCTTCATGTTGGTAATACCACAAGATACATACCCCTTCATGTTGGTAATACCACAAGATACATACCCCTTCATGTTGGTAATACCACAAGATACATACCCCTTCATGTTGGTAATACCACAAGATACATACCCCTTCATGTTCTAGGCGATAAGTTGGGATCAGATACTTGCAAAATCTTAGGTGCCCTGCACCATCTCACTGGTTGTGATTCCACAAGTAAATTTGGTACAAAGGCTGCTGCACTGAAGGCAGATCCGGTGCATTATCTGATTGATTTTGGAAAGGAATTGAACTGTATTAACTTCATCTTGGTGGAAGAGTTCCTTGTGAATGTGTACAAATCAGGAACCTCATGCAGAACAATGGATGAATTACGGTACTACCTCTACCACCACAGCAAAAAGACCATTTTGGAACTGGCTCCCACCAGCCGATCAGTCAAAGGTCATGTTCTCAGGGCATTCTTTGGGACATATCTACAGCTACACTGCCTAAGCAATCCTCAACTGGATCCCAGAGACTTTGGTTTCATTGAAGAAGATGGCATTCTTCAACCGGACCATCTTCAAGTCTTGCTACCGGATGACTTTGCAATGCCCTGTAAATGTACCTCCTGCTCTACTAAACGCTGTGTCTGCAGACAACTAGATATGAAATGCTGCCCTTACTGCAAATGTCAGGTGAAAGGATGTCAAAACCTAGGCCATTAATGTGACACATCACAGAATACATTTCCAACTGTATCCCCGGCTCACCCCTCTCCCCAAAAGTAGGTAATTCATTAATGTGACAACAAATAATTGAAATCTGCTTTGAAGATATATATGCAATGTGTGATACTGTGATACAGAGGGTTTTGATAGAACATTAGCTGACTCAGTAGTACCATAATTATATAACCAATACATAGCTATTATTGGTATATCATTCGCAAACTTCATATTATTGTACTGGACGCCAAGGGGTTAAAATACGTAATCAACTTTTCCAACTAATTTCAAAAACTTGCCTATGGTGTACCTAACTAGAATATAAAAGCATTAAACGTTCAATCCATTTACCTATTTTTCACAAATATTTAAATTTGAAAAGTCATACATTTTAGTTCCTCATCAGAAAAGGTCATACTTTGACCTCTTGTGACCTTGGGTATTGACAAATCTTATTGTGTTTGTATCCATTGAATAGATAATTCTTTAAGCTTTATTTAGAGTGGTGAAAGAGCTCTGTAGACCATTTCATTGCCGAGTTATTGCAATGTATGTAACCGTCACACGTAAAAAAAGGAGTTATTTTGATTTCATTAAATTCAGCGAAAATCCCGACTAACACGATAACTGCCGGGTTCGGGATGTCTACCCTCGCTAAAAAGGTGTCCCAATGGACCCTCTAACTAAATCAAGCGGGTGATTGTCTGGCCCTTTCATGCATGCAAACGCCCCTTGGCTCCTGGACTACCGCCTTGATAGTTGGTAACATCGATGGTAGCTCAAATATGTAACGTGTATGGGATGGTTACATGGACTTAACCAGGACCAAGATGGTGGCCATACAAATTAAGTTTTTGTTTACTTTTTGACAACGCCGAAAGTGACAACTGTAAGATATGCTCGAGTTGCTACTTGAAACATGTCAGCATCTTAATGCATACTGTATGAGAGAGAGAGAGAGAGAGAGAGACAGACAGAGACAGAGACAGAGACAGAGACAGAGAGAGACAGAGAGAGAGAGAGAGAGAGCAAACTAGTGTAATATTTCATCTAAATCATTATTTTGATGCAGCAACATAATTCAGAATATTTTTCCTCAAATCAGCTGACGGCTCCCTTCAGTTATGTCAACGTGACCAGGGGTAGGGAGGGGAGAGGAACAGGGGAGGAAGATAAGGGAGGAGAGAGGAAATGGGAGAACATGAGGGAGGAAAAAATGGTGAAGGTAAAAGTTGAGATAAAAAAGCTAAAGCAAATAATGAAACTCAA
Source organism: Paralithodes platypus (assembly GCA_032716605.1). NCBI lineage: Eukaryota > Metazoa > Arthropoda > Malacostraca > Decapoda > Lithodidae > Paralithodes > Paralithodes platypus. Next base: position 9,984,068 of record CM064536.1, on the reverse strand, counting down.
AATTAAAGTAGATAAACATAATTATATGCACTTTAACTTGTCTTGCAAACATAATGATATATTTTTTGGTCACGAAGAGGGATATAAGATATGTATTTCGTGCCGTATACATTAAGATATTGTGTTGGCACTAACTGTATGTACGATAAAAAAACAATGACTCAAATCAATTTTGGCGGAGGGTATCACCGTTACATAACAAAGACTGCAATTTTAGTTGTGCATTATCCATTTAGATTTGCTAGAGAGCAGTTTGTGACACTGAAATTACATTTAGCATGTTTCTATCTATCTATCAATCTTTATCTGTCTATTATATATATATATATATATATATATATATATATATATATATATATATATATATACACAGGGTGCTTCAGTTAACGTTTTCATAAATTACAGGACATATTCGTCAGGCAATAATAAATCTATTTTATTCTATGACATTCAGGGTGAGTATTTATAATTACACATCGATAGTTATCGATAGATACAAATAAATAGCAGTCTAAGGGGTTAAAACGAATATAACAAAGTTAGCGCAGGGCAGAAAGGTTTAAGGCGCGTTTTCGCGAGACAATACACGTAGGTACACCCAGGTATACCTGGGTCAGCTCAGTTTTCCAGAGTCCCTGTACTTAGGTGTACCTGGGTCGACCAAGTCCCAATGGATGTTTTCGCGAGCCAGTGACGTCATCTAGGACTGGGTGTACCTGGGTAAAGTCAGCCCTGGGGACCGAGTTGGACTGGGTTGACCTTTGTATTGCTGATGTCATTTATGACAACAAACAATATGGCGGAAAATGTCGGGTACGGTGAAGAGCTCGTCCCCAGCATATCCCCAGTGATGCGAGTGCTTGGATTTTTTCACAAGATTTTGGATTTTTTGCCCAGACCATGCGATCTTAGAAGTTTTAGTAGGGAGCTAGGATTTATTTAATGAATATTGTTTCTGAGGGGATATACCTTGTCCTTATCTAATACATTGTTATGTTGTTGTTTGTTTATCTCATATTGCATGTATTTTAATATTTTTTCGCATGCCATATTAAAATTCAGAATAGAGAAAAACAAAGTAGAAAATCCTCTATCAGTGCCTCTTTATTAGAGCAGCCATATTGCAATTCCTTAGCCAATCAGAGATCCGTAATCCAGCCTGGGTAAAGTCAGGCTCAATTTTCTCGATCTTTAGGTGAGACCAGTCTCAAAATCGCGAAAACAGCAACAGGCCTGGGTCGACCTGGGTACACCCAGGTCTACCCAGGCTCATAAAAAGTTCGCGAAAACGCGCCTTTAGCTTACAAGTGGGTAATGAGGTTAGAACAATATTTCGGAATCACTAAGGATTCGAGTCTTCGAACCTTGAATGCATTGTGCATTATGTATTTATGTGTTATTATTATTATTATTATTAGTAGTAGTAGTAGTAGTAGTAGTAGTGGTAGTAGAAGTTGTAGTAGTAGTGGTAGTAGAAGTTGTAGTAGTAGTGGTAGTAGAAGTTGTAGTAGTAGTGGTAGTAGAAGTTGTAGTAGTAGTGGTAGTAGAAGTTGTAGTAGTAGTGGTAGTAGAAGTTGTAGTAGTAGTGGTAGTAGAAGTTGTAGTAGTGGTAGTAGAAGTTGTATTAGTAGTGGTAGTAGAAGTTGTAGTAGTAGTGGTAGTAGAAGTTGTAGTAGTAGTGGTAGTAGAAGTTGTAGTAGTAGTGGTAGTAGAAGTTGTAGTAGTAGTGGTAGTAGAAGTTGTAGTAGTAGTGGTAGTAGAAGTTGTAGTAGTAGTGGTAGTAGAAGTTGTAGTAGTAGTGGTAGTAGAAGTTGTAGTAGTAGTGGTAGTAGAAGTTGTAGTAGTAGTGGTAGTAGAAGTTGTAGTAGTAGTGGTAGTAGAAGTTGTAGTAGTAGTAGTTGTTGTTTTTGTTGTTGTTTCAGTAGCCTATTTTATGTTGGGCTTCAAAACAAATTATGATGACTCATCTGGAAGGTAACTATAGAACAACATAATCTTAATTTCAGCCACTGAAAGCGTTTTTAAACGAGTTACTGCAATATGGATATTCACTTTAGATTAGAAATTCAACATACTTTGTCCGATTCATGTCTTATATTTGGAATCCCATTACCCCATCAGACAGTACACTAGGACCATACGGCTCAGAAAGTGTAGATAGAGGAAGCTGTTTTGTTTTTTGTTTTTTTTTCTATGTGATTGAGGGAGGCAAAAGGCATAACTGCCTATAGCGAGTGCCTCCCCCATAGTTGAAAGCGTGACAGGGCCAAAGTCAAGGGACGTTCGAGCCAAAATGCCTGGACACACGGAGTTTGAAGCAATTTAAGTCATAGGAAGCGGGAAAAACTGATTCTGGGAGAGAGTTCCAGAGCTCAGCTGTTGAGTAGAAGAAAGTTTGAGAGTAAAGTTTCACTCTTGGGTTGGAGAGTTGCACAGAGTAGGGGTGGGATTGAGTTGCAAGACGGGTACCACGTGCCCTACGTAAAGGAAGTGGTATGCACTGGGATAGCTCTGAGGAACACTGATTATTATAGTAGCGATAGAATAGCGAGAGAGATGCAACATTGCGGCGGAGAGAGAGAGATTGCAGAGAGTTGGTGAGTGGACGGGAGTTAATGATACGAAAGGCCTTCCTTTCAACCTGGTCTAGGAGAGCGGTGTGAGAGGAACCTCCCCACACATGTGAACAATACTCAATACAAGGGCGCACTATGCCCCTCTACAGAGCAAGAAGCTGTGCAGGGGAAAAGAACCCCCTAAGGCGGTTGAGCACACCCAGCTTCTGGGAGGCTACCTTAGCAAGACTGGTAATATGGTCCTTCCAAATGAGAGCAGAAGAAAAAGAGACACCAAGAATATTGAGAGAAGATGAACGGTTGATTTTTGTATTGTTGAAGAATAAGGGATAGTCCGCTGGGGGATCCTGACGGGTAGATAGATGGAGAAATTGGGTTTTGGAAGCATTAAAGTTAACAAGGTTTTCTCTGCCCCAATTGGAAATAGTATTTAGATCAGAATTTAAGAGTTGTATGGCTTCATTACGTTTGTCGGTGAGGGATTGCTGGCTGGGGCGTTCTGAAAAAGTAATGGAGTAGTGTAAGGTTGAGTCGTCTGCGTATGAATGGATGGGAATTAAGGTACAGTTAAGGAGATCATTTATAAAAATTAGAAAGAGAATAGGAGATAGGACAGAGCCCTGAGGAACACCAGAGTTTATAGGGTGAGGAAGTGAACAATGGCCGTCCACAACCGCGGCTATGGAACGGCCGGAAAGGAAATTAGAGACAAAGGCACAGATGGAGGGATAGAAACCGAAGGAGGGTAGTTTAGAAATTAAAGATTTATGCCAGACTCTATCGAAGGCTTTCGATATGTCTAGTGCAATAGAAAAAGTCTCACCGAAGTCCCGAAAGGAGGATGACCAAGAGTTAGTAAGATATGAAAGAAGATCACCAGTAGAGTACAAAGGAGTACAAAGGAAATCAAGCAACAACAGATCTAGTGACCCTTCTAGGTTGCTTGTCCTCCAAAACACTGAGGATCAAGTGTCCAAACAGTGGTTTAGAGTGGGTAAGGGAACATTGGAAAGGGAATTACTGCCCTGGAACTAATGTCCGTGGCAGGATTAGGAAGTTAGTAGGGGACAGATGGGTTAGTAACTGAGGGGGGGATAAAATAAAGTTATTAATTTACAAACGCAGTCAGTCGCGGGTTTGATGCGAGATATTTGTCTAGGCGGAGTTTAAATGAATCAACGGTGATGCAGTCTATAACGTTTCGGGGAAGCCCATTCCACAAGTTGACAACTCGATTGAAGAAGAAATTTTTAGATTCGTGTGAGTTAAAAGATTTACCAATAATTTTGCAACCGTTTCCCCGCGTGTAATTAGATTGGTCGATAGTGAAGTACTTACTACAGTTCATATTGTCGATGCCTTTGATGATTTTGAACACTTGAATTAAGTCACCTCTTAATCTGCGCTGGGTTAAAGGAAATAGATTTAATTCTCTAAGACGCTCTTCGTATGGTTTGTTCTTTAGGCTAGGTATCATTTTGGTAACTCTACGTTGAACTCGTTCTAGCTTGTTTATATCTTTTTGGTAATAAGGGCACCAGGATTGAACGCAGTATTCCAGAAGAGGGCGGACTAATGAATTGTAAAGGGTTAGGATAACTTCTTTGGATTTATGCTCAAATGACCTGCCTATAAAGCCAATTATTTTGTTTGCCTTCTTAACAACTTCTGAACATTGTTGACTCGGTTTTAGGTTACTCGATATTGTTACTCCCAGAGCAACCCTTCAGGAAGCCATACTGGCGATCTGAGAGCAGATTATGAGAAGAGAAATGCTTAAGAAATTTGGAAGCAAGAATAGTTTCAAAAACTTTAGAAAGACAAGAAATGAGAGCAATTGGACGATAGTTGGAGGGTTGAGAGTGGTCACCCTTCTTTGGGACCGGTTGAATGTGAGCAAACTTCCAGCATGAAGGGAATGGTATGTGTGTTATTAGTCTGTATACGTGTCCCCTGACTAGGTGCAAACATGATATACAGGCTAGGACGTACTACCACACATACTAAATGTCCGCCCAGGTCAAGCAGATTCACACGTGAGCGTGCTCTCCACTCGACCGCCGCGGCTCTATGTGATTAATAGCTATTCCATAAGGCCGTTCAACGTCAATAAAATTCCATACCATTTCTACCTATTGATCTTGTATAGTTGTGATGAACAAAAGAAAGCCTTAAATAGCATTGTTGACCAGATTTATAGTATGTCATGTTCAAAAAACTTTTTGATAATTCATTATTACTATTATAAGACGACTGTATACAGTTTAGAAAGGATCTAAGGGAGATAAAAGGGCAAAGACAAACTCAATCAACACTCTGACTTCGTTATTCCCCTCACACTCTGAAAATAATTGTCTAGTAACAGCCAAAGAAATATTAACGAAATGCAACGTGATCCTGAAGGGGCAAATCAAGGCATTCGGAAACAGTCTTCAAACATTGAGTGTCACAGCTATGGCTTCATGGCCTAATACTAACATACAGGATTTATATAGCTAGGATTGAAACCGGCAAACGAAAGAGCTAACTCTCCATGGGGCTGTTGGGCCCGGCAGCCTAGGAAATGACTACTACTACTACCTCACTGTCCTTACTAACTAGATTAGGAGCAATGAAATAATAAATAATAATAATAATAATAATAATAATAATTAAGGTAAAAAGGCCGCCAGCCAATCAATGCGCTCCCTTTAACCTTCCCTTTAAACCAGCTGAGTTTGACACTCTGGACTCTGGCTGTAAACATGCCACACCTTCCCGGCCGACCAATCAGAAGCCTCCGTTTTCGGAGCCGACAGCTACGTGTACAGCTTCACGTTTAAACTCGCTCTCGCTCTCTCCACAGGCCGTTTCCTCTGGTTGCAATAGGTCTAATTCATCAGTGCCAGCCCTATACTCCCGTAAGCCACTAAAAGACATTCGCAACCAGCTTCCAGGAACTTATTATGGAGAGAAATGAGTTGAAGCGAAGGAAGGAAATATTCAAGCCGCACGGCCAAAGCAACGGCTGGCCGAGCGGGCGGCTCAGCTAATCACAGCGCCGGAAAGCGGGAGGCGGGGCTATATGAAGGGGGTGGAGGAAGCTGCAGAGTTCATTCACCTCTCGGACTCCACTGGGCTAACTTCTTGTAACCCACATTCTCTCCCTCGCTTGGGCACCCATGGAAACTTGGATCCACTTGGTTCAGCCTTCCAGCCCACTCCACTAGTTCCAGCAAATTCTACCTCGGGCCTGGCATCACTCTCCCGTACTAGGCGGATACACCTTCAGTATCCGGCCGCCTGTCGTCACATCGCTGGCTTATACACCTACAGCCAAGCGATTTAAGAGGGACGACAAATAGTAGATGGGAGCGAAGATTTCCAGTTGAGCTATTGGCCGGCTCTGAGGTGGTGAAGTTGTTCCAGTAAATACCTAAGACTGTCTTATATTTTAAAAGGACCCATATTGGGCCCAAACCAGACTTCGAGAAGGAGAGAAAATGCTTGACAAACCCAGTGGTTCCAACCAATAATAATTGGTGTGTTCTTATAGGACAAAATAAAGAGAAAGATATTAGGGTTATGTAAATAAATAAAATTATGACGTGTTAAGAGAATAATAGTTATTCTTGACAGAGAAGGCTCCATGCCATTTAGCTATCAATAGTATAGGATCTTGAAGGGCAGCAAATAGACATTAACATTAAAGTAAGAGGGGATGATTCATAAATAGATAAGCAACTATAGGGCTCAGGGGAATAAAGAATAGTTGCAATTAGATCAGCTTTAGTTTGAGAAATAGATAAGGAGGACACTAGTCCGTATGATCAACTATATCTTGTTGTTATAAAGGAAACATTGTCAATCATATTGTTTAAAAGAATATTCCGTCGGTTCCGTAGGTAAGCGTTACGAGTATTAAGTCAAGGGTAATATTGTAATCATGAATATTGTTCATGTAGGTGTTTTGAGATACTGATCATATCAAGCCATTTGTTGTGATATATTATTGGAATAGGTGATATACGCGGCATACGGACTTATTGGTAATAGGGTTAAGAGAATATATAATATAAGAGTGTTCTAGATAGGGAGATAGAGGTCATGTGTAGTAACGCCCTGGTCTCTTGAGTAGATATATTATATAGGGTTAAGAGAATATAATTATAATATAAGAGTGTTCTAGATAGGGAGATACAGGTCATATGTAGTAACGCCTCGGTCTCTTGAGTAGACATATTAGGGCCCGGTAAGGTTATATTATTTTGGAGTTTAGTTGAAAATATATCTATTGTTCTAGATAGGGAAATAAAGGTCAGATTTATTGATGCACTGGTCTCTTGAGTAGACACAGCAGGGCCCGGTAAAACTATATTATTTTGGAGACTAATAACGTGCCTTTGGATCGAAGTCGAAGCGAGTCAATACCTGAATATCGGGAATCCAAATAGGTGGTAACAGGAGCTCTGGAACTCTAACGTACAACCTATGGTGGGTCCACGAAATATTCAATCTGTGTATTGAACTCATTTCGGCCCGAACAGAGAAATAGTTACTAGGTGAGCATAAAACTAGTAGTAAGTTTGTTAAATACAGTATACGAACTTCTAAATGACTGTCGAATTATTCCCCACCTTAGTAGTATATTTTGAATAAGAAAATAAGTACTACAATAATAAAACTAAAAATAATAATACAATAATATTAATGATAACATTGATATCAATAATACAATATTCCATTCAAGAGTTGCGGACTTGAATCCTTAGAGCGATTCCGAAACTCTTTTCTAACCTCGTGTAAGCTAAACCTTGCTGTTGAATTATTAGTTTTTACCCCTTAGACTCCTTTTGATTTGTATCTATCGATAACTTTCGATGTGTTATATCTCCGTAATTATAAATACTCACCCTAAATATCGTACTCTCATTATTTCCTGGCGAATACTTCCTATAATTTATGAAAACGTTAACTGAAACACCCTGTATATATATATATATATGTGTGTGTGTGTGTGTGTGTGTGTGTGTGTGTGTGTGTGAGGAGGTTAAATCACAAATACGTGTGATCAAATTATGTAGTAAAACTCGCAGGAAAAATTAAACATTGGAACACCAAGCTTTTGTCTATTCTCTCAAGACATCTTCAGGGCAATACAAGAAAACAGGGGGAGGAGGCTTGAATACCCCTCCTAAATCATCTGTGAGATGCTAGCTAGCATTTAAAATACAAGACGTGTTGCCATCTTGCTGACTTTTCCAATTTGATTTGATTTTTGCAGCATAATTCTGTTATCTACACACAGTAAAACTCCTGAACTACATTACATACTATACAAAACTCCTGAACTACATTACATACTATACAAAACATATATTTATACAATATTAACTATTATGTAAATGTAATTTGTCTGAAAATGCAATGTTACCTCTAATCATATATATATATAATCATATACTCTGGAAAACGCATACCTCCGCCTACGCTGGCCGAGGTATGTACTTTACCGATTACCTCCTATATTGAATTACTTCTCAATTGGTGCATATCCTATCTGCCCATCAATTTTCGTGAGCCGTCTAGGCTGACAGATGTATGCGCTCTACCAATCACTTTCACAATTAAATAACTTTTTCCTTGGCGCATATCCTATCTGGCCTCCAACTTTCGTGCCAATCTGTTCATAACACTCTATCTATTGCCAGACGCCGTGATCCCCAAAGGGGTGGCCACGAAGGAAACGCCCCATTCACCTCTATCTCCAGTCAGTCGACACTTCCCATACGTTCCACATGGCCAAACTACCTCAAGGTGTTCCTTTTCACACTTTCCAGCACATCTACATCCACACCTCACCGCTATCAAACTTCCTCATTCATCTGTCTATCCCTCCATGTAACTCCACACGCACTTCTCAAGTAACTCATTTCCACCCTGCTCACTCTTGGTTTGTGTGTCTCCTCCAACATAATTATATGCTTCTCCCCCCCAAGTCAATGTCGGGATTACCACACTGTCATGCATGGACTTAATACTTCCATGATGACCACCCTATATCTTGTTACTGCTTTCAGCATTTCCCTGTTGCACCCTCTACCGTAGTTCTGCATCCATACTCCCATCTTTACTCAACTCACTCCCCAAATATTTAAATGAGCTGACATTCACCATAGCCTGACCGTTCAAACTCACCTCACACTCGGTGGCTGCACCCCTTTCAAAGACCATAACCTTACTCTTCCCCGCATTTACCTTCAGATTCCGTTTTTCACACACTGTTCCAAACATATTTACCAGACCCTGCAACTCCCATTCATTATCGCTCATTAGAACTGTATCGTTGGCAAACAGCAGTACAGGAAAATTCCATTCATTTCCTTCCCTTATCAGCGGTGAACCAACTTCCACTGCTCTTCTTTGTATTTCTTTCATGACTCCATCCATATATATATTGAACAGTCATGGTGACATTACACACCCTTGCATTAACCTAACATTCAGATCAAAGAACTCGCTCTGTTCATTCACCACACATACGGACGCCTTTGCACCCTCATACATGCTCTTCACTGTTTTCAGCAATTTGCCATCTACACCATATATTCTCAGTACTCTCCACAGACGTTCTCTATCAACTCTGTCATAGACCTTCTACAAGTTCATAAACCCACCCTGCTCGTCACCTACCTATTTATCCGTTCTCACTCTCACTCTCCCAATCACTACCCTACTGTACATCTGCCCTACTATGCTTAGAAGACATATCCCCCAGTGATTATCACACACTCCTCTTTCCCCTTTACCCTTATACAGGGGGAGTATTATGCCTGTCTTCCAATCATCAGGTGCACTTCCTTTTTCCCATGCTTGTTTACATATTTTCCATTCCCATTCGATCACTATCTAACCACCATGCCTCAGCATTTCCCCACACACTCCATCTATTCCTGATGCTTTCCCCATCTTCACTCTTTTCATGGCTTTACACACTTCTGACCTCCTGATCGCCACCTCCTCCCCACTACTTCTCTTCTTCTCCCTCCCATACCCCATCCAAATATGTTTGCTGGCGTTTCATTCCTTACATTCAACAATTCGTTGAAGTAGTCCCTTCATCTGTCGACTCTCTCCTGCTTCTCGGCTAAAACTCGCCCATTCTTATCTTTCACACCCTTACTACTTCCCTCGCTACCCTCCCTAACTTTCTTGACCTCTTTCCAGAACAGTTTCTTACACTCCCTCCATTTTACACTCAGATTCCTTCCAAATTCCTCATCTACTCTTCTCATACTTTCCTTCACTACTCTCTTCACCACTTTCTTTATCTCCAAGTACCTCTCTATTTTCTGTTTCTCCAAATCTGTATTCCCTCTAATACCCAACCACTCTCAATGTGCTTTCTTCTTATCTTCAACAGCTAGTTATACCTCTTCTGTCCACCATGCTGTACCATTCACTCCCCTCCCTCTTCTCCTAACTCCACATACCTCCTCACATGCTCCATACATCTCTTACTTGAACGCTCACCTCTTCCACTTCCTCCATACCTTTAAAGTCAAACCTGCCTAGTTGTCTTTCTCCTGCTCTCTTGAACTCTTCCCTGATCTCCTCCTCCTGTAGTCTCTCCACCCTCTTCACCACTCCACCTCTCTCTCAAATTCCTTTAGCTCTCTTCACTCACTTCTTCTGTATCCTAATTTCAGCTACGACTACATAGTGGTCAGACAACCCCCCCCCCCCACCAATACCCCTATATACCCTAGCATCTAGTACACAATTATGCATTCGTTCATTCTCACATATATAATCAATCGGTGCCTTTCGTTCCACTGTCTCATTCTCGCTCCTCCACTCTACTGTCCATGTATACCTGTGTATCCTTCTGTGTCGGAAGAGGGTGTTGGCTATCCACAGCCTCCTCCCCGCACATGCGTCCACAAGTGCACTGCCATTTCCATTTATCTCTGATGGTACACCCCACCCTTCCACCACTCCATCAACTTTACTATCACCCATCTTCCCATTCATATCCCCGATCAGAAATATTCTTTCGCTTTCACCAAACTTATCCAGGTACGCCTCAACATTCACCCAGAACTCCTCTTTCTTTGTTACATGTTTATCCTCGGTCGGTGCATACACACACACATTCATCCCCGTTTGTATTCCTACTATCATTCTTACCCACACACTCCTTACACCCACAGGACCATAGTCCCTTACATGCTCCTTCCATTTGTTACTTATAAACAAACACGCACCTTCTTTCGCTCCCTCTTCTCATTCACTCCAGCACACACACCTATTCCACATTCCCATTCTTTCACACATTTACCCTTCCATTTGGTCTCAGTCATTCCGCATACATCCAGCCTGGCATTCACTAACACATCCAGAACCTCTCTCTCTCTTTTGTGTCATCATTCACGCCTCTTACATTCCAAGTTGAAATCCTTAGGCAGTCCATGTCTGGTCGAAGTTCGTCAACAGTAGGTCCGTCCAAGTCTGAGGCCATTTGTTCGCTTTCTGATTGTTTATTTGTTTGTATGTAAACAAGATATAGCCAAACAGACAAAAATACAAACAAATGGAGGCAAAAACATAACCTCCCCCAACTTCGCTGGCAAAGGTAATTCAAATAATTTGCACGTTGCATGTAATGTATTTGTATTTCATGAACACCGTATCATACTTGATGTCACTCCTGCACAAGGGAACGAACAGCAGGGCGCCATGGGGAGAATGTGAAAATAGGAATCCAACCATTATGTCTAAGACGTATATGAGATTATGTACATATGAAAGTAAAAAATTAGTACTACACCCAAAATATAACCATTTTCACTTTCCTTCACTCGTGTAGAATGAGGTCTGTGGTGGGGTGCCATGGTCAATATGTTTGATCTAATTAATAAATGAAAGTATATGATTGCACAGTATATGATTGCACAGTATATGATTGCACAGTATATGATTGCACAGTATATGATTGCACAGTATATGATTGCACAGTATATGATTGCACAGTATATGATTGCACAGTATATGATTGCACAGTATATGATTGCACAGTATATGATTGCACAGTATATGATTGCACAGTATATGATTGCACAGTATATGATTGCACAGTATATGATTGCACAGTATATGATTGCACAGTATATGATTGCACAGTATATGATTGCACAGTATATGATTGCACAGTATATGATTGCACAGTATATGATTGCACAGTATATGATTGCACAGTATATGATTGCACAGTATATTATACATGTGGTTCATTTATTAAATATGAATAACCAATCTTATTATATGCCACTCCTGTAGAAGGGAGACAGTAGCGAGGCATCCTGGGCTAAAATTGGAGATTGGACTCCGTTATGGTCAAGGAATAGATCAGAGTACGGTATATGGATGTGCATGACATTGGCAAAGTAAAAACTCCACAAGACAGACAATTACATTTTCAATCAACTCCTGTAGATGGGGCCCTATAGTGAACCGCCAAGGGCGAACTATTTTAGAAGAGCCCACTTACAGCCTGAATAATAACCAAGAGTCTATGGATATGGAGTTCTATGAATTATGCCTAAGCAATTTCCAAAGAGGTGTCCATTTCATTTTTCACCACTACCGCAGAAGGCGCCTATTAGCGGGGCGCCCAGAATAGAAATAAAAAAGAGCTCGGTTACCACCTAGAGAATGACAAGAGAGATTTGAGAATTCAGAAGAATCATAATTGGGAAGACGAGAGAAAGCAAGATTGTTGCCCACCCATACGCAACATTCCCCTTTGGATTGAAACTGAGGATAGAAATATTAGGAGGGTACAAAGAAGGGTTTACTGTCCCAGACATCTGAGTTTCAGTGAGAAAGAGAAGATTAGGAGGAGAGCTGGTGTTCCATACAGTGGAAGTTAGAGGAAAGGTCACGAATGTTGCAGTAATTGATAGTAAGATTAGAAGGTAGCGGTACGAGAATTTTAAAGAGACGTTACCAGGGGTCAGATCAGTGCAGGCATTTCCGATCCCCTCTGGTGGGGGTGGGGGGGGGGGGGTAATTAATTTGGTTCAGTAATAACCGAGAAATAGCTATTGTTAATAAGCTTTGCACTACTGCAGAAGGTGGCGATTTGGTGGGCACCCAGGGCGAAATTAAAACAAAGGCCTACATTACAGCTTATAGGATAGGTCAGAGTATATGCATGTGGTGGAAGATCATTGAATTTGATAATTAAATTTTAATAAGTGTCGTCCTAGCAAGAAGAAGTAAGAAGAATAACAACGACATGAGTGGAACTTAGAGGTCCTCGCTTGGCACGGACCTAATAATAATGCGAGTTGAATTCTTACAAAATTGAGGAACTATAATCATAACATAAAATAAAACCATATGATTTAATGATGGGACAGAGAGGAGTTATAACTTTCATATTTGAAGTTAAGATGAAAAATCGAGATGATGAACAAAGGAACAAGAAGGGAGGAGGTGGGGAAGGTATTTCGTTTCGACAGGTGTAACATGATGCCGGAGCTACACAAGAGTTTTAATGAAGTTACCCCACCTTCCATATACCTGCCCATCCTCTCCTTCCGACTCTCCAATTTACTCCTTTTTTGTTGTCATATCCATCTACTGCGTTATTCCAACTCTTCCTCTGTTACATTTGCTCCTTTCTATTTTTATTCTTGCTCCTCATCAATTTAGTATTAAATATTAGGTTATTATCTTCGTCACATATATAGCGAAAGGTCTGTTACCTTCCAACTCACTCTTCTTGTTGAGAGAACTGTCGATTTACATGCATGGCCAAATATCTCACGGAGAGGGGTAGGGTAGCTTCCTAATATGTAGGTGGCTTCGTGAGACTCAAGAGGCTGGCGAGACTCGACCATTTAATAACATTTTACTACTCGCCACTTCTTTATTATTCAATAATAATAATGCACGGTAAACAAAAGGAAATGATAGAAGGCGCAACCCGTCTGTGACAGTCATAGACATTCTAGCTGTCGGTCAATTTCAATATATATAATAGGCCGATGAGAAACGACTCATTGGTGCATAAGTAGAGTTTGAAGCAGCATGGATAGTTGAAGGTGTTCACTGCATTATAATTTTCTTAGACTTAGAATAATCAGGAATAATACTATAACCTTTCCTAAAGATGATGCTATAGTCAATACATTAAAGGTAGGCCAATATTCTTGATCGCTAACCTCTATAACTAAAAAAGGACTAGAATATGTATGCATATAGGCACAAACCCCATTGCTGGGGGTGACCGACACATATATATATATATATATATAATGTGATGAGTTTTTCCACGGATCTATAAACCCGTTATATTGTCACCTAACAGTACGGTATCAATCCCTAGTTTTCCTATGACTTTTTAATTAGATATATATTATTTACATGATTTACACAACCATATCAATAAACGAACATACATTTCAATATCCGAACTCTCTCTTCATTACCGAAGACGCATTCAAAATTGCTCACTCTTTGTACAATGTCTTATACTTTACATAAAATCTTATTTTGTAACAATCATTCCCTTATATATTCAGGAATATTTGCCTAAATAAATACCTCGTCTAGGGGAAGGAAAATCCCGAACAACAATCCCCCTCATGGACTCCAGCGACCATGGGGATGAGCCAGCTGGTTTGGGGTAGGGCTTGCGACCCGACCTTGCACAAACCAAAGTTGCTGACATACATAGTTAAGGAAAGGGGACCTGGGATCGTGGTCAACACTACCGGGCAGTTGTCCACGACCCTGGCCCTGCAACTCTGGGGAGTCCAATGCCAGGCATGCCCGGCTCGGCTGGCGGAACCGGTCCTACTGCTCCTGCTAGTCGAGCAGGGGTGCCAGTTGTGAGGAGTTCAGGGCAAAACCTGCGGGACCTCTGCACACTGAATGGCGTCGGATCACCCAGAAAACTTCCTGATTTGTGGGGTGGTCGTGGCAGCACAGACGAATCACAAACCCAAAGACCTGCTCCTGGGCTTAACCTTCGGAGGGGTCTCTGAGTTGGAGCCTGGAATATATTAACCATCTCGGATGATGAGCGACTACCTCCTTTATCTGGGGATCTGCTCTGGCGGAGGGTCGACATAGCGGCCCTCTCTGAGGTTAGGCAGAATGGCAATGGTGATATCAGCTCCAATGGTTACACATACTACTGGTCTGGCTGTGGCAATGGTGCTTGCCAATGGGGAGCAGCTGTTGCGTTTTCTTCTGCCCTGGTTTCAACAGTTGTGAGGGTTACACCTTTGGACAAGCGTATGCTTGGGCTTCATTTCTATTGTTGCAGTGTACTGTATGCTCCTAGCGAGATGATTGCTTTAGAAGAGAAAGAAATGTTCTACACGAAGCGCGACCCACTCGTTGTCCATGGGGACTTTAATGCAGTTACTGGCACTGATAGAGCTGGTTAAGAGGTATGTGTGATGGTACTCATGGCTTTGATACCAGAAATGTCAACAGTTCTCTCTTCCTGAACTTCGCAAGCTCCAAGAACCACACCGCTGGACTTAGTTACTCCAATGCTGGTGGTGTGGCCAAGGAGATTGATCACATACTTGTTGGAGGATCCTCCAAAACTGCAGGGTCTTTAAAAGTGCTGAATTATTTGCTTCCAACCAATAGCTTGTTGTTGCTACACTGAAGCTACAGTTCAAAACCAGAAAAATCTCAAAATGCTATCCTCCAGGGTTCATTTTGATAGGCTTAACCCTCAACCAGCGGCTCTCGACTTAAGTCGGGTTAGAGAACCAAGGCCTAAACAGCGGGTCCCGACTTAAGTCGCAAGGGATTTTGAGCACATCGGCTCTGAGAGAGAGTCCACGCGGTGGGAGGACCGCAGACAGGCTCTGACCGCTTGGCCCGAGCCTAGCGAGGTTACTGGCGTGTCTAACACATACCTACACATCCCTAGCGTCGCTAGGCAAGGTAAAATCTCGGGAAATTACCGTATTTTAGGGTTTTTGTACTCGTGTTGCAACATAGTTGCAAGCGAATCCGTTGTCGTACAAGGATGATTCAGGTGTCATTGGAAAGCTCTATTATCGCCCTTTCACGGATACATAATTGTATTACGCTCTGGCTCTTGTTTATGCATGAAAAAGAGCATGGAATGATGCTCGTATAGGGTAAATCTGCCCGCCTGGCAGGTAGTAAAAGTTACAAATGTCCCCGTCCGTAAAGGGTTAAGGATGAGGAGTGTGCAAGGAAAAATGTAGTAGCAGTCTCAAACTGATTTTAAGCGCTTTGCTCGCTGGAGAACCCTGTAGAATTGGGGGAAAATTTTAAATGTGGAACCCTGTCGGCAGCTGATGAATGCATTAGAGCTAAACCAAGGTAAAGGAGAGGTTTCCTATTGGGCGAGACGCTGGGCATAATAGAAGAAAGTCGTGCTGCCTGATTGGATGGAGATCTGGGTCAGCATATGGCCCTGTCTCTCAAAACGATAACTTCCCTGAGAGACAAAGGAGTACAAAGGAGTACTGTACTGCCTCAAGACTACTGTCTTTGGCAGGATTAGGAGATGTTAGTAAGAGAACATTTGGGTTTATAACATAATACAGCTATAAGGGGTTCTGCATGTAACTGAGAAAAAAGTTACATCTTAGTTATAATATTCATTCATGTAGTGATCCTCGATGTATCTCAGATAATAGTAATTCATTTACAAATGCAGTCAGTCGTGGGTTTAAGGTGAGGTATTTGTCTAGGCGATGTTTATAATAATAACGGTGCTGCATTCCATGATTTCTCAAGGAAGACCATTCCACAAATTCACAACTCGATTAAAGAAGAAATTCTTAGATTCATATGAGTTAGAAGATTTACCAATTATTTTGCAACCATTTCCCCGCATGTAATTTGATTGGTCAATTGTAATATTCTTATTACAGTTCATGTTGTCCATGCCTTGAAGGAGTTTGAAGACTTGAATTAGGTCACCTCTTAATCTGCACTGGGTGAATGGAAATAAATTTAACTATCTAAAAAGCTCCTCGATTTTTTTTTATTAGGTATAATTTTGGTAACTCTACGTTGAACTCGTTCAAGTTTATCAATATATTTTTGATAGTAGGGGCAGCAGGATTGAACGCAATTTTCCAGAAGAGGACGGACTAAGGAATTGTAAAGAGTGAGGATTAAATCTTTGGATGTATGGTGAATTGACCTGCCTATAAAGCCAATTATTGTCTTTGTCTTCTTAACAACTTCTGTACATTATTAACTGGGTTTTTGGTTACTCGATTTTGTTACTCCCCCAATCTGTTTCTCTGTCCATACTCTTAAGCTGAGTGCCATTCATTGAATAGTTTGCTTTCTCATTTCAGGTCCAGATATAGAGTACTTTACATTTATCTACATTAAAACTCATTTGAGAAATTCGAGCCCAACATGACACCTTATCTCGTTTATTTTGCATATCTTTTACATGTTCATTTGAAGTACGGTATTTGCTGTATCGTCTGCAAACTTTTAAATTGTACAGGTGAGGCCCTAATGTTAATGTAAACTATGACGAAAAGTGGCTCTAGAACCGATCCCTGGTGTACCCTGCTAGTTACTTTGGTCCATTTCGATGTTTTACCGTTCATAACTATCCTTTGCTTTTTTTTCACTGAACTAATTTTCCATCCATATCAGCACTTCGCCTTGTATTCCATGCGCTTTTAATTTTATCAATGAACGATTGTGGGGTACTTTGTCAAATGTCTTTTATAAATCAAGGTATATAATATCTACAGCTTTACTCTCGTCATACAGGTTTAGGATAACGTGGTAGAAGTCGGAGTATGTTGTTTTCCTTTAAATGTGTTATGAGTGTTTCTAGTATTTTACAGACAACCGAGGTTAAGCTAATTGGACAATAGTTACTAGGTAATGATTTGCTGCCTTTATTAAATATCGGTGTTACGTTAACGAGCTTTCACTCATCAAGCATAGTCCCGGACTACAAAGATTTATTGAAAAGCAATGTCATTGGTTTGGAGAGCTCACATTTAGCTTCTTTTATAACTCTAGGTGAGATTGTGTCGGGTCAAGGCGATATATTTAACTAACTCATCTGTCCCTTACTAACTTTCTAATCCTGCCACGGACATTAGTTCCAGGGCAGTAGTTCCCTTTCCAATGTTCCTTTACCCACTCTAAACCACTGTTTGGACACCTGATCCTCCGTGTTTTGGAGGACAAGCAGCCTAGAGGGGTCACTAGATCTGTTGTTGCTTGATTTCCTTTGTACTCCTTTTAAGTTTCTCCACACATTTCAATATTTCTCGCTCTGTAATGCTGATATTGCTTAGAGCATCATAAATGAATATCTGAACAGGCGATGCTGTAGAGATATCACCGATGTCTTCTTTTGTAAAGACGGATGCAAAAAAGATATTGAGGACATTATTCATCTCTTCTTCTTCGTTGATGTAATGTTCGTTCTCATCCACTAACAGTCCAATAGTTGAAGTAACTACTTTCTTCTTTCTATCTATCTATCTATCTATTGCCTGACGCCGTGATCCCCGAAGGGGTGGCCACGAACGAGCCGCCCCCATGCACCTCTGTCCCCAGTCAGTCGACGCCCCTCCTCCCAACCAGCACCGCCTACATTCTAATACTTCCTCACTCCATCCTTCCACCTCTCCCTCGGTGCACCACTCCCTCTCTGTCCTTCCAGCTCGCTCTCGTACACCCTCTTAGTCAATCTCTCGCTTTCCATACATTCCATATGGCCGAACCATCTCAAGTTGTTCCTTTTCACACTTTCCAGCACATCTACCTCCACACCACACCTCCTTCTTACTTCCTCATTCGTCTGTCTATCCCTCACCATGTAACTCCGCACGCACTTCTCAAGTAACTCATTTCACCGCTCTCACTCTTGGTCTGAGTCTCTTCCCGAACGTCCATGCTTCGCTTCCGTAAGTTAGTGTCGGGATTACCACACTGTCATGCAAGGACTTCTTCACTTCCATACTGACCACTCTATTTCTTGTTACTGCTTTCAACGTTTCTACAACCCTCTTCCCCTGTTGCACCCTCTCCCGCACTTCTTCATCCATAGTCCCATCTTTACTCAACACACTGCCCAGATACTTAAAAGAGCTGACAATCTCCATAGCCTGACCGTTCAACTTCACCTCACACTCTGTGACTTCACCCCTTTCGAAGACCATAACCTTGTTCTTCCCCGCATTTACCTTCAAATTTCGTTCTTCGTACACTGTTCCAAACTCATTTACCAGACCCTGCAACTCCCATTCATTATCATGACCTCTTCCTTAAACACCTTGCTTATCTCCTCCACATCTTCCAGGTCGAACACCCTTAGTCGTCTTTCTACTGCTCTCCGGTACTCTTCCCTGATTTCCTCCTCCTGTAGCCTCTCCACCCTCCTCACCATTCCACCTTCCTCTCGCCTCCCTCCAGCTCTCCTCACCCACTTATTTTGTATCCTAACCTTAGCTACTACTACATAATGATCAGACAGACCCCCTCCAAACTCCTATACACCCTAGCACCCATCACAGATTTCTTCATTCTTTCATCCACACATACATAATCAATCAGTGACTTTCGTTCCACCACTGTCTTATCCTTCATCGCCCACACCACTTGCCATGTGCACCTGTGGTATCATTCTGTGTCGGAAGAAGGTGTTGGCTATCCACAACCTCCTCCCCACACATACGTCCACAAGTGCACTACCATTCCCATTCACCTCTGACGGTACCCCCCACCCTCCCACCACTCCATCAACTTTCCTATCACCCACCTTACCATTCATATCCCCAATCAGAAATATTCTTTCGTTCTTGTCAAACTTATCCAGGCACGCCTCCACATTCACCCAGAACTCCTCTTTCTCTCTTACAAGTTTTTCCTCTGTCGGAGCATACACACACACAATCACCCATGTTTGTATTCTTACTTTCATTCTCACCCACACAATCCCACCCACAATATAACTATAACTATATAACTATATAATTGGTTCGGGTTTATTTTACTTTGATTCGCAACACGTAACTCGAGGGTCTTTTTACTTTGCTTAATTAACTGTTTGGCTTTGCATCGTAGATTGATGAATATCACTCGTTCTTTATAATTTTCTGAATATATATAATATATATATATATATATATATATATATATATATATATATATATACCGGTATATATATATATATACCGGTATATATATATATACCGGTATATATATATATATATATATATATATATATATATATATATATACTGTATACTGTATATATAGTGCGTCTTTGTTTTGAGTATTGTTCACATGTGTGAAAAGGATCCTCTCACACATCACTCCTAGAACAAGTAGAAAGGAGGTGCCACACCTCATGGTGTGGCATGAGTAATGGAATTCAGATCTTCTTCGGTAAAGACGGATACAAAACAGTTATTGAGACTATTACTCATCTGGACTTCATCATCGACAATGGATGAGGCATTTGATTGTGCGATATTACGGTCTCAAATATTCGTATGTACTAAACATGTATAATATAATACCTGTATTCCTTCTCCATCATCTTTCCACAACCTGCAGAACTAGATTTAATAGGTGTTTCGTTCTGTCGTGGCAAAGGAAGAGAGTAGGTTTACAAAGTGTAGTCCTAGGGGCCGGATTAGGTTTGGGGGCTAATGGGGAGCCAGGTACAGCCTTATTCGATCAATACTACTCTACCAGGTCACCTCACTCTCAAGCGTAGTACATACACTCACATAATATACCGTGCTACAATATTATTATAAGTATACTTCTTAAACTCAAACATGTGGAAGGCCTGATACACCTAAGGACAATGCTCAATACGACGATACTGATATGTTAATGGTTTACATATCTCTCTCTCTCTCTCTCTTTATATATATATATATATATATATATATATATATATATATATATATATATATATGAGCCTGCACACTCAACCACTGAATATGGTGAGGCCCGTGAGGTCTTGTTCCAGTCTAGGCAGTGAGACATGCGAAGCACCCCGGCTCGAAGCAACTCCATCTCTGAAGCTGCTCCGCCTCCGCGCTTCACCGCCTCATTCCCCAGACCCGGACCCTCACTCTCAGAACGCCACTTATTGAGCATTTAATTCACTAGGCATTGTCCCCCTGTAGCATATTTTGAATATGGGAATAAACATACAATGCTATTTAATCAGGTAACAATGAGGGTATTTTTTTTTTTGGCATTTCGGTGTGCTGTGGTAATGCACTGAAACTAGGTACAATACAAATTCCATCCCAATAATATCGTCCCATTGATATATTGGGATTCGAACCCGGGTCCATTACCAGTCCAGTGGCAAGACCACTCTGCCACACCTCCCCTAGATATATGTATTGTATATATATACAGTATATATATATATATATATATATATTTTTTTTTTAAATCAGTTCGTGTGTCTGTTTGTCTGTCTGTGTGTTCTTAAAAGGCGGCCGCAGTTTTGGACCTGGGGAGCTGAAACTTTGCATGTGGGTGTCAATTGACCTGGGTCAGGTCATAGAGGGGGCGAGGCCACGATCGGAGGTCGTTTCGAGGCCGAAATTGAATAAAACAAAACAAAACACAAATTGCCATTTTGGGCAGGAGGCGGCCTCCGATCGAAAAGGTGTATGGAACGAAAGTTGTTCGCAGCCCCCCAAAATGTGGGTACGGATGAGGTCAGATCCAAAATCGGAGGTCATTTAGAGGCCGAAATCGAGGTCACCGTTTAATGAGGCACAGGGAGGTCGAGGCCGGTGATTATGGTAGTAGTAGTATTGTGATGATTGTGGTAGTAGTGATTGATGATGGTGATTATGGTAGTAGAATTTATACCCGGGCAACGCCGGGTACCCCTGCTAGTATATATATATATATATATATACTGTAGGCTATAATAGTCCCTCAATAAATTATACATTTTGAAGAATATTTAAATTTTAAGTGTTATAGTAACATTTATATCAATTTTACGATTTTTGTGTTCTATTTCTAAGGTGTACTTACTGATCACGCAGGAAGAAGGAAGTGCTATAATATTAAAGGAAGCTCGCCCCAGGAAAAGGTTAGGCTGATGACCGCAGAATTCATAGTACTGTTTTACTAACTCGGTAAGACTCCCAGATTAAGAGAGAGAGAATAGGTATCAGTGTATTCGATGTACTGGATATTTTATCTAGGTGAATCACAACATTGTATAGTTTACAAAACCATAGCATTGTATTTTTAAATTGATTAGTGAATACAATAAACCATGAGATAATTAATTGTAATTCAACTCTAGGTGCAGCGTATGCCAGAAAACATACACAAATATACTGTGTACTATATAACATATGAAATAATATCTTCAAATATACTCTGTACTATATTGCATGAAATAATATCTTCAAATTACAACTTCCAACCATATTTATGTAATAATATGGCAATTAGGAGAATCATACTAATCAAGTTATTGAGCCTACCTGATTAAAATATGTTATAAACTTCAGTGAGATAACTTGCCAACTAACTAAGCCAACTGTATATTATAATATATTTCGTGAAGATTAGGTTTCGAAACAAGTTATTTGAATTTCGTGACTATACCGTGAATACTTCTCGATCTCTATATATTAATCTTGATAAAGAGAGCAAAATAAGAATGGCACAGGAGGCTATGGATGGCGACACGTACACGTTGGTGACAATTCGTTTTGGTTATGAACCGTAGTGAAAATGTGCAAAATTAGGTGATTGTGTTTGCATTTTGTCTCCCAGGTAATTATGAATATTTACACGATGGTGCAATTCGTCTTCTACCAACAAGGCCATGTTCGTGACTTTGGAGAGTATAGGGTTCACATTCGCAAAAAATATGCACCATCTAGTGTAATTTATGATATGTGCCTTCTACACCCAAAGGGCGGCTCGCTCATCGGCGTGCGCGTCAGTGTAGGAGACGAAAAATTCCGCAATGAAACTTACTAGGAACAGTGTGAGATTAAGGTTCGCAAATCAGAAGGAAAGCACCTTCAAAAGCCAATTAACAATCTGTGTATATCATGTCGGAGGTCAGTAGTTTCACTTTCATACGCTTCATATTTGTTCTTATTTTGGAATTTGGCAGTGCTAAATACATTTCTTAGCTAGGCATTATTGTTGTGCAGGTACGACAAAAGAGAGGTGTCAGTTTCATTAAGGTACTTTTATCAGTTAATATATGAAAAAATACAAATGTAAAGGATATTTGTAATAATAATAATAATAATAATAATAATAGTTCTTAAAGCTAGCGCATGCTAAGCTAGCTAAGGATAGCTCAATAAGGCCGATTAGGCGTATTTCCATTGGGGTCCTGTACTACTACCCCATCCCTTTGCTCATGAGGGATGGTAACGACTCAGTGCTTGTGAAAAATCTTTAACCCGGCAAGCGCGATAGGCCTCACGGAAGGCTTCCTATAGGGAACGCGATAGGCCTCACGGAAGCAAGACCATAAAAAAAGCCTTCCAAAAAAAAAAGGGCCTATCAAAACAAAGGATTTTGTCTCTAGGTGAGATAATTCCCCTCTAGTACTCATCCATGTGTTTCTCACCCCTCCCCCTCCCCTCCTTCCCCACCTTATTCCCCCCTCCCCCCCCTCCTCAATTATCACCTATTTTTCCTCTTATTATCATCATTTATCGGTTATTTTTCTCTCCCACGATAATGTAGCACAAGTGGGTTGCATAAAAGATCGTTATGCAACACCCAGACACCGGCACACACCGCCCCGCTCGTCTCAGTTGACTCCCAGACAGCGAGAGGGGAGGGCTGCCTGTGGCTCTCTCTCGCCTGAGATTATGACCGGGTGGCCAATATCTTCGTTTTTCACCACCCAAATGCTTTTCCCACTTATTTTAGCACTCTTGAAGGTTCATATATACATCATATATGTAAAATAAAAGCATACCGAAAACAAATAATGATTTATATTGTAAATATAACGAATTCTGTCAGAATCCAAGGCTAGAAATGCACAAATAACTACCCTAGCACCTAGGTCTATATCGCGCTTGTCAGGTTAATGCGCCGAGCGTGGGCGCGAACCTGGGCCTTCTGGGTGGAAGTCCGAGACGCTAGTCACTACACCAAGCGAGCCGCTTGTACAACATGCATGAATGAACTACCTCATGGTCTTGATTGAGAGTCCATTGTGAAATACAGTAACTCATTCACCATACAATACTTAGATTTATAAAACATTATGGTGCTTCAGGTTTTACAAGCAAAATTATTTATATGACTCGTCTATGCCGAAGACTTTCAGTACCTCCAAGCTCCAACATATATTATATAATGGAAATATAATTGCGGTAGCATATAACAAGGTTATGCATACACGAAAGTTCCTCTTGCATTTTCGAAACATAATTCAAAAGTCCACATATTATTATAGATTATTTTTATTAAGGATAT
Organism: Paralithodes platypus; assembly: GCA_032716605.1. Taxonomy (NCBI): domain Eukaryota; kingdom Metazoa; phylum Arthropoda; class Malacostraca; order Decapoda; family Lithodidae; genus Paralithodes; species Paralithodes platypus. Next base: position 9,959,997 of record CM064536.1, on the reverse strand, counting down.
ATTTGCCATCTCAAAACAGTACAGGTATTTAGAAATTACAGATTAATACCCATTTGCAAGGCACGACTTTATTACAATAAATGCATCGTTGTTAAGTTCCTTCAAATGTTGTCATTATACTTCATGATTGATGTCATTAACAAACTTGGAGGATCGAGACTAGATCATGAACATATTCGCATAAATCTCAAAACTTGATCAGTTCTAGTTTATAGTTTTACTAATTATCACAATTTCATGTTGGTGTCTTGTTATGGCTAGTATTCTCGTCAGTCTGTTACTAACTCATTCCCAATCTAGCATGGTCTACCATTATATTCTAGTTATAAAGGGGAGGTATTGTGGCATGGGTACTGAAATTATAATCAAAAGTTCCATAATTCAAATCCCGAAGTCTCAAGGTAATATGAAAGTGAGTTGTAATTAGTGTTAGTACTTCAATAAAAGCCCATGGATAAGATAAGAAACAATAATCTTCAGGTTTCCAATACTGTGCAATAGAATTGTATCTCAAAGTCTCCTCCCCTTATAAAAATTGACCTACTAGACAAGACAGAGAAAGGGGTGAGGGAACGCAAAAGTGGTCACGGACCATAAGAACTGGAACTTTAAACTTTGTTTCTCCTCGGGCTCTGTCTCGAGTCGGCCACCCCCAGTTATGGGGTATGTGCCTGAGTATACATACATACATACATACATACATCTCAAAATCAAAACATTTAGTGAAGTACCCGTTCAGTGGCATACAAAGTGAATGTTTGTGATAATGGGCTTCGGGTTTAGGAAGCCAGCGAAACCAAATAGTGGTGCTGTAAAATCGTTACGTAGAATAAGACCTCTAGAGGTAGTCGTGTCTAACAGTCGATATTACAAGCTATTATAAAGTCTAGGTACGATGCGAAAGTTATTAAAAATATATAACAAAATACAACACAGCCACAACGAAATACATTGTCAATTTACAATATAATACAACATATCACATGACACCAGCCCTATTCCCAGTTCTCTGTTTTTTCAATTACCTCAATTACACTCCAAATCCTACACAATCATACTTCGATGACACAGCCCACTTTACTGGCGTACCTCCTAATACCAACATAATTGAGGAGAGAAGGCCCCTAACAGGTGCTTTAACAACACAGATATACACCCATCCTCTCCCCTCATTATTTTTGGTGGACCATTTTATCGTGATCTTTAATAGTAAGATGTAAATCATATCTTACTCAGTCAGCTTCTCAGAAGGTGGAGGTGACGCCCGTAAAGAATGTATCACCTGTTCTAGTCTCAAAAGCGAGAGTGAACCATTTATTATATTTTATACAACCGATAAGCAGTAAAATACACCTTCTAAGACCATCTGTCCATCCCCTTATCACATATATACAACACATATTTAGCTTCAATCTATTTTCATTGCAAAGTTTCTTTTCTGTGCTTACCAGTTACCTACAGTATAGTTTTATTGTGCTATATATTGAGCAGGGAAGTACCAAGGGGAGGCCAAATAGGCATATGATAAGGAATTGCTGGAATTCCTGTGTCATTTGTTTGCGCCTTACCCTACTGTTTATAATTGTGCCTCACCTACAGAGAATTAATCCAGCTAACTCTCACAAACACCTCCTCCCCCTACTCATTTCGCTACACTTAACAAACACACCACACTTCTTTCCAACACACCTAAATTACCTTGATATTGGCTCTCTATAACTTTCACACTTTTTTTTCTTTTATTTTTTATATTTTTTTTTTTTTTTTGGGGGGGGAGACACTTGCTACAGGCAGCTTTGCCTTTTGTCTCCTCCATGCACATAGAAAACAACATCAGAAGGTCTGCTTCATAGAAAGTACTTGTATATATCTAAACTAACTTAATTAAATATAAATATATCTTTCACCACTCCTGTGAAACAATGTGTCAACAAAACATAGGTAACTTTTTATTCTATCAATTTCATTCGACCACTTTACCATACAACAACTCCCATAACACATTAACCACTACACTTGTCGAGGCTATATAAAAGGTGAGTATCTCGACATCTTTGAATTAGGTGTTTTGAATCTGGCGCCAATTGATACATATTTCCATGCGTGTATTAAGTCAGTCAGTCAGGATCTATGTACTTAGAATCTAATAAGTTTAAGCCATATAAATATACCTAATCATACATATAATGTTGTGATAGCCATTACAATAGATGATTAGATATATTGGAATTTATCAACGTATTTTCTGCGCATGTGCGTGGATACATGCGGATCTAAACTTTTCTATGAGTCACTCTAGCTACCAGACCCGTACTGACAATATCCTACACTTGTCCTAGATCACCTAACCAATTTCTAGCTGAGTCAACCTCTTACTTACTCATAAGTAGTGGCCAATCATTCTATACTTTCTCTCTAACTATCCGATCTATCAAAATTCTTGTATTGACGGGTTTTCGTATACAGTCCACTTAAATGTAACCTAATTATATATTTTATTCCCACCATCAGTGCAAAGTGGTCCTTTGTAACCTTCCTTTTTGGAGCCCTTTTTTGCCCGTTTTTCGCCCGTTGGTTTGTGTTGGGTTGTCGTCGTCCATAATCCGTTATGTTTTCCCCACCGGTGCATGTCAGGGAGGAGGACCTTCTGAAGCCGGCCCCAGTAATCCCCAGCGTCATTAAATAGGTTGACATCTTGGGCCACAGCTACGTCCGGGCGTTGTCCGTCGACAAGCCTATTTACCATCCATTTTTTCAGATTCGCACCTTCAGCCAGAGTGGGGTAAGTAATATCAGGGGTTCGGTAGCGTGGGAGGATTTTCTGTCCTATCAGCCAGATCTAACTTATCTTTTGCTGGGGGGTAACAATATCTCCCTGCTACCTACCCCAAGGACCTAGCCCTGTCCATCCAGGCTCTGGTCCAGGAGGTGAAGGAGAGGACCAGCGGGCACTGTTTTATTATCGGGATTGAAGCCAGGATAGCTCCACGTTATTTGAACGCCCCCCGTTACAAGTCCATCTGTAACGGGGTAAACAGGTGGCTGAAAAAGATGCTTTCCTTCACTCGTGGCAGGTATCTATCTATGGAAACCAGCCCTGAGGACTTCCACCATGACGGATGCCGCAAGTGACCATATATTCTGCCGCCTTGTTTACCGCACCCAATTACACTTTGGTGGCGACGAGGAGGCCCTGGTCCAACAGGCGGATGAGCAGCTACTGGGACAACAGTAGGAGAGCATATTATATTTTTCTTAGCATTTCTTTCTAGTCTTTCATTAAGCATTATTCTAGAAGATGTCCAAGATGTAATAATTTTCATTGATTGAAGTATGAAACTAGAAACATTGACTTAGTTTACTACAAAGGAATGAATATCCTGCAAGAAAGTGTGTGCACGATAATAACTAACCTTCGTCTACTGTAATTGTACATCAATCTGCCATAAAAGAAAGAAATCTACGCGCTCTCCTTTTGAAATAGAAAATAAGGCGACTTCTTTCAAGTCAGCAAAAAATAACCTGGACATACCTCGCATACTTTAATTTACTTCAACATATTCATATCTACTGTAAATATAGTACAATTAAATTATATTCTACTGTGTAAATAGTCAGTAAGGCGAGATGAGAAGTAGCTTAATGTTGGAATAGTAAGAACGAGGATGCTTACTATGAACTTGCTTCCAATTGTGTCACTACACTTCAAATAGAATTGAAGAAGAAAACAATGATGAAAATTAGTTGGATGTGGCACACTATTTAAAAGTAAAGGTATATGTGGGGAATTTAGATATATGTGTTAAATTACTAAATCACTGGTACATGAATTAATCCCAACAATAAGTTAAATAATATAATTACCAATGTGAAGAATTCTATGGGTGGACTCCGGTCCTCTTACACACGGCTAATTCACATGCATGACATGTAGGAATGTTCACATAATACAATATCAATACATAATGAACTTAGCTTAGAGGACTGGTGATGTAGGACTGTAGATATAGATTAATAGCGGTAGCACATGGTGAACTATAGATTGAGTCAAGACCGGAGGGGGGTGTTATCGGTACGGTTGATTTGACGAGACTAAGGACCAGCGTTCTGTCGCTTCGCGAGGTTACATATTATGACTGCCGGCTCATAATAATTCTAACCTATGATTTGGTTTCATAATACATCTAGAGCTGATGTGTGTATTTATGCATTACAGTTAATATTTAACCTACAATTAATAATAAACTACAGTACATAAGATACTAGCCGAAATCGTACTTACTATACAATACCGCCAAATTCAAATACCCAATTGGACTCAAAACTGTCGGGATCATCATACACTATTCCCGACAGTATACAGAAATCAGAAGATAGCGGTGGTAGTGAGAGTGGTATGGTTTAATCCTTCATAGAGCAAGTGACTAAAATTGATCATGCAAGGGATTAACAAAATTTGGATCTACGAGTGTGCCAATTTGCATTATCTTAAAAACACTCCCGCCTCACAAGGGTTAAGTGGTTTGTTGTGGAGTAGGCATTAATATGCGAGTCACTCTGGCGGTCAAGGCGGGTCTCAAACCCACTCAATACTAGTCTAGAGCTGTTCGAATTAGCCCAGCCAATGTATGTGGCTCTAGGCCAACCATATCACCAGATTGCCCTAAATCCATTATTTAAAAGGTCATATATCTCCATTTTATCCCCATTACCCATGTTTCACATAATAATACACCTGTTTGTATAGCCTTTTCCTATTAATTCATGCTATGCTACTAAACTAACACAAAATGTTCGCGGAGACATTCCCATACCACATTCTCTAGCACACTATTCTGCTCAAAGAGTTGACAAATTTCCCGTCTCATTCCTCCTACAACTTTAAATATAAATATTAGATAACATGTTTTGCACCCTCCCCATCTCTCTCTCTCTCTCGCTCTCTCTCTCTATATATATATATATATATATATATATATACTGTGTGTATATATATATATATATATATATATATATATATGTATATGTATACTGTATATATATATATATATATATATATATATATATATATATATATACCGGGTATATATATATATATATGGTCTTGCAACTGGACTGGTAATCCAATGGATCCGGGTTCGAAGTCCGATATGGCAATGGGGAGATATTATCGGGATGGAATTTGTTCTGTACCTACACCTTTTTTCAGTTGGAAACGATGGTTTCTCGTCCTTAAATTACGTATTTCATATCAATTATATATTTTACTTAAGATTTCGTCATTGTTCGAAGTGAATCGACAATGTCAAACAAATTGAACAAATAGTCGTTTGGAAATGGAGAATACACACTTGGAACGATATTTATCACTTGAAATACACACTTGGAACGATATTTATCACTTGAAATACACACTTGGAACGATATTTATCACTTGAAATCGGCCATTTTCCACATGAATTGGCATTGTTTGCACAATGTTAGACATATTGCAGTTGCTTTCAACAAATTTAGTTTAAAATTTCATGGAGAATATGAACTATTTACGCCAATTATTTAGTGTCGGGAAAATGAAACAAGTTACTATATTGCTTTGCAGAGTCAGTTTTTGTGATTGGGTATCGTTCTTCACACTTTGTTGTAGTTGGTTAATACGATTGAATCGAGGTGATGTTAGGGTCAGTTATAGTCGACATTAGTCACTTAGCCCTATAAATGTGTTTTTTAACCTCTGAAGTGCGCATGGGGGTAATTAGACACCACTCCCTGTGCGCATGTATTTGAGGTGTTTCCGTCACTAAAATATTCATTGTACCATTAATAGCAGTAATACTTATCCATATGCGCCTATTATGGGTTGATTATAAAGGTATTAACCTGAAACAACAATAAAACGAGTGAAAACAGCGTTTGGATGGTCAAAATCGGAGATATAGCCCACGAGTTGTATAATGTATGGGTGAGGCAAGCTGCTTTCCCGCCAATTTCTCCCAAGGCCACTGAGACACAGTCGATCGATACTCTCTCTCTCTCTCTTGCATTCGCTTGCTATCAGTGATGACCACACCCTGCAACCGGATTTCTAATGTTAGCACGAAAATATACCTCAGAATAAGGGAATAACAGGGAAAATAGGTGATAACTGAAGGAGAGGAGGAAAGTGGGGAAGGAGGGGAGGTAGAGGACTGAGATTTTGCATGGCCCAGGGGCCAAAAAAAATAAAAAAATACAAAAATAAAAGATATTTTTTTTTTTTCGATGTCAAAAGTTGATTTTTTTTTTCTCTGACTCTTAAAGAGTCTCCCCACAGTCCGCCGGGGGAACTCTTAAGAGTCTCCCTGCAGTTCCCGGGTTAATAGGATAAGTGGCGCTTGGTGGACTGGTACACGGGAGGAGATGACTACGTCGTTTTAACTACACAGCAGGTAATCAAGAGCACTATAACCTGGGGTGTAATGAAGAAATATATCGCGGCTGGTTAAGTCGTATTATTATTAACACCTAGAAGAGGGGTGACCCGCCCCGAGAAAGGCACTTTGCTTTATGTATCCCCACCGTAGGTTTTTGTCTTTATCCAATGATCATTATTGTTGTATACTTTTGTATATCTGTAACCCAAGCTAGCATTGCATTTGATGTGTATATTGTCTGGTCTTTCATATATATATTATGACATTCCTGCGTAGTTGCCTCGCATAAGAGGACATTCTTAATGGGATCTGTAAAAGTATCCGGATATAGTGGCGATTTTGCCTTGTGTCAGCTTTGACATAACCCAAAGTGGTGATGATTGACATTATTTACTGGTGGTGATTGATTATGGTGCTTAGACACAGTATGGGTATGTATACTGTATACTCTGCTAAGAAATACAATTATGTTGCCTGACATTATATGCATATTGAACCTTAACCCCTCCAATCCCAGCACTGTATAATATACGTCAGTAGATAAGTAACTCCCCAGTCCCAGCGACGTATATATCCGTCAGTAATGTACTTTCCTTGTAACTGCCTGTACAACCCTGTACCAGTTACCACAACCTTTTGAGCGCTGCTCTCATGTTGGCAACACTTCTCACAGCATATATAAGACCCGCTGAATGGTGGCAGGGCCAGTCTTGCCTCACTCTGGAGGTGGAAAGGTGGTCTCTCCTGCCATTTTGGCCATAATGCTTCGACATATTGCAGTTGCTTTCGACAAATTTCATTTAAAATCTCATGGAGAAAATTAACTATTTACGCAAATTATTTAGTGTCGGGCAATGAAGCAAGTTATATTATTGTTTTGCAGAGTCAGTTTTTGTGATTGGGTATCGTACTTCACAGTTTGTTGTAGTTGGTTAATACGATTGAATCGAGGTTATGTTAGGGTTAGTTATAGTCGACATTAGTAACTTCACCTCAACATGCCCTGAAATGACGGGGTTGAGCAGCCACACCCCAATCACGCCCAAAAGGATAGCAGTGATACAGAGCAGCAGGAGAAGATGACCTCAGGAAAAGGTCAAGAAGAATAAGACCAGACCAGCTTCCCAGGCTCCAATACCAGACGTAATAGGTCAGCCTACCCTGTTTCCCGGATTGACCCATACTCTAATCCCCGGGCAACTAGGTCAGTCTACCCCTAAAAGAAGTTCGAGTCCCCACCAATCGCTGGGACCCCAGCTCCTCCAATGGCAAGGACCGAGACAGAAACCCAAGGAATCTCATCAACTCCAGCCTGACTTGCAGTATGACGAGGAACTCTTTATGCAAATGCAACACCAAAAACCCTCTCAATACTTGCATAGATGGGAATCCCAGTACCCCCTCTACAGTACCTCCCGGGAAGACTGGGGATAGTACCACCTAAGTGAATCGTGACAGAACTATAACCTATAGCATAACAAAAGCTAAATATTAAGATGAATACAAAATCATCCAATACGTCACCATAGTACCCTCTAAAAATAGGGGAACCATATTGCAAGATCAAGAATCTCTGTGTGCATAAATCAACCCTCTCACGTTCTTGACGCAATTTTGAGCCTATTAGGGATACTTTAAAGCCTTTGTTACCATCAGGGGTATTTAGAACCTTTAGTTTAGTTACTTCAACCTCTGCAGTTGTCTTTGAGTTAGCTGTGGGCAGAAAATTAATTTTGAAGAAGTAATTATAAGAGTGAGAGAACTCTATTTATTATTGCTAATCTGGCAATTTCTGCGTCATCAAAACGTGAAAGGGTTAATATCTACCATGTATTTTTAGCTTAAGAACTACCTTCACCATAGCCAAAACAACGATATCCACATGTCCTTATGTTAACGAATTAGACCAAACTGAACACTAAATATAACCCAAATATAGCCGGAGTGAAACTGAAAAAAGTTAGCAACTATTATTGCTTTCCATCCACTGGCTACAACCAGGGTGGATTGGTATTGTTCATCCTATACGAGAGAGTGTGCTGCCCTGCCCCTGAAGTGAAAAGCCAGTTCCCCTCCACGTCCAGCCCAGCCGAACTCCGAGTCCTACGTCGTCCAGACTCTCGTTCATGGCCACCCAGATTTTATACCCTAAGTGTCTCTGAGTGTTATAAGTTGTGGCTATTGTTGTGAAGGTAAGATAAAATATGCGAGTATTCTATTGCACTTAATTATAGATCTGTGCCTAAGATCGATCTTGAATCTGTGTTATCGGTGTAACTTCTCTAACTTTGATCCGTACAGTGTTTTATTAAGTACGAGATATTGTCGAGCTAAATTATTACTCCTTCAGAAACCTAACTTGTATGTACGTTACATAGTAATTTTTACACGTGTTATTTAACCAGAATACTCTCAGATTTTATTCCTATGTATTAATTATTCTTTGTGTATTCAAGTCGAAGTGAAAGTGTATACAGTGAAGTGATTCCCTATTTTAACACCTTATTAGCGGGCTAGCGGTTTATTTATATGTACCGCCCAGCGGGGTGTTTTTAGCCAAAATAGGGCTATTTACGTGATCATTTTCATGCCTAAATAAGACCCAGAGCGTAAAACAAGTATCTATCCCTGAAAGGGCATAAACAGAGCTTTCCAATGACACCATAACGATCCTTTTATGATGGCTAGTTTTCTTGCAACAACCGCGCAACACGAGTGCAAAAAGCATGTAATTCGGTACTTTCCCCATACAATTCAGTATGTAGCGAGTGAGAGAGGGAGGGAGGAGGTGAGATTCGTGTCAGTAGGTTCGCCGCGGTGGTCTGGAGCAGTCATACGCTCGCTACTCTCCTGCCACCACTTGTCTCTCTCTCTCAGCAACATTACGTGCTGAAATTGCCACACGACCTATGTCGCGCGCCGCCAGATAGTCCAGATTTATTATACTCGACTTATGTTGCATGCCGACATATAGGGGTTAATTCAATATCTACCTAGAACTTTAGGATTTATATATCCATATAATTATCACCAGAGCATTGATATTTCCACCCTTTAATTTGAAAGAAAAGAACCCTTCCGTCGAGTTAGATTTAACATATAATCAAGATACTTGAATTCTATTAGTTCTCGTGAGTAATCTAATCATAATCGTGATTCGGGTCAGATAATTCTGTCCACCCTTTTCGAGGAACTCAAATTTTCCAGTTCTTGATTAGATCCGCCTATTATTTGGTTTTGGATTGTATTTATTACCTAATATAGTAATCACTTGATTTTATTCATATTTACGTTATTATACAACGCTACTTTAGTTCTGCGTTCTTTCGGATTTTCTTAACTTAAGTAAAGCTCCTTTCCTATTACCCTTTAGGGTATTCCTGAGTTATAACTTCAGTATTTTCATTATTAACTTTAAATAGCTACTTTGATAAGCTATTTTCCCGCACGTAAATTATTGTGCTCCTGAAGACTCGAATACATTATTCTTTCATTCGTAAACTTCTTATTATTCCTCACAAATCAGTCACTATAATTATTGTGATTCTGAGTTCATTTGTCCGTGTAAATTAACCTCATCCATGGTCAAATTTTATCTTCGTGTCCCGTGTGAGAGATTATTCACAATAATTCTTAGATAGTTGTATTCCAAATTAAACTATCTTCCTCTCCAGAATTAAGTAAACCGCCTAACGTTATCCCCTAAATTGATATCGCATTAAAGATATAGCTATTGCTCGAAACTGCAGTCCGCCTGAACTATAGGCTATAACGCGGTTCCTTTGATGTACCTACCTGAGCGCGGGCTGTATACCTGTTGTTTACCACCCTACCAGCTACGCGGCTGAGCGATAAGTTTCATACTCTATCGTATCTTGTCAGAATACTTCACGCTAGACATTTCGCTCACAGGCGTATTATTATCAAGGATTCTTGTCTGTGTATATGTTTATCTGAATATCCTTGTGTATGTCCATGCTTCCATTGCCACTCCAGTAATAACTTGAAGCTTAGTAGAGGGTGGAATTAGTTTGCTCTCTTATCCATGTTATACTGACTTGCTGTTCTAATAACAGTATAGTCTAGTACTACCATTTCTATATATATGCCCATGCTTTGAATAAATAAGAGAGTAATCTAACCTGTGTGTTTATTGTATTATCGTTGCCCTGATTGAGTATTTACCTATCAAATTCACACAGCTCGACGTGTCACTTGTTGAGATATAGTCCACATCTAATTATCTGAAATTCGGATTCTTAAGATATAATACTGAAGCCTGTTGGATTACAACCCAGCATAACATGACCTATAAACGTGTTTTGGAATAGGATAAGCGGCGCTTGGTGGACTGTTAAGCCATCATCACACATACACAAGTCGGTGCCCGAGTCCAACACCAGTGATGAAATTTCCATATTTGGCAAGGACTCTGGCATACTCTTCGTGACTCGTGTTACACTCGTGTGAGTACTGTTGGTATCGAGGTGTGTCCTGGGTACTCGTGACGTGGCCTAGAAATGTCAAACCAGCATGAAATTTCTTGCCCCCGTCGTCACGAGTCCGAAGAACATACATGTAGACTCCTGTCAACACGTGTTGACTCTTCATGACTTGTCTTGACTCTTGTTGAACTCTGCATAACTCTTCGTGACTCACTTGTGACCTGACTTCTTCAAAATATAATATTAAGCTATATTTCACCATATGAAAACATCGAAATTGCAAAGACCCTTTAGAAAACAGATCGAAAACATCGTAACTTCGGTGACCCTTTAGAAAACAGAGACCGATGTATATATATATATATATATATATATATATAAATATATATATATATACATATATATATTTGTACTATAGGCCTATACTTTTTACTTAGACAGTCTATCTGTCTATTTTACTGTCCTACTTTTCCTTCTGGGGACAGTAGGCTAGGAATCCTCCTCCCCTTGTAAATTTCATCTACTAGACGAGACAGAAAGGGGTGAGGGAACGCGAAAGTGGTACCAAACCATAACAAATTGGAGCTTCAAATGTTGTTTCTGTTCGGTCTGTCTCGAGTCGGCCACCCCCAGCTACGGGGTGTGCATGAGTATATACATACATATATGCCGGTACACCCGGATACCACAGAAACTAACCCAGGTGGTTATGAACCGGAGATTTATGCAGATCCTTTCTGGACGGCAGCGCTCTCTAACTATCACGGCGCGCGCCCCACCCCCCCGCCCCCCCCCCCCCCCACCACACACACACACACACACACACACACACACACACACACACACACACACACACACACACACACACACACACACACACACACACACACACACACACACACACGTTTGGAACCAATAGTGACGACTGTCAGTGTCGTGTATAATAATTATCGTGCTCGTATTATGCAACGTAATAATTATCATGCTCGTATTATGCAACGTAATAATTATCGTGCTCGTATTATGCAACGTAATAATTATCGTGCTCGTATTATGCAACGTAATAATTATCGTGCTCGTATTATGCAACGTAATAATTATCATGCTCGTATTATGCAACGTAATAATTATCGTGCTCGTATTATGCAAAGTAATAATTATCATGCTCGTATTATGCAACGTAATAATTATCGTGCTCGTATTATGCAACGTAATAATTATCGTGCTCGTATTATGCAACGTAATAATTATCGTGCTCGTATTATGCAACGTAATAATTATCGTGCTCGTATTATGCAACGTAATAATTATCGTGCTCGTATTATGCAACGTAATAATTATCGTGCTCGTATTATGCAACGTAATAATTATCGTGCTCGTATTATGCAACGTAATAATTATCGTGCTCGTATTATGCAACGTAATCAAATATTGATAGTATAAATAAGATACTTGCATTGTGTTTAGTTTTGTGTTTGTATTTTAATTCTTCCATATATCAACGGACACGAAAATATTGCCCCATAGATTTTAAGACATTAAAATTCAGACGAAACACTACCAAACCACCCAATGAATACAATGGTTTTCTATGTGTGTGTGTGTGTGTGTGTGTGTGTGTGTGTGTGTGTGTTAGAAGTCATCTGTAGTCATTACTATTAAATACATTATTGATATACCGTTCATCCATGTCAGTCTGAGCATAGTGGCCAGAAATGATGCTTCTCCACGCCACAAAAGGCGGATTTTATAGTATTACATTCTTTCTAATCACCTGAGTAAGTATATACAAATACGCATGGACTGTCCTGTCCTGTATGATTTGAACCCAGGTTAATCGCACTTGTAGAATATCTATGCTAGTGTTAGACAAATGCACGCCGTAATGTTAGAACGATGACACAAACACACACATATGAAACCTTATGCAATAACTGGGTGATTCGGAAGAGTCTCGTTTGATTCTTAATTTCATAAAACGTATGGGGTTACTCATTCATAAAACGTATGGGGTTACTCATTCATAAAACATATGGGGTTACTCATTCATAAAACATATGGGGTTACTCATTCATAAAACGTATGGGGTTACTCATTCATAAAACGTATGGGGTTACTCATTCATAAAACGTATGGGGTTACTCATTCATAAAACGTATGGGGTTACTCATTCATAAAACGTATGGGGTTACTCATTCATAAAACGTATGGGGTTACTCATTCATAAAACGTATGGGGTTACTCATTCATAAAACGTATGGGGTTACTCATTCATAAAACGTATGGGGTTACTCATTCATAAAACGTATGGGGTTACTCATTCATAAAACGTATGGGGTTACTCATTCATAAAACGTATGGGGTTACTCATTCATAAAACGTATGGGGTTACTCATTCATAAAACGTATGGGGTTACTCATTCATAAAACGTATGGGGTTACTCATTCATAAAACGTATGGGGTTACTCATTCATAAAACGTATGGGGTTACTCATTCATAAAACGTATGGGTTACTCATTCATAAAACGTATGGGGTTACTCATTCATAAAACGTATGGGGTTACTCATTCATAAAACGTATGGGGTTACTCATTCATAAAACGTATGGGGTTACTCATTCATAAAACGTATGGGGTTACTCATTAATAAAACGTATGGGGTTACTCATTCATAAAACGTATGGGGTTACTCATTCATAAAACGTATGGGGTTACTCATTCGTGAATGTAAATGTTGGAGGAAATACCATACATATAGTCATGAATACTTTTAATGATTCCGTAACATTAAAAGAGCAAGAAAATTATCATGCATGATACGCTGAGAATGAAGCCTCTTTGGTTCGAACCATGTGTTCGTGTGTGTGTGTGACCCCGTGATAGAGTGGGCTGCCGTCCAGAAAGGATCCACTACAAATCTCCGGCTCATACCCACCTGGGCTAATTTCTGTGGTATCCGGGTGTACATTGTCCGATGACAACCCAGATGACGGCACTCTTCGTGACTCTTGTTACACTCTTGTTGACTCTTGTTACACTTTTGTTGACTCGTACCGACTCTTTGTTTTCGTACCCTGGAATTTGATTTTGTTTTTATTTATTTTTTATACAGACCATGTGACAATTAAATGAGGAAACTATAATAACACATCTGAATAATGCCAACCTGACTTATAAACACAAATATGAATGTAACCAGACGACGATGCTGTTGTTTCAGTGGAATAATGGCTCTTTGAGCAGTATGTATCGCCTTACTAGTGGTTGTCCCCTCACAGGATGGGGGGCGCTGCTCAATAAACTCGCCCCTCGGGGCAAAATCAAAATCTCTCTCTCTCTCTCTCATTCAAACACTAACGAGTAAAGTACGGTGCACATACTCTAATATATATATATATGATGTCATGTTTACTTAGAATGTTGTACTTGTGTTTGAAGGAAGGACAATTTCAAGTTGTTACCCTAATCTATGAAGGAATACAGTTGTGGGATAAATTATACGGATTTCCACGACTCTAATGTGATGAAATCTTGATACTTGGTGATTTCCATAATTAATCAAAGGTGTAGAAAACGGCGGTCATAATGGATTGGCGTGAACAAAAGACTATTAGCTTACATCTCTCCCTATATATTTAATGAGGTTTTAATAGTTTTCATCTCCAGTTAATTGATGTTTTGTAAGTAACCTTTTTCTTATCAGAGCACATGTTTTCCTAAGCCAAGCATTTAGTGTTCATCTTTCATGTGGGCGAATATAAAGATGACAAAGGATATAAGAAGCAAAAGATCTGCTGCTCCTAGAAGTTGGTGAGTAAGTATAGTAAATGACTATATATATTTGCGGGTTGAAATGCCGATCTGATCACGGAACGTGATATTCCAAATTGATTAGTGATGTAATAAGATTCAGTATTTCAGCATCAGTGTAGTGACGTCATAAACTCATTCATGCTATTTACTGCATTGAAAAACTTGTAACTTGTTTAGTAATGAGCGCAGTGCCTAAAACAATGTGTTGTCAGTAGGCCTACATACGTCTCCAGGCCTCACCTAGAGCCACAGGCTATAAAAAGCACCCTGTCCAATTAGTTGAAGCAAAATTTCACTCCACACTCCCTCCGCCACTGTGCTCAGATTTACAATTTAACTACACTAATTATATGCGTACCAATGTGATTATATAACAGCTAATGAATTCGAGTTACGCAAAGGAGATAACTTAGCGATAACTAAAGTGGTATTTCACACACACACGCACGCTACAAATAATATACCTGTTGTGAACTTCCTATCCACAAATTGCTTCAACACCGCTGCTTTTACCGGATAAAGTTTGTGTTTATTGCCTACTTACAAATGTAAATGCTCATTACTAAGCGGAGAGGGAAATTATTATACAATGATACCTCTTTAATGAAATCCTCAGACTAAATATAATATATACTTCACAAGCAGATGACATAAAGCTATACTAAGCAACATTATTAATATTGTTCATGCATTGATTCATTGTCCATGCTTATATATTTAACCTTTCCTTTGTCCCATTTTTATTCTGTTACAGTTTTCGTTATATTACATATTAAAACGTGAAGCTCTCATTGTCAGTTCACTTTATATGCCCATTTAATTAATTGCCAGTCCCAAATCCCAACGCCCCATTCAACGTATAATGTAACAAATACGTAAACCATATACAACTACTACTACTACTACTACTACTACTCCTACTACAACTACTACTACTTGAGATGACAAGGCTGGAAAATGGAATTCCAAAAAAGACCACAAACCCATTCCCATCAATTGAAGGACCAACAACTCCCACGTATAAGATTGTGTCCATAAGAAGCTGGAAGAGAGACCGGAAACAACCTCCCCTGGACAGCAGCAACAACATACATCAGTTACCCGTATCATAGCTCCAGGAAAAACGCGCGGCCTCCGACACGCTTAACATACGTATGGGAGGACATCCGCCACAGTTTGTAGGTATGTGCCCTCAGGCACCAGGTAAACAATGGCCGCCTACACCTGGGCCGGATCTAGACTACGCAGAGGAAGATTTAATGCAAATGAGACATCAACCTCCTTCATTCCTCTCCAGTTACCTGGCGGTTCCATTCATCACTACCAACGGTAGGCGAGACAATGTTTGCAATCCAGCTAAACCAGAAGACAAACAAACCGCTCTATACAAGCCTTTAAATGGAGAGAGGCCTCCAATACTGTAAATAATTTATACTATGTACACCTAGGCTTTAACCCTTGTCTGGCGGGGGTGGACTTAAGTCGGGCTAGAGAACCATGGACTATGCGGCGGGGACCGACTTAAGTCTGTGTGCAATTTTGGAGCAATAATGGATCTGAGAGAGAGACGAGTGGGTGGAGGAGCGTAGGTCGGCTCATGACCGCTCGGCACGGGTCCCGCGCGACTACTGACGTTCACTTCACACACACCCACACTCACTGCCTCGCTACACAGGGAATTATGTAAGGAAATTACTGTATTTTAGGGATTTTGCACTCGTCTTGCACGATCTTTGCAAGAGAACGCGTGGTCGTAGAAGGATGGTTCTCGTGTCATTGGAAAGTTCAATTCACGCCCTTTCAGGGATACATAATTGTATTACGCTCTGGCTCCTGTTTATGCATGAAAAAGAGCACGGAAACAAGGTCGTTTAGGGTAAAACCCCCCCCCGCTTGCCGGGTAGTAGAAGTTACTGACGGGCCCGCTCGTAAGGCGTTAAGCTATTCACTTTCATTATTAATAAATAAAACATACCATTCCCCACATAAACATGAATGCATTGTACTTTTATGTCTTTAGACAACCATGCAATAAATCAGAAACGATATTTCCCAGGCCTCTTATGTTCCGGAAACACCCGACTTGTCACTCTCCGTAAAATCAAATACTACCTGGCCAAAAAAAGGGTAAAGTTAGGCAAGTCGAGGCACTGTGTTCCATGGGTAACCTGTGGGGGAGTATACCTGAACAACTCGACCGGATAGCACCATCCATAGAGGCTAGCCAAAATCCTCTTAGATCGTGCCCTTCAAGCAGAGACGGTGTCGGGATGAGAGAGTGTGTGTAGGCTATACCAGAAGTGACCTACACTAGTACTACCTGTGCGAGGGTATTCCCGGGGTTTTCCCTTGGCAACCAGGCCAAGACGGACCACATACTCAGTCGCCCCCCACATGTGTCAGATCTCTACAAGGCTACTCTCTTCTATACTCCGACTTAAAATTAAGTGCTTCTTGTTTACTTATTGTGTTTCGTAATTATTGCAAAGGTTCTGTAGGATATGTTATGCGTTCAAGTTAACGTAAACACCTGAGATCTTTTATTCTCACCTTAGTCCTTTTGTTACTCGTGTCGAGAGTACATACAAACACTATCCTTGGATTGATTTATATATATACTGCGTAATACATAGTCATGTATTGCCGCTAGGTTTATATATATATCCATTCGGCCCGATTACCCGCACATTACACGTAGATATTGTGAACACCCCTGACAGATCTGATACTAAGTTAATAGGATTATCAGGGTGCGTAAATCGTGTATAAATATTCACGGAGAGTGTTATCTATCGTGTCTTTTAATTAGACTCATTTTTATTTATGTTTCCCGGCTTCACAACCAGTGTAAACATATAACTTGAATTCATAGTCATTCTATTTAGTAGTAGCCTCGGAGTATCCAACGTAGAGCTTATACTATGACGATGTAATCTGCTTCGCTCTAGAGCGGCAATTATCGTATACACATAGCGCGAATTAAATCGATAACATCTAGAGTAGCACCTTACTCTCTCTACTAGGTACGTTGTACATACTTTGGAGGTCTTTTTAATAAAAAATTGAAAAGAGAAACGAGAAAGAAAAAAAAAAGTTGTCGACTAGGCCATTCCATCTGGCTCTTCACGCCGCTGTCAGGGGCGTACCTTCTAACCCATTCCGGATTAAAGGGCATCTCTTTCGCGCTACCACTCGGGTGCACACGTGTTTCTGGTGCTCCATATTTTGGTGCCTTCCACTCCTATCTTCGTCACCTTTTGGTAAGTTTTGGGCCTTTATTTGGCGCCTGGATTTAAAGATAGATGATCCGTATTTTAGGCACAACGTAAAATGGGCACTCAGGTGTTTAATTCGAGTGTTTGCGTTGAAAGTAGAGGTCTCTCATGTTTTCAGCCCTCTGCGCATGCGTGTCATTGGACACCGCTAATGTTTGTAAGGCCTTTGCCTTATTTTGCTTTTAGCCTTGCGGTGACTTTCGTTTAGGTTTTGATAGGTTCTATTCATTTAGGGCTTCTTGTCACTACCTTAGTTCTGACTTACGCGATTATATTTTATTTTTTTCAGTGGCTCGGCTACCTTCGGTTTTTCGGGTGATGTTATGGTGGGGGGCGCCGACCCGGGATGTCACTTGCCCCATGATGGTCTTTTAATGTCGCACTCACACCTCTTTGGGTGTGCGGTTGCTAGTGGCGTCCTTCTTTTATTTATTCCTATCACCTAGTGCCGATTAGGCTAACTTTTTGGGGGTAGCCTAGCCTACAGGGGGCATTTTGTCGTTCGATTCTGTTGCAACCCCTGGGGATGTCCCTTGACAACCCTTATTGTATTTTGTGGGGTTTGCACCAGTTATCTGACTACCTCTGGCTTTCCAGAACCCCAAATTTGTGTTCTGCTATTTACCTTGATTTTGCCACCTTAGGGCCTTGTGATTAGGCTCTGTCTTCCTCTGCTCCTCCCTGTTCGTGGGTCACGTCCCACGCCAGGTCGGTCTTTGGTTGGCATTTCCTTTTCTGAGTCCCTGCGGGGCCTATGTTTCGCAGACGCACACATTAATTATCTGTCCTTAAGTGTCGTCGGTGAGTGACGCTTCGGTCCTCTCTCACTTGGACCTGGCTCGCCACTACGCCCTGGAGCGTCAGTACTACCGCTCCGGGGCGAGCGTCTGGCGCTTCTCACCTGTCTTGTTTCCCTTACCCTGGCCCTCAGACTATTTATAGGAGGTCGCCGCTTCGCCCTGGGGCGTCGGTATTCCCGCTCCCGGGCGTGCGTCTGTCGCTTCAGCGCTGTCTTCTCCTTCTTTGGTGCCACTCTGGACCGAGCGTGAGACCGCTATATCGTCCTCCCGCTCAAGCGTGGCCGCTCCGCCCTGGAGCTCTGGTTTTTCACGCTCCAGGTCGGTTTGTTTGGTTTTTCGGCTCCCTCTCTTCATGGAGTCCCCCGCCCTGAAGCATGGGTTCTTCCCCCGCTCTGGGTCAGTCCTACTTGTCTCTGGGGGCTTTAGTCAGTTTCTGGTGGCTGTGCCCCGCTCTGGAGCGTCTTGGGACCGCTCCAGGGCGTGTTTGCCCCGTTCACGCTTTTTTTGGCTGTCCTGTTGTTCCGCCCCCGACCGGAGGGTGCCTTGATGGATCGCTCCTCTCGGGGTTTGGGTTGGGGAGTGCATTGCTACTTCTCAATGCCTGTTGATGCATCGGTTCTGGTGGTTAATGCTTTGTGAGCGTGTGACCGCTATATCGTCCTCCCGCTCAAGCGTGACCGCCCCACCCTGGAGCGCTGGTTTTTCACGCTCCAGGTCGGTTTGTTTGGTTTTTCGGCTCCCTCTCTTCATGGTGTCTTCCCCCGCCCTGGAGCATGGGTTCTTCCCCCGCTCTGGGTCGGTCCTACTTGTCTCTGGGGGCTTTAGTCAGTTTCTGGTGGCTGTGGCCCGCTCTGGAGCGTCTTGGGACCGCTCCAGGGCGTGTTTGCCCCGCCCTACGGCGGCGTGTGTTTCACGCTTTTTTTGGCTGTCCTGTTGTTCCGCCCCCGACCGGAGGGTGCCTTGATGGTCCGCTCCTCTCGGGGTTTGGGTTGGGGAGTGCATTGCTACTAGTCCATGCCTGTTGATGCATCGGTTCTGGTGGTTAATGCTTTGTGAGCGTGTGACCGCTATATCGTCCTCCCGCTCAAGCGTGACCGCCCCGCCCTGGAGCGCTGGTTTTTCATGCTCCAGGTCGGTTTGTTTGGTTTTTCGGCTCCCTCTCTTCTTGGTATCTTCACACGCCCTAGGGCGCGGGTTCTTCCCCCATTCTGGGTCGGTCCTACTTGTCTCTGGGGTGCTTTGGTAAGGTTCTGGTGGCTGTGGCCCGCTCTGGAGCGTCTTGGGACCGCTCCAGGGCGTGTTTACCCCGCCCTACGGCGGCGTGTGTTTCACGCTTTTTTGGCTGTCCTGTTGTCCCGCCCCCGACCGGAGGTTACCTTTCTGGTCCGTTCCTCTCTGGTTTTGGGTTGGAGAGTGCATTGCTACTTGTCCATGCCTGTTGATGCATCGGTTCTGATATTTCATGCTCTTCTCCCGTTTCCCAGGCTGTGATCCGCTCCACTTTGGTTGCTCTCCTGTGCCTCCCTCGCCTCCGCCTAAGGCCTCCGGGTACTGTCGTCTTATTTGTTCACCTGCTTGGGGTTTCCATTGGGGGGTGGGGGATCTCGTTTCGCGAAGTGCTGTCACACTATCGGAGTTTTCCTAGGCTAGACTACCTTAATGTCTGAAGGGGGGGCACAGTCCTCTTCTTTCTCTTTCATTTAGCCTCCTCATAGGGTTCCCTTCCCTATTGGGGTTTCTTCCTCGCCCATACAGGCCTAGTGATGAGCCCTAGTTACCTCCGTAAGTGGGTCGCTCTTCCGTCTGTTGGCGGGGGGCATTCGTGGCCTAGCCGATGTCGATGGGGGGCTGTTGCTCACTCTTCACACTGTTGCCAATTCTGTCCGGCATGTCATGGACGGCTCCTGCGAAATCTCAGAAATGTGAAACCATCTTCTTGGTCTTTTTTGGGTTGGCAACAGTGTCAGAGTTCCTTCTCGGGTTCGTCTGCCGTATACCCCAGGATCCCCGCAGGTGCGGTCTTCGGTGATCCTCTGGTTGTTTGGCCGCTCTCTGCCGTCCGCAATACTGGTCGGGCTAACATTCCAGCAAAACCGCAGTTTTGCGGTGGGCTCTACGTTCCGACATAACGCTTCTTTTTTCCCTGCCACTCTTTAGGCTAGGCCGACTTTTCGCTTAGCCTAACTTTTGGGGGGAGGGGCATTTTGGATGTCTGACACTGTTGCCTCCTAGGCTTGCTCTTGCTTGCCTGTCTACGGTTTTTCTAACCCATCTTGGGGGCACCAGTTTTCGTCTGCTTCCGGCTCCTGGGCCTCCGTCTTACCCTACATTGGACTCACCACTACCTTGAGTTCCTGAGACGCTGTCTTCACCTATATTGGACTCTTCCCCTACATTGTGCTTACCAGTACCTTGAGAGGTTTTTTCCTTCCACCCTCACCGGTGCCGCGGGTCTCTAGGCCGGGCTTCACTCAGCTCGCTCCGCCTTGGTGCATGGATGACTCCCGCTCCTGGTCGGTCCTCTGCCTAGACACCTTCTCTTACTGGACCGCTCTCTTCCGAGCCTCTGGCATTTGGGTTAGGGCCTCCCGGGGCCCGTTTCCACCCTAGGGTGGGTTCTATCCTCCTCTAGGTCAGGCCTATGCTTTGCCTCTCTTCTCTTTTCCCACGGACGCTCCCACGTCTGCTGTGCTGCTAGACAATTCGGTTGGGACGCTTGGATATAGATAGCTGAAAGTTTTTTACAGGCCTTTCCCCTTTCCTACGTTCGACTGCCTCCTGGCCCGACAACCCCTGTGGTGGTGGACGCGGCTCTGCCTGCGCCAGCCCCCTCTCCGGCTCCTTCGCCGTTCTTTCGTCGTGCTGCCTGGGAGCGGGCGGGGGTAAGTTTGCCAGCCCGTTAGTGTTCCCCCACTGTCTAAGTTTAAGATTCCCAAACGTGTCCTCCCTTCTTTGTATGGAGAGCCTGCGTCTTGGCAGACTATGGTGGCTACTCACCCGGAACATGCCGCCACTCATGCACTGGGGGGGGGGGGGGGGGGGCGGCCGGTTGCTGAGAATTGGGATATACGGTTTAGTGCTCCGGGTCTCTTCCGGGCACTGACTCCGGACGGCCTAGTCCCAGAGGTGGATCTCAGGCCTCATCCCAGTAGGTCGGATTTGCAGTTTTTTCCATACCGTCCTAGGGTGTCTCCCTCTGGGTCTCCACGTTTCTGGTCGGACTACATTCGCCACGACATCTTCGCTGATGCTCCCGTTCTGTCAGCCCTTGCCGGTCTTCCTCTGGTGAAGAGTGCTCGCGATGCTGAAGGCAACGTCATGCTCGGGCTCACCAATCTTGAGGACTGGCCTTGGGATCGGTGGCTGGCGGAGGGGGTTGGTTTTGGCGTCAGGTCTGCTGGGGCTTTGTTTCTCTCCCACCACCTGACTACACTTTTGTGTCTGGGCTCGTCCTGTCATCGTCCGAGGTCTCTCCCACACATTGGTCGTGGCTGCATGCCCCAAACATTGTGTTAGACCAGTTGCCCGAGTCTTTCTTCGTGCCATCGGAGAAGAGTGCCCTCGATCGGGATCACCGGCTCCGGCAATGCGCCGCTCGCTTGCTCTCCACCCTCCTGGGTTCACCCTCCTGGGTGAACTCTCTGCGGGCCATTCCCGTGTTATTCTCGAAAGGGTTGTAAAACAATTATATGCTTCACAAGGGATGCTGAGCCTGGTTGATGGAAAGCAAGGGTTCCTGAACAAGGTGGGTGTACATTATATACTGTATGTACAGTAAATATATATATATATATATATATATATATATATATATATATATATATATATATATATATATATACCGGTATATACAGTATATATATACAGTATATATATATATATATATATATATACCGGTATATATATACTGTATATATATATATATATATATATAATTGTTGCTAGAAACTCTCCCTTGGATGATTCTGGTGCTGTTCCTCCCTCTCTTACTTATGCCTAATATCCTAATCTCTTCTAAAGATGTACTTTCTACCCTCTCTTGGGTTAATACTAAGAAGGCGTACGGTGCGGACGGTGTTCCTCCTGTTGTACTAAAAAACTGTGCTTCTGTGCTGACCCCCAGCCTAGGCAAACTCTTTTGTCTCTGTCTCTCCTCTAACGTCTTCCCTTCCTGCTGAAAGTTTGCTCTCATTCAACCTGTCCCAAAGAAGGGTGACCGCTCTCAACCCTCCAACTATAGTCCCATTGCTCTCATCTCTTGTATCTCTAAAGTTTTTTAAACTATTCTTGTTTCCAAATTTCTTAAGCATTTCTTTTCTCATAATCTGCTCTCAGATCGCCAGTATGGCTTCCTTAAGGGGAGATCTCCACTCGACGGATTTTTTTCTTGACCCCTTTCTCCCTCATGTTTAGCCCCATTGATTTTGATATTATAAAACGTTTGCCCCATTAGTTTAGCGATTTT
This sequence comes from Paralithodes platypus, assembly GCA_032716605.1. Classification (NCBI taxonomy): domain Eukaryota; kingdom Metazoa; phylum Arthropoda; class Malacostraca; order Decapoda; family Lithodidae; genus Paralithodes; species Paralithodes platypus. The sequence goes on along the minus strand of CM064536.1, from coordinate 9,936,788 downwards.
AAGAACTTTCACCCCATATTAAGACCTTTCGTGCCATTCAGGTGTCAATTTTATCCTGGTGAGCGATAGCGAGCCTGTAATTTAAGAGGAACCGGCCTTCGGCCGGCACATTTTTATACCGAAAAATGTACAAATTTATCTTGAAAGGGACTCAAGGGGGTGTAATTTTAAGTTTGATGGAGGTCTATGGAACAAACTGAATACCTCCTCTTAAGGGTCGCTCTACTGGTAATCTTCTTTTATATCTTACTAACTCTTGGTCATCCAACTTTCGGGACTTCGGTGAGACTTTTTCTGTTTCACTAGACATATTGAAGGCCTTCGATAGAGTCTGGCACAAATCTTTCATTTCCAAACTGCCCTCCTTCGGTTTCTGTCCCTCCATCCGTGCCTTTGTCTCTAATTTCCTTTCCGGCTATTCCATAGCTGAGGTTGTGGACGGCCATCGCTCATTTCCTCATCCTATCAACTCCGGTGTTCCTCAGGGTTCTGTCCTATCTCCTATTCTCTTTCTAATTTTCATAAATGATCTTCTCAACTGTACATCCAGTCCCATGCATTCATATACAGACGACTCTACCTCACACCACTCAATTATTTTCCAGAAAGCCCCAGCCAGCAGTCCCTCAAAAGCAAACGTAATGAAGCCATAAATTACTTATCTTCTGATCTAGCTACTATTTCCAATTGGGGTAGAGAAAACCTTGTTGCATTTAATGCTTCCAAAACTCAATTTATCCATTTTACTACACGTCAGGAACCTCCAGAAGACTATCCCTTATTCATCAACAATACAAAAATCAACCCTTCATCCTCTCTCAATATTTTTGGTGTCTCTTTTTCTTCTGCTCTCACTTGGAATTTGGAAGGACCATATTTCCAGTCTCACTAAGGCAGCCTCCCAGAAGCTGGGTGTGCTCAACCGCCTCAAGGGTTCTTTACCCCTGCACAGCTTCTTGCTCTGTACAGGGGCACAATGCGTCCTTGAATTGAGTATTGTTCACATGTGTGGGGAGGATCCTCTCACACCGCACTCCTAGATAAAGTAGAAAGGAAAGCCTTTCGTATCATTAACTCCCGTCCACTCTGCAATCTCTCTCTTCGCCGCAATGTTGCATCTCTCTCGCTATTCTATCGCTACTAAAATAATCAGTGTTCCTCGGAGCTTTCCCAGTGTATACCACCTTCTCTACATAGGATACGTAGTCCCTGCCTTGCAACACAATCCCACCCCTACTCTGTACAACTCTCCAATCCAAGAGTGAAATGGCTCAGTTGATATCGTGCCTGATTCCCGCCTTGAAGGTCTCGCGTTCAATCCCCGCTCAGATTGAAAAGTTTTTCTGGGATATAGCCGGCGGTTACCATCTCCCCATGAGCAAGGTGGATGGGTAATGGTCTCTGGTAGACTAAAGAAAGCCAAGCGCTTGTGAATCCTCGAAGCAGGAGATACGGGCGCTATATAAATAACCAGAAGATTATTATTATTATTATTATTATTCAACTGCTGAGCTCTGGAACTCTCTCCCAGAATCAGTCTTTCCCTCTTCCTTTGAATTCAATTGCTTCAAACACCGTGTGTCCAGGCATTTTAGCTCAAACGTCCCTGAATTTGGGCCCTGTCACTCTTTCAACTCTGAGGGAGGCACTCGCTGCAGGTAGTTATTCCTTTTGACTCCCTTATTCACATAGAAAAAAAAAAAAAAAAAAAAAATTATATATATATATATATATATATATATATAACTATATTGATTTGCCTAGGCACCAGAGGTTCCCAAAGTCGTATTGCCTATCCAAATAAGGGAGAGCTTTTAACTAAGGTGGGGGACTAAGATTTGAACATAAACATGAGCTTCGGTGTATAGGGTTTATTGAACATAGATAAATAGTGGTTACAATACAGAAGTATAGTACATACTGTAGATAAACTCAGGTACTAAGGGAGTGCACTTGATATTTAAGGCAAGGTAACATGGATATATAAAAGCAAACTTTCTAAATATATGCAATGGAGATCGAAGTGATTCTTTAAGCAACAAGTTTTTAATATATACATTTGGCAATTAGAGAATGGTTAAAACCAGAGGTATTATGAATGTGTAAGGTATATGATAATGATAATGAGCAGGCCGAGATTAATAACTATATAAGTTAACTTTGGACGGATATTGTAAGTGAAAGGAACATTAGAATTAAAGATATACAGACGTTATTAACCTTTTGAGTACCAGCGACGTGTGTTTATTTTTCTGTAGCTGTATTTATATGACATAATGCAGCTTAGGAAGGATCTGTGGTAGTTGTTGTTGTTGTTGTTGTTGTTGTTCCCCAAGCTGCCTGGCCGAACAGCCCCAAGGCCCCGAGCAAGGCCAAGACCATAACCGAGCGCCCCCACAGAACCCTCCCTGCCGACCACAATAAAGCCTGGGCGACCGAAGCCACTCCATGGCGGGGAGTTGAGGAGGGTGCGGAAACGCCCGGGAAACCAAAGCCCCACCCAGGGCCCTGTGCCCCTCACCAATTATGAAGAGAAAGTTGAGGGGCAGGTAGTGGTAGTTGAAAGGGTTGGTTGAGATAGTTTGAAGTCTTATTATTGCTAATCGTTCTTCCTAAGCTGAATAAAATCGGTTAATTGTTGCCAGAAGGTGGTGAAAAGGACGTCCCTGGTACTGAATGGGTTAACCAAGATGTCAACAACTTCAGAAGTTCAGATACCAAAAAATCCTCATTTATTATTCAGAAATAATATATTCGTGTTTAGGGATGTTATTTATTATGCAAAGAGGGACTCTGAAAGCAGAGCCAATATAAATGGAACTCAATTGAAAATCAAGGGTCGCAGCGGCGAATATCTTTCCGAGACTTATCAGGGATCTCAGGTGTTCTCTTCTCTCTCTCTGTTGTCGAGGGGGACTGGGATCCGTACTTCCTCTTCTTTCTCTTTGTCTTCTCCATCTTCTTTTTGTGTTTATTCTTCTTAGTCTTTGCAAGAGGGATAGGGATGCTGATCTCTCCTGAAGGCTCGTATGGGGCCCCAAACATGTTTAAGCCCCTTCCTGATGAGTCCCGTCACCAGACGGGCAGCAAAATCCATCTATTATGTAACCTGGGAGCAAGGAAAGCGGTTGCAAGCAGCACAAGTCCCCTTCATCTGTCGCCCACCATGTCTGGGCTGGCACTGATGTTAGAGAAAGACTTCTAACACCTCACTGCAGCTTTACAAATAGCGAAAACAGCTCAAAATCGTTCATTTTTTGCGATTTTGGCTGACTTTTGCAACCGGATGTCGTACAGTAATGATTCATTTGTCATTGGAATGCTCAATTATTGTACTTTCACGGATGTATCATTGTATTACGTTTTGGCTATTGTTTATGCATGAAAATGTGCAGGGAATGAAGCTCAATTAAAGCCAAAAACCCCGCAATGAAGGGATTAAAGCAGAACAGGGAAACGCAAATTCTTACCCAGAACAAGGATTGCTATAAAATAGGTGGGCCTCGCAAGGGATCCTGAACGAGGGTTTTCACAGTCTTATTGTGGGGTTGGGGTGGCTCTTGTGCCATTTTAGTGCTGATCTGGTGTCTTCTTCCTTAACCCTTAATTAGCGGCTCACCACATAAGTCGAGTTAAATAAAGCTGGACTATGTGGCGGCGCTCGACATAACTCGAGTGGCAATTTCAGCACGTAATGTTGCTGAGAGAGAGAGACAAGTGGTGGCAGGAGAGTAGCGAGCGTATGACTGCTCCAGACCACCGCGGCGAACCTACTGACACGAATCTCACCTCCCTCCTACCTCTCTCACTCGCTATATAAGGAATTGTATGGGGAAAGTGCCTAATTACATGCTTTTTGCACTCGCGTTGCACGGTTATTGCAAGAAAACTAGCCATCATAAAAGGATCGTTATGGTGTCATTCGAAAGCTCTGTTTATGCCCTTTCAGGGATAGATACTTGTTTTACGTTCTGGGTCTTATTTAGGCATGAAAATGATCACGTAAACAGCCCTATTTTGGCTAAAAACACCCCGCTGGGCGGTACATATAAATAAACCGCATAGGCCGCTCTTAAGGTGTTAAACTCCACCCTTTTGGAAAGTGAGGTAGAAGGTGAGCTGCCAGTTATGCGATGTAGGCTGGCGATGGGCAGTGTTCTGACATCATGCGCCCTGTGATTGTCTGTGATGGCAGGCAAAATAGAAAACGAGTTGGCTGGTGTCAGGGCAAACTGTTTTGGAGGGGTCACTGTGGTATCTTCCTGTAGTTGCAGCATCGTAATTCTGTTTATGGTGTTTACAATTTGGTGTCGAATGATGGTGCTGCTGGTTTCTTTGACTCGCTCTTTCCCTCTCTTAGACATACCATATATATATATACCATTATATATATATATATATATATATATAAATATATATTTTTATTTTTTTTATTTATTTTTTCTATGTGAATGAGGGAGACAAAAGGCATAACTGCCTGCAGCGAGTGCCTCACCCAGATTTCAAAGAGTGACAGGGCCGAAAGCAAGGGACGTTCGAGCTAAAATGCCTGGACACACGGAGTTTGAAGCAATTTAAGTCATAGGAAAAGGGAAAGACTGATTCTGGGAGAGAGTTCCAGAGCTCAGCAGTTGAATAGAAGAAAGTCTGAGAATAGCGCTTCACTCTTGGGTTGGAGAGTTGCACAGAGTAGGGGTGGGATTGTGTTGCAAGGCGGGTACTATGTACCCTACGTAGAGGAGGTGGTATACACTGGGAAAGTTCCGAGGAACACTGATTATTGTATTAGCGATAGAATAGCGAGAGAGATGCAACATTGCGGCGAAGAGAGAGAGATTGCAAAGAGTTCGTGAGTGGACGGGAGTTAATGATACGAAAGGCTTTCCTTTCTACTTTGTCAAGGAGTGCGGTGTGAGAGGATCCTCCACACACATGTGAACAATACTCAATACAAGGACGCACTGTGCCTCTGTACAGAGCGAGAAGCTGTGCAGGGGTAAAGAACCCCTTGAGCTGGTTGAGCACGCCCAGCTTCTGGGATTATATATATATGCCTCTAATCAAGTTTTCATAATCCCCATTATAATAGGTTCTTATTACAAGCAATTAATAATTTTTCTTTATTACTCAAACTTTCATCTTTTCACTTTTTTTTTTTTAAATCCTTCTCTCTTTGTTCTTTCCATTTGATATGCGTATATGTTCTCTCTCTCTCTCTCTCTCTCTCTCTCTCTCTCTCTCTCTCTCCTTTTATATGAACAGTATAATACTTTATTCTTCTTCTCTTGTTTGTTTTCCTTTCTCTCTAGCTCTCCCTACATTTTCAAACACCTATACTACAAATTTGTTAACAAATCATTTCAGTTTCTCCATATCCCTTTCTCCTTCAATTTTATTTGCCATTCCTCAACCGCCTATTCACCAAATGTATCAGCATATCATATCCTTGTATTCCATTCCCCTTTCTCTCTTGTTGTCCCTACTTCTCCTCCCCTCTCAGCCTTCCCAAACGGTTCCCTCAACTCTATCCGCTTTAAGACCTCTTCATTATTTTATCACCCCTCGGCTGTTTCTTCGCCGCATCGCTGGCGACTTGGTGTGCTGTGATGTGGTGTGCTGCTGTGTTTAGGCCCAAGATACAATAGTCTTGAGGGCTTTTTAATGGCCAGATTTTCCTTAGGAATCCATAATTGCTTCTAATATTAATCACATTTCATTACCCAATAGTATCCTATAAAATGTCCGCTAATGCCAGGTTTCTATTTCCTGCGATGTGAACACAAGCATTAGGTATAAAGAGATTGAACTAACATAATTGTGGATCGTATTTGTGAGCTGAACGAGTCAGTTTTTGTGGAGCATTTCATCGGAGTCAAACTTATGCTTTAGTTGATTCGAGGATCTATTCTTCTCGCACCCATGCTTACGAATAGGTAATGTAATGCGCAGATTCATAATGAAAACAACACTCAAACTATGATGATATTTTATACCGGATATCAGTCTATCATACAATCCGCTCATATAGCTTCTCTGGCTCTAATTTAGTGACAGGTATATTGAACATGCTGGCCAGATAAGTGTAATGTGACATGGTATGATAGAATGTCTCAAACCCGAGTTAAAAGAACACTATTCGAGACAGAAGATTATTTTTACCTTTATTATTACTAATTTTGTAGCTCAGAACCTTGAATTGTAATACTCAATACATGAATAGAAAAATAGAGACCTCAAAATTATGAGATAATTTGTAAAATACTTCAGACTACGATACAACTTGCTACTAAAATAATCTGTGACTCCGGTTCATTTTGCTGTCTGGCGAAGCATACGATATGGGGAACATGTAGGCTTCGCTACATTCGAATGTTGAGTTCAACATATTCTAGATTATGGTTTTAGAACCGGTGTGACGCTCATTTGACCTCCCAAACTAATGGTTACAGTCTGACTGTCAGGTCGATCTATTATATCCTCATAAAGCCCGAGCGCCACCGTCTTGTTACTCAAGACTCCTACACTTTCCACGACCCGAAACATACCAAGTTAAACTTGCCATGTAGGGCTGCTAGATTGGCCAAAGCAACACAACAACGGAAAGAGACCCATCTCAGGGTGGCGAGTACTCTAGCCAGAACGATAAAAAACGCTTTAATTCTAATTCGGCTTAAATAGAAGGTTGGTAATTGTACACTGCCCTAAATATAATATGTTAGTAGGTGAGCAGGACATAATGGGAGAACGACAATTAATTATAGTAAAAACTGGAATATTCAAGTTCATATTTGTGAACTCTTGACTTGAATGCTTTCAGATTTGGAACATTGACAGGATGCTCCGTTAGTATGTTCTGTTCTTGCCCGGCACGAGACAAACGGTTTATACTGTAGACCCTGACTTCGGTGTGACAATGTGAGACTAAAGGCGATGTCTCACGAGCGTTTTTTCTGGCATTTTTTAATGAGCAAGTTTATTCCTGTAATATTTCGGGTTTCTTTTTCATTGTTATCTGAAACTAGACAGAGTAGATTACGTTAGGAGGCTGAACTCTTGTAAATCATTAATGTTGAAGTTATCAAAACCATGATTAACCTAAACAAAAAATGCTCGAAAATGCGCTTGTGTGACACTGCCATGTGAACGCTTCTGTCTCCTACGAAATATTTAGAATGTGGGAATACTAATACAATGCCAATATACTGGAAACAGCAAGGGACATAAATATGGCTTGTCAGTGGGTTTTGTGAACCAGCAAAAATGTAATCCCAATATTCTATATTTCAATTATTTCCTAAATATAATCATATTATTATTCATTTATGTGGTCCTAAATTTCCCAGCCAATCAGCAAAGAGAGTCAGTCAACAAAACTTGCAGTTGTGAAGGTAGAAGAGAGGCGTGGCTTTGCAAACCTCACCGCCAACACTGATTGGTCAATTGTATATCCAATGTCTTCACAATCTTCCTACGCTCCACATCCCGTCAACAGCCTGTTTATTCCCTTTGGGCAAACCTCATACTTCCATAAGCTCAGAGAAATTAAGGCAAAACCGTTGCCGGAATATTATGAAGAAAGAAAACAAATTAAACTGGAAGAAATGGATCAAAGCAGCCGCCCAGGGGAAGGTGTCACAGTCCGCCCGGCTTGTTCAATTAGCGCGCTCAATGATGTGATAGGTGGGTATATAAGGAGGGAGCACAGCGTGCCAGTCCTCACAAATCCTACATTACCTACTTTACCAAAGGACATCCCCGTCCAAGACCCCTATGCCTAAACTCCCGAGCGCGTTTCCCTAAACTCACAAATAAATGTCTCTCCCACTAACAAAGTACTCGGCCTCACATTTGACAAATTCCTCCGATTCCATCATCAAGCTAAAACTTCCACTGCCATCGCATCAAAATCCCTCCAAACCATCTTTAGATTCCGAAATGCCTCAATTAAAACCAAGCTTCACTTATATAAAGCACGAATAAGACCTCTTTTGTGCTACGTCCCACTCGGCATCTCTCTTTCGGCCCCTACTAACCAACTAAAATACCAAAAAGTTCAAAATACAGCACTGAGATGGATTTTCGGGACTCAGTGGTTTGAATTCCAGACGGCACAACATCTTCAGATCTAGCCCGCATCCCCCCTCTTAATACATATTGGAATAATTTAGCAGAAAAACAACTTATTAAACTTGAGACCTTTCACGATAACTTCACCCAAATTTTCAATAGAATTTTACACCCCCCCCCCCCCCCCTTGTCAAATCTCCTTCACCCTGACAACAGAGAGGCACCCATTCCTAGATTAACTTCCAATAATTAAATTTATAACTTCACAGACCAACCCAACAAATTTGCATTAACACCAACCCTTAGCCAACTATAACTAAATTACAAGACAACACCCATTTAACGTCAACTTCAAAATAAATAACAGTACAGCCACCATACAAGTTCTACCATTGACAGGTCTCTCCCCACATTACCCCCTTATTTTGTACTCTATGCCACCCAAAATTCCCCCCCTCCCCCTCCCCCGTCTATACTATTTTCGTATTATTACCACCCTAAATTGTTAAAACCAAATTCTCCAGTAGACTTCCTCCTGCCCATAATCAAGCACTTTCGATTTTATACCATCCAAAATTATTTTGCTCTCACCATCCCCAGCCCCCTTCTTGGCAAGCCATACTGAATCACGGTAAAGTAACTGCTCTAACGAAAACAATTCAACCCCAACCCAATTACTCAACTCACGCACGTTGGGGCAAGCCCCGACACCCTATTTCTCTCACTATTACCACTGTCTCTCCTTCTTAACCAATAAAAACTTCCCTTCTTTCACCTTCACCCACCTTTTCTATATTCATTCATTCATTCATTCACTCGTGCCAGTTGACTGGCACATATCAGCCTCAACAGAGCAACAGAGCATTCAGAACTTAGGAGTCCGTCCTGTAAGATGAACCTATTCCTTATAGCCCTAAGCTGAATAAATCTATGATAAATAGAATCTAAATCTAATCACTCAAGAGGAAGAGCAGACTCTGAAGACACTGTTGTGTCTTCAGAGCCTGCTAATATTCATGCCAGTGGAGAGAGTGTATAATGTTGCTGAGGGCGGAGTAGAGGACTCTGGAGACACCATGGTGTCTCCGAGGACGGCCAGGATCAGCATACATAATTTTGCAATGAATATACTTGTTTTTATGAAACTAGAGTGACATACTCCGGAGACACTGTGGTGTCTCTGGAGTCTGCCAATATCGGTATACAAAGGAATACAAAGGAAGGCAGGGAACAACAGACCTAATGGTCCTTACAAGGCTGCTTGTATTAAAAAACAAAAACCAATAAAGAAGATTGCCACAGCCATCAACTGGAGGGTTTCAGCTCCAGAAAGACTGTGGTCAGAAAACATAATTATAGCACTATGTATACGGATACGGTCACGTTACTCAGGCACAAACGTAGTTAGTCGGCGATTTGCGGCGAGATATTCATCAATGCGATATTTAAATATCTGGACTGTATGGAAATTTATTCCATAAGTTGACTACTCTGTTGAAAAAGAAGTGCTTCGCTTCATGTGAGTGAAATGCCTTTTCAACAATTTTGTAACCATTACTTCTTGTGTAATTTGAGTTACCTAGTGTGAAGTACTTACATGCATCCATGATCTCATGGCCTTTGATAATTTTAAAAACTTAGATTAGGTCCCCTCGTATTCTGTGTTTTCTCAAGGTAAATAGGTTTAACTCTATTAGTCTTTCCTCATATGGTTTATTTCTTAGTCGGGGAATCATTATAGTTACTCTACATTGTACTCTCTCTGGTTTTTCAATGTCCTTTTTATAGAATGGCGACCAAAACTGGACACAATATTCCAAATGCGGACGAACCAATTAATTATATATCGTTTTCGGATTTATGTTGTTTATGTTGATATATCTTATGTACTCTTAAAAATATCAGGGGACTAAAATAATACTTGCTTTAATATACAGACCTCCAGCTCAATCGGTCCAACCTGACAAAAAGATTTACGAAGAAATTGCAGAAATATGTAACATTCAAGATACCGTAATTCTTGGCGACTTTAATAATTTACCAGTAACTAAGTGGGACGATACGCTTACTTCTCATTCTGGACATGACCTCTATGCCAACCTGCAATCATGTGTTTGACCTTGTACTTGCAACGAAATAAAACTTGGTGGAGGGTTTGAATGTTGGTGAAGAATTCAGTAACGGCGACCATCGGAGGATCAGTTTCAGTATAAAGTTTAATTGTAATAAATCAAATAGCAGCAATGAGAAAGTCCCAAATTTAAAAAAAAAAAAAAAAAAAAACTTTCATAAACTCAGAGCAATACTTAAGAAACAATGATGATATTATGTAATATGTGTGACAGTGTAATACATAATTATTATGTTCTATCCAACAACCAACTCTACTCCTAAAATCGATTAATGAAATATTACAAACACATGTTAATAGATTGTTATCTCACTGTACATTATGCCGAACAACAATGCATATTGGATGTTCTCATTGATTATGCAACTTCGACTTGTATCAATCTAAGCATGTACACACATCCCAACTGCAACTCACGTAGGCTATGCATATGTGAATGGAAAGAGCAATTAATGGGGCCTTAACCACTAGGGAAGTCCTCTCGATAAATTACTCCTGAACCAATATAAATTATTATGTTCTATCCAACAACCAACTCTACTCCTAAAATCGATTAATGAAATATTACAAACACATGTTAATAGATTGTTATCTCACTGTACATTATGCCGAACAACAATGCATACAATTTGTATGACTTGTAGCTAATAGTTTTCCTTTTAATGGCTACTATGGACAGACAATAATTAGGCCTACTTCAACAATATACAACACAATAATTTGATTAGTAAATATTATAAGGAGGACAACTTCAACAAAAGAATCAAGGCCCTTAATCTTTCAAATCCACTTTCTCTATTTCATTTAAATATACAAAGTATTCCCAGAAACTTCCTTAATTTTACGTGTTATCTTCGATGTCTAGATGTTGATTTTACTATTATAGGACTAACTGAGACGTGGATCAATGAAACAAACGTCAATATACAGTAATCTTAATATTTATACACACACATAGGAAATTACAGGAACAAGAGAGGAGGTTGCTTGTCCCTGTATATTCAAGAACATATACCCTTTTCAAGGAGAGAAGACATCCGTTATGAATGATTATATTGAAACAGTATTTATAGACATACATTATGTAAAATACAATGAAGGTTCAACTATAATTGGAGTTATTTACCGGCCACCCAATTCTAGTGCAACAACAGTGTAGATAGTTTCTTAGACCATCTTAATGATATATTACTTAAATTGCACCAAGAGCATAAACAAATATAAGTAATGGGATATTTCAATAATAACTTGTTAAGTGATAAGAAAGTCAGATCAGTATCAGATTTCTCGGATGTGATGTTCTCATTTTCCTTTTTACCAATGATAAATAACCCCACAAGAATAACCAAAACATCTGCTACACTTATTGATAACATATTATGTAACAATATTCATGATGCTGGTCTTTTCAATGATGTTTTCTACGCAGGTATTATGACGTACAGATCACTTTCCAATTTTCAGTATTATAATTGATCCAGATATTATAAAAGAAGAAAAATACGTAACAAAGAGATCAAGTAATGAAACATGTGTAGCAAATTTCCAAGATAAGTTAAGGTGGCACCGTTGACTGGGCAAGTACTGTGAATTGCAATGGCTGTCAGGAGGCGTATTCATATTGCAATGGCTGTCAGGAGGCGTATTGCAATGGCTGTCAGGAGGCGTATTCATATTTCCAAGACATAATATCATAATGTTAAAACGATGCCTTTCCTATTGTTAAGATAAAACTTGGATATAAAAAACAGAAAATCATGGCTTTCTTCAGGTTTATAACAGTCAATCAAAGTGAAAAATAAATGGTATGTACTATCAATAAAACATCCTACATCCAATAACAAAGAAAGATACATTACATATAGGAGAATACTGCAGAAAATGATGCGCCAAGCAGAACGGAAAACAAATATAGTGATTTATTCCAACATAATGTTGGCAATATGAAGAAGTCATGGGACTTAATCAGATAAGTTATACATAGAAAGAAGACAAAATCAATGCACATCTACAAAATGAAAATATAAGGTAAAATTGAAGATGACCCAAAGATTATAGCTAATGGTTTTAATGATTTTGTAAATACTGGCTGAAAAATCAAAGATTCGTTGCCACCTTCAAACAAAGATTATTCTATGTACAGTATATGCCACAAGCAAATATACATTCCATATTTCTACAACCAACTGACTATCGAGGTTACTAACATCATTAAAGCATTAAAGAATAAAATGGATGTGCCGTTTTTCCCAAAATCAAAACGTCATACCCAACTCTGCCATGGGTCACCATCTTCACCACTAGCCACTATCACCATTACTATCATCACTACTACTGTCATCATCACTACAACTTTCACCATTATCACTACTACTCACCTACATCATTAATACTGTCACCATCGTCACTACCATCATCACTACTGTCATCATTATCACTACAACTATCACCATCATCATTAATATTATCACCATCATCTTACAATCATCATTACTACTGTCACCATCATCACTACTATTATGACCATCATCACTACTACTAGTACTGTCACCATCATATCTACTACTGTCATCATCACTACCATCATCATCACTACTGTCATAATTATCACAAAACTACAACCATCATCACTACTATTATAACCATCATCAATACTATCACCTTCATCCCCACTGTTACTACCATCACTTTTAATGTCAACTAAACTAACTTAACCTAACTTAACCTAGCAAATGCGGGGCGACTTGTTTTCGGGGCGTCATCTCCAGTAACCATCACCAATGCTTGCAACATCTTCAGTACTACAATCCCCATCATCTACTACCATCATTGCTGCTACTATCACCACCACTATCACAACTACTTTCACAATCACGACTGCCCTCACTACCATAATAACCATTATTATCACTACTGGCAATATCATAACTGCTACCATAATCACCACAACTATCATTACTACACTCAGACACGATATCGTCACCACAATGATAAATACTATCATAATTACCAACACCATCACAACAAATACTATAATCACCATTATCATCACATCTGAGATGTGTGTGTGATGTGTGTGTGCCCCTATGGAGCACACACACACACAGAATGCCATCATCATTGCTGGGGGGGGGGCAAGGGGCCGAGGTAGGAGGGGGTAGGGTGTTTTGACACTTTTTTTTACCTAAAATCATAGCCATTGCACAAATTCAAAAAATCTGTTTTTAATTACCGTCGCATTCACGCACCAAATGGTCGTGTGAAGTTTGGTGAAAATCCGTCGAACGGTCTAGGAGGAGTTTTCGGACAGACAGACAGACAGACAGACAGACATTTCGGCCGGCATGTACCACTATACGGGGGGCGATACCACTCTGCTTACGCAGAGTTGATTAAACAGCCATACCCATTTTTCATTGGTGCCTTGACACACATTATTAACCTATCTCTTACCCAAGGCGTATTCCCAAAAGAATTAAAGAAAGCTACAGTGATCCCTTTGTTTAAAGGTGATGACGATATGAAATTGAACAGTTATCGACCAGTTTATGTATTATCTGCATTTTCTGAGATTAATGACATTTATTTCTAATAATAATCTTCTACACAAATATCAGTTTGGATTCAGAGAAGTACATGGAACTGATTTTGTATTCATTACTTTAGTTGAACAAATATAAAGTTGATTATGTGACGGTAATTGTGTGGTAATGTCGGTTGTATTATTCAACGTCTTGTCAAGCAGCAAAAGAGAGCCATAAGGATTGCTACAAATTCCGATTTTAGAGCACATACTGACCCACTGTTTAAGTCATTAAGAATTGTGCCACTATCTAAACTCATTCAATGTTATATAGTACAAACTAATCTATGTATATATTCAAGAAACATTTAATACCTAAAGACCTGAACATGTTTAACACAAATGAGGATGTGTATTATTATAATATTAGACAGAAAAGTTATTTACATGTTCCCAGAGGCAGAACGGCCATGGTATACATAACTTTTAAGAATAAGGATGTGCACTTATGGAATGATATGTCACAACAAATTAATCACCTATGCTCACATTCTTCCTATAAGAGTAGATTTATAAATTATCTTCTTGACCTTTACATTTAGTATGTACTATGGTGGCCATTATGTGATAGCATAGTTGAATGTGTAAGTACATGTATTTGTTATTAATTTAGTATGTACTATGGTGGCCATTATGTGATAGCATAGTTGAATGTGTAATTACATGTATTTGTTATTAATTTAGTATGTACTATGATGGCCATTATGTGATAGCATAGTTGAATGTGTAATTACATGTATTTGTTATTAATTTAGTATGTACTATGATGGCCATTATGTGATAGCATAGTTGAATGTGTAATTACATGTATTTGTTATTAATTTAGTATGTACTATGGTGGCCATTATGTGATAGCATAGTTGAATGTGTAATTACATGTATTTGTTATTAATTTTACCAAGCACTTTCCAGTTGTCATAAATATATTGATGTAAATGACCCTGAAGGCATAATATACCAGCAGGTATCCAGACCTCTTTGTCATCAACTGCATAAATTATATGTGTTTATATTATTATGTATGATAAACGTGCATGACAATAAATTAAATTTAATTGAATTTTGAATTGAACAATTATAACATGGGAATTTTCCACTACCACATACTTCAAAGCGGTGCAAGCGTGCATTCCATTGAAAACCCCACGTTCATCCCATAATGATAATAGTAGAATAAAGAGATAATGATAATGGTGGAATAAAGAGATAATGATAATGGTGGAATAAAGATATAATGATAATGGTGGAATAAAGAGATAATGATATGGTGGAATAAAGAGATAATGATAATGGTGGAATAAAGCGATTGCAGACTGTTTGCTTGCGAAGAAAAACGCTCATGATATATTAAGAACCTCATCAAATTATGACAAACGAGTAAAATTAATAGATCTACGACGTAAAGCCAAACAGTTAATTAAGCCAAGTAAAATGACCCTGGAGTTACATGTTGCTAATCAAAGTAAAACACACCCGAAATAATTCTATAGCTACATCAGAAAGAAGAAACTAAGAAAGTAGTCACTTCAACTATTGAACTGTTAGTAGATGAGAACGGAGATCACACCAAAGATGAAGAACAGATGAGTGATGTGCTCAATACCTTTTGTGCATTAGTTTTTACAGCATAACACCTTAGTGATATCCCTACAGCATCGCCAGATCAGATAGACAATTTTGATGCTCTAAGCAATATCACCATGACGGAGAGAGAAGTATTGAAATGTTTGGAGAAACTCAAGTTAGGCAAATCGCCTGGACCTGACACAATCTCACCTAGAGTTCTAAAAAAAGCTAAAACGGCATACCCAACTCTGCGATCGGTCACCATCATCACTACCAGTCACTATCATCATTAATATCATCAGCACTACTACTATTATAATCATCACTACTACTCTCACCATCATCACTACCACTCTCACCATCATCACTACTACTCTCATCATCACTACAACTTTCACCATCATCACTACTACTTACCAACATCACTAATACTGTCACCTTCATCTTACAATCATCATTACTACTGTCACCATCATAAATACTATTATGACCATCATCACTACTACAAGTACTGTCACCATCATATCTACTATCATCATCACTGCTGTCATCATTATCACCAAATCTACAACCATCATCACTACTATAATCACCATCATCACTACTATCAACATTATCCCCACTATTACTACCATCACTTCTAATGTCAACTAAACTAAAGTAGACGTGCCGTTTCGCCCAAAATCAAAACGGCATACCCAACTATGCGAAGGGTTACCATCATCACTAATATTACCACCATTATTACTACTACTATCATCATCACTACAACTGTCACCATCATCACTACTACTACCATCATCACTAATATTACCACCATCATCACTACTACTATCATTATCTCTACAATTGTCACCTTCTAATGTCAAATAAACTAACTTAACTTAACAAATGCGGGCGAGTTTTTTTTCGCCCCCTTAACGATGACGTTCTGTGTGAGTGTGCCCCTACGGGGCACACACACAGAATGCCATAATCAATGCTTGGAAATAGGTACAGGGTGGGGGTTGGGGGTCCTGAAGGAGGAGGGGGGGGGGGGGGGGCAAAACATGTTTTTGGAGCTAAGATCATAACTATTGCACAAATTCAAAACATATTTTTTAATTACCGTCGCATTCACGCACCGCAGGTTCGTGTGAAGTTTGGTGAAAATCCGTCAAACGGTCTAGGAGGAGTTCTCGGACAGACATTTGGAAGGACCATATTACCAGTCTTGCTAAGGCAGCCTCCCAGAAGCTGGGTGTGCTCAACCGCCTTAGGGGGTTCTTTTCCCCTGCACAGCTTCTTGCTCTGTACAGGGGCATAGTGCGCCCTTGTATTGAGTATTGGTCACATGTGTGGGGAGGTTCCTCTCACACCGCTCTCCTAGACAAAGTTGAAAGGAAGGCCTTTCGTATCATTAACTCCCGTCCACTCACCAACTCTCTGCAATCTCTCTCTCTCCGCCACAATGTTGCATCTCTCTCGCTATTCTATCGCTACTATAATAATCAGTGTTCCTCAGAGCTATCCCAGTGCATACCACCTCCTTTACGTAGGGCACGTGGTACCCGTCTTGCAACTCAATCCCACCCCTACTCTGTGCAACTCTCCAACCCAAGAGTGAAACATTACTCTCAAACTTTCTTCTACTCAACAGCTGAGCTCTGGAACTCTCTCCCAGAATCAGTCTTTCCCTCTTCCTATGACTTAATTTGCTTCAAACTCCGTGTGTCCAGGCATTTTGGCTCGAACGTCCCTTGATTTTGGCCCTGTCACTCTTTCAACTATGGGGGAGGCACTCGCTATAGGCAGTTATGCCTTTTGCCTCCCTCAATCATATAGAAAAAAAAAAAAAAAAAAGACAGACGGACATTTCGGCTAGCATGTACCACTATACGGGGGGCGATACCACTCTGCTTACGCAGAGTTGATAAATTGTTGCGGTCCGGGACTATTCCTGATTTGTTGAAGCTCGCAAACGTAACACCGATATTAAAAAAAAGGCAGCAATTAGTATAATCTCAGTTGTCTGTAAAATGCTAGAAACACTCATAAGAGACAGATTCGTAAATCATTTTGAGGAAAATATCATACTCGAACATACTCAACACGGCTTCCATAAACGTTCCTGCTTGACGAACCTCTTAGCCTTCTTCCATGGTATCCTCTACCTACATGATGAGAGTAAAGCTGTAGATATTAAATGCCTTGATTCTCAAAAAGCCTTAGCCAAAGTACCCCACAAACGTTTATCGATAACATTAACAGTGCATGGAATACAAGGGGGAGTGTTGAGATGGATGGAAAATTGGCTCAGTGACAGAAGTTTGCAGATGATACAAACATTACATATACTGTACTCTCAAACAAACATGTAGAAGATATGCATAATAACCTAGATAAGCTGTCATGTTGGGCTCGAATTTGGCAAATGAGTTTTGATGCGGATAAATGTAAGGTACTCTATAATGGGACCCGAAGTGAGAAAGCAAACTATTCATTGAATGACACTCAGCTTATGAATGTAGACAGATAAATTGATTTGGGAGTAACAATATCGTGTAACCTGAAACCCAGTCAACAATGTTCAGAAGTTGTTAAGAAGGCAAATAAAAAAATGGCTTTATAGGGTGTCATTTGAGCATAAATCCAAAGATGTAATCCTGACACTTTACAATTCCCTAGTCAGTCCTCTTCTGGAATATTGCATTCAATCCTGGTGCCCCTACTACCAAAAAAATATTGATAAACTTGAAAAAGTCCAACATAGAGTAACCAAAGTTATATATAATCTAAAAATCAAACCATACGAGGAAAGTCTTAGAGAATTAAGTTTGTTTCCTTTAACCCAGTGCAGATCAAGAGGTGACCTAATTCAAGTTTTCAATATCATCAAAGGCATCAACAATACAAACTGTATAAAGTAGCTTATGATCAACCAATCAAACTTGTAGAATGGGCTCCCTCGAGACGTTATAGACTGCAGCACCGTTGATTCCTTTAAACACCGCATAGACAAACACCTCGCTTTAAACCCGCGACTGACTGCATTTGCAATTGAAATACTTTTTCCTTGGATACATTGATGATCACTTGTAGCTGTGTTATGTCATTAAACCAAATTGTCACATACTAACATCTCCTAACCCTACCAGGGACATCACTCTTAGGTCAGTGCTGATCCCTTTCCAATTGTCCCTTACCCACTCTGAACCACTGTTGGACACTTTTGAACAGCAGTTATTTAGAGGGCAAGCAACCTCGAGGGATTACAAGACCTAATGTTGCTTGGCTTCCTTTGTACTTTGTACTCTTTCTCTCTCATTCGTTGTTTAGTGATCGCCGAAGCAGGACGTGTTCTCCTCACCTTCTCAACCGTGACCTCAGAAGGGCCCCACAATTAATCCCCAGCCTCAGCCACCCAGGACCATGCACAAACCAATAAGTCAAACCTCTAAAATTCCGCATAATTTTGCCATTCCCATTATATATTGTGTATGTGTCCTAAGGTATTGCTCGTAAGAGATTCAAACCCTTCTGCTGTGGTGAAACATTCTACCCGGAATGAATAAACAGGCATGGTTTTCCTGATGAAAAATGGTTCAAATGCCTAACTGGTTAGAAGTTTCAGATTCTGGATCTCACGCTAGAGGCATACAAAAATTAGGTAACCCAGCTAAAGCTTGAAAACGGCCTCCTAAAAGAGCAGCTAGCCTCCAGTTCAAACCCCATCCCTGACACTGGATCAACGTTCCAAGTAGTCAGGAATAAAAAAGCCCTGAACAAAATACCCCTTGCCGACAAATTCAGAAGACTCAGTGATAATGTAGAAGAACCAGAGTCTGTGGATTGCACCCCCAGAAATAAAACAAATAAAGGAGGATTTTATCAGAACTCCAAAGAGAGGGCATATTAACCCCCTAAAAATAAATCCACGCCACCCAAAGCAAAGCCGACCAGTAAAAAGGTGACCAAACCCCAAATCATCAGCGACTCCTTCATGAGGGGCCAGGGAGACGCATTGGCTAAGCTGGCTCCAGGTAAGCGGTCGGTAAAAGCAATACCTGGTGCCAAGTTAACACACATATTAAATGACATCAGGAATTCCTCTATCCCTCATGACACTTGCTTCGTAGTGTGCGTAGGTAGCAATGACGCATATGACAACGGAAAATCCAAGAATACAGACATTCTATCAAAATACAGTACCCTTATCCAAGAAATTAAAAAGAAAACGAGAAAATGCTTGTTAACTTGCATCCCAGCCAGTATGAGAGAAAGTGGTTATGCAAAGAACAGAGTTACTGCACTAAACCAATCTGTGAAGAAACTCTGTGAACAAAATAAGATCACCTTAAACCACTACCACGATATGCAAGGCAAAAATGCCCTATTCAAACGAGACAGCATCCATCTTTCATATCATGGTACCTCGTGGTATTCATACCAAATACACAAGGAAATGTTCAAATACCATGAGAGGAAGGATAATCTATATAGTCCCCCCTCAAACCAAAACCCACAAAACCAACCCTCTCCCTCCCAGATCCTATCATCTCCCTTCTCTTGCTCCCTACCTTCCCCCTTCCCCCCTCTCTCACCCCTCTCCACTCATAGCACAACAAATCTACTCCACATCCACATTCCTGCCCCTTCCTCAACTCCCTCCTCCCCCCATAGCTTCCCCACTTTCACCCCTACTCCCCACCCCCCATTCTCTTCCCCGAATCCGACCCGTCCTCCCCCCTCCCCCCCCAGCTGCTCATCCTGCCTCCCCTACCTCCATCCCTCTCCCCCCAAACCCACCCCACGTAAACAAAAGATTCAGGTAGTCGGTCAAGTTAACCCAATTAGGTCAACCCCCTTCTCACCCGCCCAGGGGACGGGAAGGTGACGAAACCGGTTCCTTCACCTCGTACCATCAGTTTAAGATCTACTAAAAAAAAAATTATAATCTCTCATCAGCTGACTCCGCTGACAAAATACATTCAAACAAAATTAAAGGCCTCTCATAAAACGACCAATGTACTATATCTCAATGCTAGGAGTTAACGAAATAAAATAAATTAACTGATACTTATGTTATTAACACCTTAAGAGCGGGTGGAGGAGTATATTTGATGTGCCGCCCAGCGGGGGGGTTTTACCGTAAACGAGCTTGTTTCCGTGCTAGTTTTCATGCATAAACAAGAGCCAGAGCGTAATACAAGTATGCATCCCAGAAAGGGCGTTAATTCAGCTTTCCAATGACACCAGAACCATCCTTCTACGATGGCTGGTTGTCTTGCAACGATCGTGCAACCGAAGGGCAAAATCGGTAAAAGAGCGTAATTTTCTTACATTATTACGTGTGAAACGAGTGAGAGAGGGTGGAGTACAAAGGAATACAGCTCATTAGCTCCACGGCCACCGTGGTGAGCGGTCATGAGGTAACCTACGCTCCTCTCACTGCTCCGCTCTCTACGTGCTCAAAATTGCACTCGACAATAGCCGGGACCCGCCACATAGGCCACATTTATTTAACTCGACAATAGCCGGGTGCCGCCAGTTAAGGGTTAAACGAAGAAATCCATATAATTGCAATTACTGAAACGTTTCTAGATTTCAGTAATATTGATTTTATGCATGAATATCAAATTAACTCGTACAAAATCTACCATAAAGATAGGTTATCAAAGAGAGGAGGAGGTGTTATGCTATACGTCAAAGAATCTATTAGTTCAATAGAAATACCTATTCCTTCAAATAATTCCGAACTTTTATGCGTAAAAATAGGCAATAAATATACCGACATGAATATTGTAATTGTATATAGATGCCCAACGATAAATAAGGAAGAGGATATGTCACTACAATTCCCTAACAAAAACATGAACTGCCAAAGAAACCGTTATCATAGGCGACTTTAACCTAACTATTTTATATGGCATGATGAAATCGGATCGGGAAAGGCATCGGAAAGAATGATAGAATTTATGAACGATAATTTCCGATATCAATTAGTTCAGACCACCACTAGGGGTGACAATATATTATATTTAGTTATCACAACTCACGAATACATAACGTCAAACTTACAAGTTGGTGAACAGTTAAGTGGATGTGATCATAATAACACCAGGTTCCAGATCAACATGATGCACACCACCAATATAAGTGAAACATTCATACCTGACTACAACAAAGCTGATATTAGTGGACTAAAAAAAAGAGATAAACGATATCCATACACGTATAAATAGTCTCTCTAGTACCGAAGAAGCTTGGATAACATTCAAAGATCTTTTCTTTACTGCCCAAAATAAATATATCCCTATGCGTAAACGACACAATAAAAGTATAAATAAACCCCTATGGTACAATAACAATATTAGTAGAGCAATTAGAGAAAGAAATCGTCTACACAAATTAAAAAGGGATACAGATAATATTACCATCCAAAATCAATACTCGGTTGCAAGAAGAAAAGTTAAATCGCTAATTAAATCTGCAAAGAGGAATTACGAAATTAAAATCGCACATGCGAGCAAATCTAATCCAAAACAATTCTATAGATATATAAATAGCAATAAACAAATTAAAAGTGGCATTGGCCCGATACTAAATAATCAAGGTGAATTAGAATCAGATAGCAGGGACATACCTGCTACTCTTAATCAACACTTTTCTTCTGTATTTAATACTGACAGTAACCGAAACGTGCCACAAGAAAATAATCAAACATGTAACTATTTTCTTCAAGATTTTATTATCGCCCAGTCAGAAATAATTCAAAAGATCGACTCACTTCATGTCAATAAATCATCTGGGCCGGACAAGTTTATCCCTAAAAGTCTTAAATTAGTCAAAGAAGAAGTTGCAGGGGCACTAACCATAATACTAAATATGTCACTCAAACAAGGGCATGTACCCACCGACTAGAAGATCGCCAATATAACACCGATATTTAAAAATGGTGACAAAACACTACCACATAATTATAGGCCAACTTGCTTAACTTCCGCAGTTGGAAAAATATGTGAATCAATCATAAGGGATAAAATCGTATTATTTCATGAGAACAATAAACTTTTTAACAATAGCCAACACGGATTCAGAGCAAAGAGATCATGCCTAACTAATTTAATAGAATGTTATGACAGCCTATACAAACTAAATGACTTCACCAAAAGCCTCGATATACTGTATCTAGACTTTCAAAAGGCCTTCGACAAGGTCCCACATGATAAATTATTACAGAAAATACGCGACATAGGAATACAGGGAAAAACGTATGATTGGATTAAAAACTGGCTAAGTGAAAGAAAGCAAAGAGTAGTTATCAACGGTGTGGAATCAACATGGAGCCCAGTAACTAGTGGAGTCCCCCAAGGCTCAGTATTGGGACCAGTGTTGTCCATAATATATATCAATGATATAGATAATGGCATAAATAATTTAATTTCCAAATTCGCGGATGACACGAAGATAGGTAATGCAATAATTTCCGAAAGTGATAGAATGAACCTTCAAGCTGATTTAAATAAAGTCACAGAATGGTCGGAGGAGTGGAAAATGCCGTTTAATGTACACAAATGTCAGATAGTGCAAATAGGTTCCAAAAACAATAAATATGAATACTATAGGAATGAAGAGAAGATAACAAATGTAACACAAATAAAAGACTTGGGGGTGCTGATAAACGAAAACTTAAAATCTTTCAATCAATGCACAGTGGCTGCAAACAAAGCAAACAGGGCACTAGGTTTCATCAGAAGAAATTTCCACTATCACAGCAAAGACATAGTTTTGCCCTTATACAAAAGTATGGTGAGACCGCACCTCGAATACGCTGTGCAGTTTTGGTCACCCCACCTCATAAAGGATGTTCAAAAAATAGAATCTGTGCAAAGGCGAGCCACTAAACTAATCCCTTCATTGAGAAATAAATCATATTATGAAAGACAGAGAATTTTATCTGTATTTCACGTAAGAAACGAAGGATGAGAGGCCAATTGATAGAGTGTTTTAAATTTCTAAAAGGATTCAGTAACATTAACCTAGATAAGTTATTCAAAAAAGCCGAAGACACATCTAAAAGATGAAACTATTTAAAATGATTAGGTAGGAGAGCGAATCTAGATACAAACAAAAATCTTCACTCACAGTGTAATTGATGAGTGGAACAAACTTCCAAATAAAGTAATAGACAGCTCCTCTACAGATATCTAGACTCATACCACAGAAAAATTGGTATGGAGTAGGCAGTAATTATCACCGTTATTATTTGTTCAGCTGAAGAGAGCGTAAGCAGAACAAAACAAAAGTTAATACACAAATAAAGTATAATAATTATAAAAATCATCATTAACTATGTACATACTGCTAAGGGTGATGGGTTGGATGATTCCAATTAACCTCAAAATGTACATGCTACTAAGGCAAAGGGTTGCATAAATTTTCCTTTTTTTTCCAATCTTTCCTGTATATTCCTTCTGGGGATTTCGAA
Organism: Paralithodes platypus; assembly: GCA_032716605.1. Classification (NCBI taxonomy): domain Eukaryota; kingdom Metazoa; phylum Arthropoda; class Malacostraca; order Decapoda; family Lithodidae; genus Paralithodes; species Paralithodes platypus. Next base: position 9,912,971 of record CM064536.1, on the reverse strand, counting down.
GCCCAGGAAGGTTAACCAATTCCAACTTTTTAATTTACGGGAATTGCCGGAGGGAACGGAGGGTGGGGAGAGAGCCTTCTTCTTTGCTATCATTTCCTTCAACTTTCCTTATCGGATATGCCATTTCTACTAGAATTAAGTCCTGACCACCTCGTTTGGATCGTAAGGTCTGTTTGGCCAGTGTATATATGTAAATATATGTAAATTTATCTCTCTATCCTACTGCTATTACTAAAATAACGCCTTTAATAAAGACACCCATAAACAATATAAGGAAAACCCCAGAGGAACACAGAACGAAACGTATGGAAAAACTTTACCGGAATATGGAAGGAGGAACTGAAGCAAAACGAATAACGAAGAGAGACAGAATAAACAAACAAGAAATAACCACAAGATGCAGCATTCCAGTTCCCCGTATCATCGCCAATATTATCGACGGAAAGAAAAACAAAACGAAGAAGGAGATAGAAAAGGCAATAACAAGAGAAGATGTAAATGGAATGAAACCAAAAAGAAATAACAAGAAGCAGGAAAGACAAGATGGCGGCCACCAGAGAAAACGACTTCCGGAAGAAAAGACAGGAGAAGCTAAACTAGAACAACGAAGACGATCACAGACGGGAATAATTAAGAAACAAATAAACACAATGGCCCGCATACCGAAATTACCCCACATCTTCGTTGAGGAGAACGAGAAGAAGAAGACCAAAGTCGAGCCAGAAGAAGAGAAGAGAAGAACATTGACAACAACAAAATATGTCCGCGGAGTAATACCACGTGTACAGAATAATCGCCAAAATTCCACGAGTAATACACGCCAATATTTTCCTAATAATAATACTTCCACGCCCCCTACGAACACCAGACGAGATGCCCGGATTGCCGCCATTGCACCAGAACTCCCATCAACAACCGGCAAGAATATTAATATACCATCAACATCACAAGAATCTCCTAAAAGAAAAATAGTATTCAGCCAGGGAAAGAAAGATCACAAGAGCAGGCACTTACGCCCTACTTCCACCCAAAGGCCGAATCACCTGCCCGCCAGTTTCTAAGGGACCCTCCTAATCCCCTTAGATCCGCCCCTGACCGGACTTATTACCTTGTGACCCCGTACACCTACCCTGGGAGATCTCGGCCAAAGTCGTCACTATCCCGACGAAAGCTGAATAGGGCAAGCAATGCTAGGGCTTTCATTACACTGGCATACTAGTGGTGATAGTCCTAGAATTACCCTCCCATTCAGTGAACGATTGAAGGCATGCCAAATATCTCCCTAGGTCTGAGGAGTTATTTTCCCTATTGAGGAATCTTTGTTATTCACGTGTCATGACATAGTAATAACATTGAAATCCCTAATAGGCAGCACTTTTAATAGTGGAAGTATAAGCTTGCGAACATGTCACCACCTTACTTCTGTTATTAAATTTGCACTCTAAAATTCTCGACTGATACTTGACATGGCAAGATCATTCGATTAGTCCAGGGCTTTGTGAGACACCGTAACTGGCACTCTGCATAGAAAAGTCCTTGGTGCATCTGTCCAACAACATGTTAGCGGACACTTGCAATTAACCCTCTCACGTTTTTTACGCAATTTTGAGCCTATTAGGGATACTTTGAAACCTTTGTTACCATCAGGGGTATTTAGAAACCTTTAGTTTAGTTACTTCAACCTCTGCAGTTGTCTTTGAGTTAGCTGTGGGCAGAAAACTAATTTTGGAGAGGTAATTATAAGAGTGAGATAACTCTATTTACTATTGCTAATCTGGCAACCTCTGCGTCATAAAAACGTGGCAGGGTTATGAGGTTTAAACACCGCCCCGACTTCTTTGAACCTCTCATAAAGGTCAGCGGCAGTCGAGGAACATAGTAATGGTCATGACCTTATTATTCACTCGCGTTAGCCCGATATATTGTCACTGTGTCATGACATTGGAGACATTATATTAGAGACCCCACACCAAGAGTACCTGAACGGAACTTCACCACCGATTAATATAACGGTCAGGATAGTCAAGTATATCTAGCTCTGTGTTAAAACATACTCGCGTTCATCCGATGAGGTGCCCAGTGTCATGACATTTAAGGAGCCTCATTTAAGACCCGATACCAATTAATCCAACTGTAAATCAAACAACTGATCCACACGACAGGCCAACCTGGACAGCCCAACGGAGACTCAGACGACCGCAAGCTGTACCTCAACTCATCAATTCTCCAGCTCCAAGTGTTAGCTTAGGAGCTCATAATAGACACAAGAAATAAGTCGATACCAGTGACGAAGTATATTAAGTTAGAGTCTCTACCATTGACTCTTTCCTAATTCTCACCACTGTGCAGGTGCCTATATAAAGTTAGAGTCCCAACATATTGACTCTACCTAATTTTCACCAGTGCGTAGGTGCATAGTATAAGTTAGAGTCCCAACATATTGACTCTACCTAATTCTCACCAGTGCGTAGGTGCTTATATAAAGTTAGAGTCCCAACATATTGACTCTACCTAATTTTCACCAGTGCGTAGGTGCATAGTATAAGTTAGAGTCCCAACATATTGACTCTACCTAATTCTCACCAGTGCGCCGGTGCATAAATAAAGTTAGAGTCCCAACCATTGACTCTGCCTAAATTCTCACCAGTGCGCAGGTGCTAATAGAAAGTTAGTCTACTATATTTGACTCAGTATATATCCTCGTCTATTGAACCAGTGCTTAGACTGTTATGTATAAATGTTGAACTAGCACATATTGTTGAACAACTTATAAGTGTTTCTATAATATTTCATTGTTTAAGAGGCAAGCTAAACATGTATTGTATACCTGAGCTCCATCTAGATCCTCGTTCGTGCTAGGACAGTATTCCGTTGTATAATCATTTTTTTCATGTATAACTACCTGTGACAATTATAAGTAAGAGTTAAGAAAAATAAAACTGTTCTTTATAATTATACTCGGTGTTATATGTACCCTCTATTATAATTATACTCGGTGTTATATGTACCCTCTATTATAATTATACTCGGTGTTATATGTACCCTCTATTATAATTATACTCGGTGTTATATGTACCCTCTATTATAATTATACTCGGTGTTATATGTACCCTCTATTATAATTATACTCGGTGTTATATGTACCCTCTATTATAATTATACTCGGTGTTATATGTACCCTCTATTATAATTATAATCGGTGTTATATGTACCCTCTATTATAATTATACTCCGTGTTATATGTACCCTCTATTATAATTATACTCGGTGTTATATGTACCCTCTATTATAATTATACTCGGTGTTATATGTACCCTCTATTATAATTATACTCGGTGTTATATGTACCCTCTATTATAATTATACTCGGTGTATATGTACCTCTATTATAATTATACTCGGGTGTTATATGTACCCTCTATTATAAATTATACTCTAATTATACTCGGTCCTCTATTATAATTATACTCGTGTTATATGTACCCTCTATTATAATTATACTCGGTGTTATATGTACCCTCTATTATAATTATAATCGGTGTTATATGTACCCTCTATTATAATTATACTCGGTGTTATATGTACCCTCTATTATAATTATACTCGGTGTTATATGTACCCTCTATTATAATTATACTCCGTGTTATATGTACCCTCTATTATAATTATACTCGGTGTTATATGTACCCTCTATTATAATTATACTCGGTGTTATATGTACCCTCTATTATAATTATACTCGGTGTTATATGTACCCTCTATTATAATTATACTCGGTGTTATATGTACCCTCTATTATAATTATACTCGGTGTTATATGTACCCTCTATTATAATTATACTCGGTGTTATATGTACCCTCTATTATAATTATACTCGGTGTTATATGTACCCTCTATTATAATTATACTCGGTGTTATATGTACCCTCTATTATAATTATACTCGGTGTTATATGTACCCTCTATTATAATTATACTCGGTGTTATATGTACCCTCTATTATAATTATACTCGGTGTTATATGTACCCTCTATTATAATTATACTCGGTGTTATATGTACCCTCTATTATAATTATACTCGGTGTTATATGTACCCTATTATAATTATACTCGGTGTTATATGTACCTCTATTATAATTATACTCGGTGTTATATGTACCCTCTATTATAATTATACTCGGTGTTATATGTACCCTCTATTATAATTATACTCGGTGTTATATGTACCCTCTATTATAATTATACTCCGTGTTATATGTACCCTCTATTATAATTATACTCCGTGTTATATGTACCCTCTATTATAATTATACTCGGTGTTATATGTACCCTCTATTATAATTATACTCGGTGTTATATGTACCCTCTATTATAATTATACTCGGTGTTATATGTACCCTCTACTTGACTGCTATGTATATATTGTATGAACTTAGAATTCTCCAGTCAGGTAGAACTCACCACAACCAATATACAACCCTGGTAAAAATCCTGGTACAGTATAACAATTACAATAATCAATGTTTTTCAGAACTTTCTCAGTGCATACCTCCTCCCTTACGGAGAGGGTACCCACCTTTCAACACATTCACCCCCATTCCTTCCAACTCTCTAACCCAAGAGTGAACCAATTTTCCCAATCGTTTTTCTACTCAACAGGTTTATATATATATATATATATATATATATATTGGCGGGAGGTGCCCAGGTTTGAGTACATGGGAGTATTCATATACATATGTATAACGTAATAGGATAATATGGATCCACGAAAAACAAATTCTAAAGTAACAAACTGCAATGATGGGAAAATAAGGATATGACTAAATAGTGGAGGATGTTGAGTAGTAGTGTGGAAGGTACATGGGACGAAGAGAAATGCAACATAAAAGTAGCATACAAAACAAGTCATCCGTAGCACTGTACTTTTCAGAAGGCTTCCAACCTGGTGAGAGAGAGAGAGAGAGAGAGAAAGAGGATGGGGAAGAATTATTGATAAGTTGGTTACGATGGAAAAGGGAAGACTATGCTAGATGCAACTACAGTCGAAGGTCATGTTTTGCAACTTAAAAAAATCAGAAAGTAAGTAATATAAAGGCTGAGTTGATGAACATAAATAGGAGAATAAGTAGATTGAGCAGGATTCCAGTTATGCAAAGTCAGTATCTTTGAAAGAATAGTATTAGCATTGATAAGCAAAGAAAACAATGTACGCAATCATAAGGGATAAATAAAACAATGTACGCAATCATAAGGGATAAATATATGAGAGCAGAGAAACAAGGTAGCCAGGGATAGGAGAGAGGGTAAAGGGAGGTACAGGGAGGGGAGAGAGAGGGGGGGGGGGTATAACCAATCAACTACTGGCAGAACAAAGACTTAGGAGATTACTTGAGGGGGGGTCGGAGAGACGAGGGGGGTAAGAAGGGGGGGGGGGGGGATAAACACAGGTTACGGTTGGTGGAGGATGTGTAGGCATTATGGAAGATGGAGGAGGCGGAGATAATGTAAGTTAGCGCAAGATACTGTAGGAAGTCGACGGTGAGTGATGTGGAAAATAATTTGCCAAGGTTATCATAGAAATGACATCCTCACAGCTATACAAACAATGCCACGTAATTCTTAATGCTCTCTCTCTGATTTTCTCCCTCTCCCATAGACCAATTGTTGTGAATGTAGAATTAGTACAACTAATGGTCAGAATGGAAAACTCTATGAAAAGAGAGGGGATACAAGCAAACCAATCCATACATAGGTGGAGAAACGGGATTAATAGCAATACCACATGATAACATATGGACAGTTATAAAACCGTTAACACAATTATGATAATATATCAGTAATGAAAATATGAAAATCAATCAGTATTGAAATATACTAAACAGAAAAATTAAATACTGCTAGAAAATGTAAAGGAGAACTGCAGACAAGTCAAATGTAAAGGAGAACTGCAGACAAGTCAAATAAGTTTCAAAGGGAAAACAAATAAGGCGTAGGTGTGGTGACAGAGCATTGGGCCAAGAAGGGAGTAGGCCTATCTTCTATGATGATGATACAATGGTCAGGTCATACAATGGTTGAAGCGAGCAAAGAAGGAAAGTAAGATCAAATAATTATACAGTTGCACGTGTTGCTGGTCAACAAAACACACACACGCATATACATTATGATAACAAAACAATATATATAATGACAATTATATTTAATTAAATTACTTTTAGCTAAGAAAAATATGCTTAAGCCAGTTTATGGTCCGTTCGGTTACTGTCTTTTTTTCCTTTTCTTCCGTTCAATATAGTATGTTTTGAATAATATGGCCATTACTTATTGCTGACACAATCATCTCTACAAATCGATTGTACATAGCTTTAATAAAGTGAAACTGTATATGGACAAGTGTTAACTTATATATTTATTTATTTATTATTATTATTATTATTATTATATATTTATTAATTTATTTGTTGCATAGCAGACCGGAGAACAAAGAACAATTCCCACGGATAAATAGCGTTCTTCATTAAAAAACAAACTAACAACTGGATTAATAAGTCGTATATTACAAGTTGGTGAAATCTTACTGAGGGAGGGAGTTACAACAAGCTATGGTTCGGGGAAGACATCCATTTTAAAAAGCTAAAGTTCAGCAATGAATGAATGTTAAGGGGAGGTTTTTAGTTAGTTCCCTAGAATTCCATCAATCTTAAAATTACACCCCCTAGACCCCCTTTCAAGATAAATTTGTACATTTTTCGGTAGAAAAATGTCCCGGCTGAAAGCCGGTTCCTCTTAAATTACAGGCTCGCTATCGCTCGCCAGGATAAAATCGACACCTGAATTGCACGAAAGGTCTTAATATGGGGTGAAAGTTCTTAAAATCGCTAAACTAATGGGGAAACGTTTTATAATATCAATAGCAATGGGGCTAAACATGAGGGAGAAAGGGGTCAAGAAAAAAATCCCTCAAGTGGAGATCTCCCCTTAAGTCATGGGCGCCAACATATCCCCTAAATGCGAAAAGGTGCCACAATTGCAGCAAGCTCAACTGAACAGTTACCATAAAAATTATCTGCAAAACAGTGCAAGGGATGCATCACTTCTGCATGTGTATAAAGGGGAAATTTCGTTAGTGATAATTGAGCTATTGATAATTCTAAGTGTTCTCAGTTTTGTATGTTATCTAACTGCCTAAGCGCCAGTACTATAAATGTGATTAGCTGATAATAGAGACGTCAAAAATGGTAGTAGCTTGGTATAGGATTGTCGTGGAATAAGGTGCGCTATAAGTTTAGGTGGTTTATAATATAGATTAGTCTACGATCATTGAGCTCCTGATTTCGTGTGTGAGATGGGCAGGATGAATTACGTCGGCATCTGAACAATGCAATGTGAATATGCATAAAGGAGATTTTGTTTAGGTGAATCTAGCTTCAAACGATTATGTCAAACATTAATCGGATCCAGGATAGTAAATTCCTTGAAAGACTTAAATCAATGATATGGTATAAAATACATCCTCAAGTATTAGCTAATCAATGAAAATGAAACATATTTGTTTATTCTGGGTATGCAAATAAATAAAACTATATACCAAAATGTCAAATAATTGATAGGTAAAATGGATGGTCAGAAAATATGAGAGCAGGTTTGGGTAAAATGGAGGTAGAGACAAAGGCAGATGGACCAGGTTGGATCTCCTTTGTTGATGGTTCACAATGTCCGGTATTACCAAAGAAGAGGCTTATTGAATATGAGGAATGTTGCATAAAGCTGGAATGGCAAGTTTGGGTAACATAAGTGAAGCCCCAAAAGGTTGATCTAAAGGAGGGAGGGTGAAAGATGTGGGCAGGGTAAGGGGAGGAGAGGGGAGGGGGTCTGTCTCGTGGCCCACCTACCCATTGATCGCTAAAGGGGATGGACGCGCTCAGCTCCACAGGTGTCCCAGCAGGTGTGTGTCCCACCAAATGTCCCAGAACCTTTGTACTCCGCAAACTCTATGCCCAACACAATGTATATGCTAAGATAGTTTTGTGCCCATACGATTGTGTGTTTTGAAGATATATAGGTGTATATTGTTAAATTATCCTAGTATTTTGAGGTTAACGGTTCTCACAAATAAGTGTGTACCATAGTAAACATTAGTGCAAGAGAATGAAATTGAGAATCTGCAAAATACCGGTGAAAGTTGTGTTATAGAAATGTGAAACAAGGACAGTTAACGTGATATGTTTGATAGCAAGTAACCTCGGAGGAACATACTCTACCACTAATATATTTTGATATTAAAGAAATGTGTATGCTTGATATAAGGTAATGTAATGGCGTACGGCTCCCATCCTTGTACTTTACTGGTGATTGTGGTTGAGATCAACATTTAGTTGAAGGGAAGAAAGAAAGAGATCACTACACATACAGTTGAATCATGTCATTCGACCTTATTATGAGTTTCATTGGAATTAGTACATAAGAAGAAAATAAGAAAATTGGAGTCTGCAGAAAGCTGATTGGCCCAAACAAGGCAGATCCCTCTCACACCCAACCCCAATTATAAGCCTTATGGGCTTATAAAGCCCAGCTCACTAACACCATTTGGACTGACCACACCGAAACGGTCAGAAGTCAGAAAACGGGGGTCTACAGAGCGCCGATTGGCCCACACCTGACAGATCCCCTTCACAACCAACCTATCTCGTCCATATGCCTATCAAATTTTATCTTAAAGCTCCCTATCGTTCTTGATCCCACTATAGCACTTGGTAGCCTATTCCACCTATCTACAACTCTGTCACCAAACCAATATTTGCCTATATCTTTTCCGAAACTAAATTTATATAATTTGAAACCATTTGTTCGAGTTATTTCGCTATCACTGAGCTTTAGTACATTGTTCATGTCCCCTTTATTAATCCTACTAACCCACTTTAACACCTCTATCATATCCCCTCTAACTCTGCGTCTCTCTAACGAATGTAAGCCTAATTTCTTCAACCTTTCTTCATACGGAAGATTTCTAATATTATGGATAATTTTTGTCATTCTACGTTGTACTCTCTCCAATGAATCTATGTCCATTCTGTAATAAGGACACCAAAATTTAACAGCATAATCCATATAGGGTCTCACTAATAACAAGTAAAGTTTTAAGATAACATCAGCAGTTCTGTTACTCACACTCCTAGAGATAAACCCGAGAATCCTGTTTGCCTAGTTACGAACGCTTATACACTGTTTTCTAGGCTTCAAATCATTGCTAACAAACACACCTAGATCTTTCTCACAGTCTGAGTTACCTAATTCCATATTAGCTAGTTTATATTGAAAATTTGTATGCATCTTCCCTATCTGTAATACCTTGCATTTGTCAATGTTAAACTTCATCTGCCAATTTACTGACCATTCGTGTAAGGTATCTAGATCCCTTTGGAGGCACTCTATTTCTCTATCCGAATCAATTTTCTCCCCATTTTGGTATCGTCTGCAAATTTACTTATCCTACTAGTTATACCTAAATCAAGGTCATTTATGTATATAACAAACAACAGAGGACCTAATACAGATCCCTAGGGGACACCACTTTTGACTGCTCCCCATTCTGACTTGATACCATATATGCTGACTCTCTGCTTCCTACCAATTAGCCATGACGTAATCCATCCCAACAACGCCCCACCTATTCCATGCGCCTATAAATGTGCCAAGTAGTACCCAATAAGATTGATTTAAAGCGCAAGAGCCGCCTCGCACTGTCGTGGTGTATGCCACCATTAATTGATATATTGATTGCCAATTTGTGATTTATAAATCACAATTTATAAATCACAATGCAAATAACATAGATTCGTAATGGCATTGTGCGTCCTAAACAAGGACCTGTTTCTATGAGGCAGCTTTAAGGTGCAAGTCTTAGAAGAATATTTATTGTGGACACACTTTCATGTCCCCGACTTTACGAACAATCATTGTTGGAGTTGGAAAATCTATAATATCGAACTCGGGAACACAAGAGCAAGTACTATAGTCGAGGAGCAACATGTAGACACCTTTATTGTGCATGAATATTACGATACAGTGTACAGCAATCAAGCAACAATATTACGATACAGTGTACAGCAATCAAGCAACATTAAATCATCACAAGGAAAGGGAGAACATATCATTGCTCACGGGGTTAAAATAGATCGACACATTTCCGCCAGAGCAGCTCACCGCGTGCTTGAAATATGTGTTTACAAATCCTGAATGGGATAATTAGGGAATAATCGTTAATGGCCAATAACCAAAGCAACCTCAGATTCGTTGATATCATATAGTTCTTTTCAGTGACTCTGAAGAAATATTAAAACCGTAAATATGACTCAAAATGAATTATAATACAAATAAATGGTTTTGCTCAATTATCTTGTGGAGCCATTGCATATAACTAATTTTTGGGGGCATACACACAGCTGGGCTTGATTAAGGCGCTCATATCTTTAGCATTGCCCTTTGGAGCCTAGATTGACCTATCTAGCCTGATGCACAGAGGCTACTGCATATTATCTAGGAAACATCAGTTTACTTCCCGTCATGTGACATCATTTAATGTCCACTAACTACAGGTTCCTGTTTACTGCTAGGTTAACAGTCATATTGTTTAAGGAGACTGCCCATCCATCTCACCCTGCCTGGGAATCGAACCCAGGACCTTTCGAATGCGCTACCATTGCGCCACAGGTCACACATAAGGATAGAATATAAGTTGATAGAAGCAAATGTTGAATACATATACCTAGGCCAAGTTATAAAGGCAGACCCATATCAATGATGAGTAAGCAAGCGAATAATAGCCAATAACAGCCAATATGTGTCCTCTGAGTACTAGTATATGGATAAGGAACTTGGAGTGTTGCAAATTATCTAGAACAAAAATTACGTGTGCTCGAAAAGTTAAACAATGGAAACCTGGGGATGGAACTAGAAGAAGAGACAAACAGAACACTACGAGGGCGAAATTGTGCCTGAATGGTATGGAATAAGCTAACTCTGACAGGGTATAGAATAAGCTAACTCTGACAGGGTATAGAATAAGCTAACTCTGACAGGGTATAGAATAAGCTAACTCTGACAGGGTATAGAATAAGCTAACTCTGACAGGGTATAGAATAAGCTAACTCTGACAGGGTATAGAATAAGCTAACTCTGACAGGGTATAGAATAAGCTAACTCTGACAGGGTATAGAATAAGCTAACTCTGACAGGGTATAGAATAAGCTAACTCTGACAGGGTATAACATAAGCTAACTCTGACAGGGTATAGAATAAGCTAACTCTGACAGGGTATAGAATAAGCTAACTCTGACAGGGTATAGAATAAGCTAACTCTGACAGGGTATGGAATAAGCTAACTCTGACAGGGTATAGAATAAGCTAACTCTGACAGGGTATGGAATAAGCTAACTCTGACAGGGTATGGAATAAGCTAACTCTGACAGGGTATGGAATAAGCTAACTCTGACAGGGTATAGAATAAGCTAACTCTGACGGGGTATAGAATAAGCTAACTCTGACAGAGTATGGAATAAGCTAACTCTGACAGGGTATAGAATAAGCTAACTCTGACAGGGTATAGAATAAGCTAACTCTGACGGGGTATAGAATAAGCTAACTCTGACAGAGTATGGAATAAGCTAACTCTGACAGGGTATAGAATAAGCTAACTCTGACAGGGTATAGAATAAGCTAACTCTGACAGGGTGTAACATAAGCTAACTCTGACAGGGTATAGAATAAGCTAACTCTGACAGGGTATAGAATAAGCTAACTCTGACAGGGTATGGAATAAGCTAACTCTGACAGGGTATAGAATAAGCTAACTCTGACAGGGTATAGAATAAGCTAACTCTGACAGGGTATGAATAAGCTAACTCTGACAGGGTATAGAATAAGCTAACTCTGACAGGGTATAGAATAAGCTAACTCTGACAGGGTATAGAATAAGCTAACTCTGACAGGGTATAGAATAAGCTAACTCTGACAGGGTATAACATAAGCTAACTCTGACAGGGTATAGAATAAGCTAACTGACAGGGTATAGAATAAGCTAACTCTGACAGGGTATAGAATAAGCTAACTCTGACAGGGTATGGAATAAGCTAACTCTGACAGGGTATAGAATAAGCTAACTCTGACAGGGTATGGAATAAGCTAACTCTGACAGGGTATGGAATAAGCTAACTCTGACAGGGTATAGAATAAGCTAACTCTGACAGGGTATAGAATAAGCTAACTCTGACAGGGTATAGAATAAGCTAACTCTGACAGAGTATGGAATAAGCTAACTCTGACAGGGTATAGAATAAGCTAACTCTGACAGGGTATAGAATAAGCTAACTCTGACAGGGTATAGAATAAGCTAACTCTGACAGGGTATGGAATAAGCTAACTCTGACAGGGTATAGAATAAGCTAACTCTGACAGGGTATAGAATAAGCTAACTCTGACAGGGTGTAACATAAGCTAACTCTGACAGGGTATAGAATAAGCTAACTCTGACAGGGTATAGAATAAGCTAACTCTGACAGGGTATGGAATAAGCTAACTCTGACAGGGTATAGAATAAGCTAACTCTGACAGGGTATAGAATAAGCTAACTCTGACAGGGTATAGAATAAGCTAACTCTGACAGGGTATAGAATAAGCTAACTCTGACAGGGTATGGAATAAGCTAACTCTGACAGGGTATAGAATAAGCTAACTCTGACAGGGTATGGAATAAGCTAACTCTGACAGGGTATAATCATAATGGAACAGTTTGGAGGATGCCTTTGTCCTTCAGTGGAATACTGTAACTTACGCTGCTGTAAGAGTTTCATGTGAGTCGCTTAAAGTACCTGGATCTCGGTGAGAACAAAATAAGGATTGGTAACAAGATATATTTAATAGACGTTGGGAAGTTTAAGGAAGGGTCATTGGTATTGCAGACATTTATTCTTGGATACATTGTGGAGTCGGAAATGAAGCATTGATATATGTTTTGGTCCTTCCTCAAAGGATTCCAAGACTTAGTGTGATTTTGCTATTGATATCATGTGTAAAGGGCAACATTAATGGTATCAGTGGTGAAGCGGGTGAGAGGGTCGTTAATTATGTTGACTTGAGAGGAGTCAATGTTATTGTTAAGAGATGGTATGATATTGAATGTAGTGCTATTAATAATAGTATTGGTAGTTCGGGTAATTATAGGGATGGGAGTATTGGTGAAGATGACAAAAGGGTGATGGAGGTGGAATAGATGAAGGGGACAGTGGCTGTTTGTTTGGTGTATTAATTATTGTATTCATATATTTTTGTAGTTTCCTCCCTAGACCTCCATCAAGCTTAAAAAAACACCCCCTAAACCCCCCTTCAAGATAGATTTGTACATTTTTCGGTAGAAAAATGTCCCGGCCAAAGGCCGATTCCTCCTAAAATTACAGGCTCACTATCGCTCGCCGGGACAAAATCGACACCTAAATGGCACGAAAGGTCCTAATATTGACAAAGAAATGGGGTGAAAGGTCATAAAATCCCCAAACTAATGGAACCAACGTCTTAAAATCTCAAAACTAGTGTGGCTAAACATTAGGGACAAGGGGGTCCAGAAAAACGGGCTGTCTTCCCCTAAGTGGCCTTGATTGGAATGATACAGACGATATTGGCTATGACAATAATAGAGTAAAGGCAGTGATGGTGATGGTAGTTGGTAGTGGTCTTCGTGGTAGTGGAGAGAACTGATGGGCGGGTATTATTGATGGTGGTGTTAGTATTAAAAATTGTAGTTTTGGTGATTATGATAATCTTAGGGATATGTGGCACAGTGGTGGTGGTGATGGTAGTAGTGGTGGTAGTAGAGAAGGTAGTGGTGACGGTGGTAGTGGTGGTGGCAGTGGTAGGTGTGCTGATGATGGTAGTAGTGGTGGTACTGATGGTAGTAGAGAAGGTAGTGGTGACGGTGGTAGTGGTAGGTGTGCTGATGATGGTAGCAGTGGTGGTACTGATGGTAGTAGAGAAGGTAGTGGTGGTGGCAGTGGTAGGTGTGCTGATGATGGTAGTAGTGGTGGTACTGATGGTAGTAGAGAAGGTAGTGGTGACGGTGGTAGTGGTAGGTGTGCTGATGATGGTAGTAGTGGTGGTACTGATGGTAGTAGAGAAGGTAGTGGTGACGGTGGTAGTGGTGGTGGCAGTGGTAGGTGTGCTGATGATGGTAGTAGTGGTGGTACTGATGGTAGTAGAGAAGGTAGTGGTGACGGTGGTGGTGGCAGTGGTAGGTGTGCTGATGATGGTAGTAGTGGTGGTACTGATGGTAGTAGAGAAGGTAGTGGTGACGGTGGTAGTGGTGGTGGCAGTGGTAGGTGTGCTGATGATGGTAGTAGTGGTGGTACTGATGGTAGTAGAGAAGGTAGTGGTGACGGTGGTAGTGGTGGTGGCAGTGGTAGGTGTGCTGATGATGGTAGTAGTGGTGGTACTGATGGTAGTAGAGAAGGTAGTGGTGACGGTGGTAGTGGTGGTGGCAGTGGTAGGTGTGCTGATGATGGTAGTGATGTTGGTTGTAGTGGTGGGGGAGATGTTGGTGGTATTTCAATTAATTTAAATTCAATCATTTAATTTCTTAACCCGTTCTGTACCAGTGACGTATGTTATATATTATTCAAGCTATATCCATACGATTTGATGCAGCTTAAAAAAATATCTGTGGTAATAACATTTTGAATGAGAGAGTTCGAATTCTTCCAATTGCTAGAGATCCTTCCTAAGCTGAATACAATTGATAAGTAGTAGCCAGCCTACAATATAAAGGATGTCGACGGTACAGCAGGGGTGAGTATACAGTATACACACACGAATATACCGTAAATAGACATTTAAATTAATTAGTTTGTTTAAAGTGTGATATAGTACATCCAATTGCATCACTTCATTAGCTACACAGATGTATGGAAATCAGCGTTACCAATTTATACCGGGTGGGTAACCATATTATGTGCCACCCTGTATAATGCATGCAAATTGAAAGTGCAACAAAAGTATTGCTTAAATAAACAATACTAATTACAATGATAAAAACTGCTTAGTACATATTTATTTTCTATGAAATTACAAAAGTAAAATTGGTGATGCTGATAGTAGTAGTGGTGATGTAACTGATATTGATTTCATTGAGAGGTGTTAGGTGTTGGGAGTGAAATTCACTTCGCTAAAGCCGTACTCTGTGATACGAATATTCTAGACAGCCTTTGTACCATTCCCATACAATAATATAATTAATTAAATTAGATTATTTTTGTGTGTATGGGAATGGTAAAAAGGTTGTCTAGAGTATTTACATCACAAAGTTCAATTTTAGGGAAGTGAGTCTTAGTGTTACTTCACTAGTTCACGTTACCTCTATATCTTAGTGTTACTTCACTAGTTCACGTTACCTCTATATCTTAGTGTTACTTCACTAGTTCACGTTACCTTTATATCTTAGTGTTACTTCACTAGTTCACGTTACCGTGTTACTTCACTAGTTCACGTTACCTTTATATCTTAGTGTTACTTCACTAGTTCACGTTACCTCTATATCTTAGTGTTACTTCACTAGTTCACGTTACCTCTATATCTTAGTGTTACTTCACTAGTTCACGTTACCTCTATATCTTTTAACACTATTTTCTATACCGACTTTATCTTAGACAAATATTTATTGTATGGGAATCTCTAAATATAAAAGTGTGTGCGAGCAGATTTTGGAGTGTAGGTATATTAAGTTTCACTATTTAATCTATATTACGTCGAACTACTGTATAATGCCGTTCATAATAGTCAGAAAATTAACTAGAGAAAGTAGAAGTATAGTAAATTTGTTTTGTCTTCTCAGAGGGGGGGAAATATTAGGAGGCATTGAGGCAAGAAGGGTTTCTACAGTTAGAGACGAATTAAGTAGTTATTTTATTTTAGCAATTTATCTGGCGTCGGAGGGGGAGTTAGTGGTTTTCATTGTGGGATTTATATTGGACTCTTCTCTCTGCGTTTCCTCTCTGGCTTCTGGTTGGACTTGGATTTTCTCTTGCAGGGGCTTCCTGTCTTCTGGTGTCATTGTTCAGCTCGGAGGCTAGGTATCGTACTGCTAGCAACGCATGGTATCGGACTACTGTACATGTAACTTGTTGACCAAGGGGATGAGCCTCGAGCCTCAAGTTTCCCTTGTCTGTTACACTAGCTGTTTTTACACACAGCGTTTCTGTCCTAGGACCAGAATGGCTAGTTTCGTACGTAGCTGGCTGACCAAAACACTGATTGCTATCAACAATAACACTTTCCTGTATTTCGACCAGGTGCCCAGTCTTGTACTTGGGAATGATTCAGTCTTTAGACCTGGATAGGCTAGTCTCATACCGAGCGGTCTTATTTCTGCCAGTTTGGTTGAATTAGTCTATCCGAACCCTGCATAGGCTGGTTTCCTTCCTGTGGGAGCTAGAGTGGCATGGCTGGGTGTTGTTATTGTTGTTTTTACGCCCTCTGACGGCATTCCCGATTATTGTTTGGTCACGTGGAGGCACCTGCGCGAATGAAGGTTGCGCTGGTCCTCTCGGTCTGGTACGTATTTTAGTGTTCTGGCGCGGTGTTGTTGGTGGTGATGATCGCCGCAATTTGTATTGTGGGCATAACAATGGTGGGGATGGTAGTTGTGGCAGTGGAGATAGTGGTGGTGGTGATGCTGGTGGTAGTGTTGATGGTACTAGTGGTGGTAGTGGTGATAATGTTGGTGGTTGTGATGATGGTAGTAGTGGAGGTGGAGATAGTGGTGATGATGGTACTGGTGGTAGGTGATGATGGTAATAGTGGTAGCGGTCGTGATGATACTGGTGATGATGATAATAGTGGTAGTGGTCGTGATGGTACTGATGATAATGGTTATGATGGTGGTAGTGGTTATGATGGTAAAAGTACAAAGGAAATCAAACAACAACAGGTCCAGCGACCCCTCAAGGCTGCTTGCCCTCCAAAACACTGATGGTCAAGTGTTCACACAGTACTTTACGGTGGGTAAGGGAAATATGGAAAAGGAAGACTGCCCTGGGACAAATGTCCATGGCAGGATTAGGAGATGTTAGAAGGGGACAGTTGTTACTAATATGATAGATGAAATCAAAGAAAAAATAATAACACACTTTATTAATTTACAAATTAAAATGTAAAACTTGCAAACTAAACAAACCAAAACTGGGACAAAGACAATATAAAGTCAAATTAATTTATCAAAATCGCTATGTGGAAACAACGCTTACTAAAATAACATTTATGAAATAAAAGAACACAATCCACCAAACAGGGTGTACACCACTACATGAGCAAGTTAATCCGTTTCCCAAGCAAGCTAACCGCACACATAGCAACGCACTATCGTCACGTTCAAAGAACTAGTCAATTTGGGAAGTCAGGGACGCTCCGGTAAACTCCACCAAACTCTGAATGAATAAAGAAACTACATGTCAAATGTCAAAATATTCATTTAAAATCAAATTTGCAACATGACAAGACATTAACAATAGTACTAAATACAAATATTGATAAGATACCTATAATATTACAACAAAATATACAGCACTCACTAACGATAGTGCTATCGGGTAGGTACCTGTAAGCATAGCATGCCTCAAGTAGATATTGTGGAAGAAGTCTAAGAAGTTTGTTAACTCATAAACTGCAAAGCTATGGTAGTTCAAACTCTCCCACTAAGCGAAAGTATTTGGTTCTATTCTGACGACATTTGTCATAGTACCATAATTATATATAATTATTACTTATCAATATGCACTTATTTTGCTTTTATTATGAACCTATGAAAATTTAAGAGCAATAAAAGAAGTGGGAATAGCATTTTGGGGGTGTAAAAGACATATTATTGCCGCAAGGTCGTATCATGAGGCAAGAGCTGGAGGACTTAAATCCTCCCTCTCTGAGCTGTAGAGCGACACTGACAGCTCTGAGTAAATGTCTCTGTGTTGCAAGGATCTCTAGCTGCCTCAACCGTGTTAAAAAGAACGGGTGAGGGAAATTCGTGCCAAAAATAACCGATACAAGGGGGAATAAGAGGAAAAATAGCTGATCATTTAGGAGGGGGAAGTGTGGGGGGGGGGGGGGGGGCACATATGTTGGAGTGGTAGCAAGTAATAGATGGGAATTATCTCACCTAATCTCAAATTGCTTTGCTTTGAGTACCACTAGGATGTTTTCTAATGGATTTTTATGCTCTGGATCTATTGAGGATGGTCGCTGTTTATGGGTTAAACAGGAGCGTTTATTACGAAAAAACGTGTTGAGTATCTTTAAGTATGTTGTTTTCCTCTAAGTGATTTATGAGTTTGTCTCTTATGAGTGTTTCTATCATTTTACATACAACTGAGGTTAAGCTAATTGGACGATAGTTATAGGTAAAGATTTGCTGCCTTTTTTTAATATCGGTGTTACGTTGACGAGCTTCCACTGATCAGGCATAGTCCCAAACTGTAAGGATTTATTGTAGAGCAATGTCAGAGGGTTGGAGAGCTCATACTTGGCTTCCTTTAGAACTCTAGGCGAGATCGTATCAGGTCCAGGTGATTTATTTACCTTGAGTGTATCTAAACATTTCAAAGCTTCGCTCTCTGCAATGCTGATACTACTTAGAACGTCAGAATTATCTATCTGAACCGGCGAAGCTGTAGGGATATTACTAAGGTCTTTTGTTGTAAAAACTGATGCAAAGAAGGTGTTGAAAGTGTTACTCATTTTTGCTTCATCTTTAGTGTAATTCTCATCGACTAACGGTCCAATCCCAATCGTTAAAGTCACTACTTCCTTCTTCCTGATGTAACTATAAAATTATTTCGGGTTTGTCTTACTTTGATCTGCAACATGTAATTATAGCGTGTTTTTATTCTGTTTGATTAACTTTTTGGCTTTGTGTCGTAGATCTACATATATCACCTTATTTTCATGGGTGTCAGAGATTTCAAATTTATCATGAGCATTCTTTTTAGCAAGCAGACAATCTGCAATGTCTTTATTCCACCACTTAGGCCTATTATTATGTACTGATCTTCAGTGTTTTAATGGTATGCACTCATGTACTGAATTCGAATAAGTGGAGGTGAAAAATCTCCATGATTGGTTTAGATCATCATTGATAATCATAGAACTCCAGTCGATTTCCTTGAGTATTGCTCTAAGTTTACGTAAGTTTGCTCTCTTGAAATTTGAGACCTTCTCTTTGCTGGTATTGAGTTCGTTGATATTGAATTTTTAATGGAAAGTGATTGTGCGATGGCAAGGTCGCCATGTAGAATGCGTTGATTTGGGGGTTTATTCAATATTAAATAGATATACAGGGAGTAATGAAAGTAGGTTATATCCTTAACTTTATTACTATAAGTGGTTATAGAGTTAGTCAGTGAGTTAGACTACTACTAAAAGATTAACTTGTCTTGCCTAAAGTATAGAGTGCTTAGTGAGGTTTAAGGGTTTTGTAGAGTGAGGAGGCTTAGGGCATAGTGATAAGACTTAGAGTGTCGACTTATAGTGCTTATGGCGTGGAGTGGGCTTAGGGCAGTGTCTTGTCCTAACAAAAGTGAATGATGGAGTGAAGTGTCTTCCTACCTCCATGCTACAGGTAGGCGGTGATTGTTGATTCAGTCTTCATTAATTGGGTCGTGTGTTGATTTGAGCTATGCATTGTTGATGATTTGTGTTGACTTTGTAGGCATTCGGTGGTGCTTAATCTCGTATTTTGTGGTGGCTAAGAGTAGAGATGTCTACATAGAATTGTTGATATCTTGTAAGTATAAATAATATAGATAGTTATATCTCTACGATGAGATTGATATAGTGAATATTTAGTGTGTAGTGATATGTGATTAGTTAAAGAGTTAATGGGTTATAGTGGATTACATATGATGGGTTATAATGCATACATATATAGATACTTTCAATCCTTTATATAATGCTAATGGAAGATAAGGTGGGCCTAGTAAGTGATTGAGTCTAGTATACGTGCATATATATTTGAATATAGTATGCGTGTTACACTATTACTGAATTCATCACCAACATTCAAATTTGCTATTAATTCTTCTTTTGTTGTAAGTACAAGGTCAAGAAAGTTATTACCACGGGTCGGCGATCGAACAAATTGATAGAGCGAACTCTCTTGCAAGTTTGCATACAAGTTGTGTCCGGAGTGTGAAGTAAGGGTATTGCGCCACTTGGTCACAGGTAAATTAAAGTCACCAAAAATTACGGTATCTTGTGAGTTACTTACATCTGCAATTTTTTTGTAAATTTCTTGGTACGTTTGCACTGATTGAGCTGGAGGTGTGTATATTAATGCAAGTATTATTTTGTTAACTTTATTTACTTGTTATTAGTACAATGCATGATGCATGAATGCATGATCAGGGAAAGTGTTGCCATCAGCGACAGGCAGTTTGGACTTATGCCGGGACATGGCACAACTGATGCTATCTTCATTCTTAGGCATCAGATCTGCAAGAGAGGTTCTTAGAGAAAAACTGGGAGTTATACCTAGATTTTGTAGACCTGGAGAAGGCCTTTGACCGAGTGCCCAGGGAAGTAATGCAGTGGGCTATGAGAAAACTTAGAGTAGAAGAGTGGCTAGTGTGTGTCATAATGAGAATGTATGAAGGGTCACGGGCAGCAGTTAGAGTGAACGGATGCCTGAGCGAAGAATTCCAAGTGAAAGTTGGAGTTCACCAAGGTTCAGTTCTGTGACCATTACTGTTTGTGATGGTCCTGGAGGCTCTGTCAAGGGAGTTTAGGACAGGAATCCCATGGGAGCTGTTATATACAGACGATCTAGTTCTTATCCCAGATAGTGCACAGGAAGCAGAGGCAAAGTTCAAAAGATGGAGAGAAGGTATTGCAAATAAGGGCCTAAGAGTTTACATAGATAAAACAAAGGTCATGATTAGTGGAGTAGGGCGTGGAACTATGGAAAGAAGCGGAGACTATCCATTCGCAGTATGTGGGAAGTAACTCAATCCAATGTTGCGTCTGTAGTTACTGGGTACACAAGAGATGTAGTGGAGCTAGAGGACTTTTGACAAGAATCATAGATTTTGAATGCGCAGTGTGCAAGGGAGATCTTGTGTTAAATGACCCGCCTGGTAGTGTTGATTTCGACAGTGTAACGCTGGAATGTGTGAATAAGTTCTGCTACCTGGGCAATACGGTTTCCGCCAGAGGTGGCTCTGAAGCTAGCTCCATTAATAGAGTTAGAAGTGGCTGGGGAAAGTTTAGAGAGCTGCTGCCATTCCTAACCATGAGAGTGCTCCCACCCCACCTTAAAGGGAAGGTGTATATCTCGTGTGTTAGGAGTGTGATGACCTATGCCTCGGAGACGTGGCCGGTTAAAGCGAAGGATATCGATAGAATAGAACGGAATGAGAAGATAAAGGTGAGATGAATGTGTGGGGTTAATCTCAGGGACGGGGTATTGAGCGAGGAATTAAGAAAGCGTCTGGGCATTAGGATTGTCGGTGAAATGATGCGCATGAGCCGACTTGGTTGGTTTGGACATGTGGAGAGAATGGATGATCAGAACTGGGTGAGGAAATGCCGGACTGTGAACGTGGGGGGAGCTGCGCGTAGGGGTAGACCTAGAATGACATGGGATCAGGTACTCCGATCCGATCTCAAAATAAAGAACTTGACATGAAAGGCAGCCCTTGACAGGGCCACCTGGAAAGCCGCCATTTAAGATGTGAGACTGTAGCCACAGTATGTAACCACTTGTATGTATGTATGTACTATGTACAAAAGATGTGTCAACGTTCACAATTTGGGGTCTTGACAAGGGGATCGGGTTAAGACTTTCTTTGATAAAATATAAAACGTCACTTCCATTTCTATTAATTCGGCTTTTCTCAAATATTTCTTAACCAGGAAGTGAAATTCACTTCCTGGTTAATAAATGTTTGAGAAAAGCCGATACAACCTGCTAAAAAGTCTCTGTCTTCTGTATTGAGCCAAGATTCTGTTATGCCAATACGTTAACATTTTCTGTAAACACTAGTTCCTCTAAATCTGAAAATTTATTGAAAACCTTTAAAGTTGTGGTTTTAAAACTCACGGAACACTCTTAATCAAATGTTTTGTTCCGGTCAGATCTACATTTACGTTCATGGCTGTCCTCGCACCTCGCATTCCTCAGTCCTCATCCCTGGCGGTTTGAGATTTGGGTCTTGTTGATGAAGCTTTATCCAAATTTGTGGTTCTTGGCGGATTAGCATTTAAATCCTTCGCAGGTCGCCGTCCTTGCTGTATTCGATCCTCCTTCCTGGTTGTGTTGTGTTGAGTCTTTTTCTTCTCCGAAAATCCTTCACTGCATCGTTGAGAAGAAGTCCAAAATGTGCTGTTCCCACCTGGTTCAGATGAATTCCATTGTCCAAAAACAAATAGTCATTGTAGTAATAATTTTCCCAGGTGTCGACGAATCCCACGTTCTCCTTTCTGCAGAGGTCAGCTAGACAGCGATTTGTGCTGGTGGCTATGTTGTAAAATTGGCTCTCTACACCGAGCCGGGGCACAATTCCTGAGACAATGATCCTTGACGACTTGATCAGCTTCTGGTTCTTGAAAAGCAAATCTTCTAACAGGGTTTTCTCTACATAATTGGAGTGATGGTACTCGTAATAGTAGTGATGATGATAATAGTGGTAATGATGGTGGTAGTGGTTGTGACGATACTGATGGTAGTGGTGATGATGGCGGTAGTGGTGATAATGGTAATAGTGGTAGTCGTTTTGATGATACTGGTGGAAATTGTGATGATGGGGCTAATGGTCGTGATGGTAGTGGTGATGATGGTGGTAGTTCAATTCAATTCCTTTATTTCATAACATAATTATATACACATTACACATATATACATTACATAATTTGAATTAATACACTAGGATACACTGGATTACACACAAGAAATATTAATCAGAAACATTGATAAGGATATATTATATGTACTTCTCACTCATATTTAATTAATCAGTGTTAACCAATTAAATTTCCCTATAAAAAAGTAAATTCTAAAATATAAACATAAAATCCATAAAAATAGCATGGTCCTCGCCTATCCTCATGCCTCTGCACCCACCAGATTCTGGACGTTAGTATATCCAGGCTTTCTTTGGTAATATCAACAGTGTTTTTATCATTAAATAATGTTTTAATTGAAGTCATAACAACACCCTCTTTAACCCACTTCCTGATGCAGTTGAAAAATGGATTAGATGACATGGACATTCGTTTGTATGCTCTTGCTTGAACCAAAGCTACTTGATGAGTTAAGAGTAATTGATTGCATTCATTGGCAGTAATGTGACTGCTGGCATAAATTGGTACATTTTTCATTTTCTTTATAGCACTACTGCTGTAGGCAACGTTAAAGGCTTTGAATATTGCTGAGCTAAGTATTTTTTGGTGAATTCCACAAGGAAAGTCCGTAGTCCGGGCAGCAATATGAATTAAAAAGATAGTGGTAATGATGGTAACAGTGGTAGTGTTCGTGATGGTGCTGGTGGTAGTGGTGATACTGGTGGTAATGGTGATGATGGTGGTAGTGTTGATAATATTGGTA
Source organism: Paralithodes platypus (assembly GCA_032716605.1). Taxonomy (NCBI): domain Eukaryota; kingdom Metazoa; phylum Arthropoda; class Malacostraca; order Decapoda; family Lithodidae; genus Paralithodes; species Paralithodes platypus. The sequence continues at coordinate 9,889,338 of CM064536.1, read as the reverse complement.
GTGGTTGTGATGGTAGTGGCGATGATTTTGGTAGTGGTGATAATGGTAGTAGAGTGGTTGTGATGGTAGTGGTGATGATTCTGGTACTGGTCATAATGGTAGTAGTGGTAATGGTTGTGATGGTAGTGGTGATGATTGTGGTAGTGGTGATAATAGTGGTAGTGGTAGTGGTTGAGATGGTAGCGGGGATGATTATGGTAGTGGTGATGATTGTGGTAGTGATGATAATGATAGTAGTGGTTGTGATGGTAGTGGTGATTATTGTGGTAGTGGTGATAATGGTAGTAGTGGTTATGATGATTGTGGTAGTGGTGATCATGGTACTAGTGGTTGTCATGGTAGTGGTGATGATTGTGGTAGTGGTGATAATGGTTGTGATGATAATGGTAGTAGTGGTTGCGATGGTAGTGGTGTTGATTGTCATGGTAGTGGTGATGATTGTGGTAGTGGTGATAATGGTAGTAGTGGTTTTGATGGTAGTGGTGATAATGGTAGTAGTAGTTGTGGTTGTGATTATTGTGGTAGTGGTGATAATGGTAGGTGTGGTTGTGATGGAAGTGGTGATGATTGTGATAGTGGTGATAATGGTAGTAGTGGTTGTGATTATTGTGGTAGTGGTGATAATGGTAGTTGTGGTTGTGATGTTAGTGGTGATGATTCTGGTACTGGCGACAATGGTAGTAGTGGTTGTGATTATTGTGGTAGTGGTGATAATGGTAGGTGTGGTTGTGATGGTAGTGGTGATGATTGTGGTAGTGGTGATAATAGTGGTAGTGGTAGTGGTTGAGATGGTAGCGGGGATGATTATGGTAGTGGTGATGATTGTGGTAGTGATGATAATGATAGTAGTGGTTGTGATGGTAGTGCTGATGATTGTGGTTGTTGTGGTAGTGGTGATTATTGTGGTAGTGGTGATAATGGTAGTAGTGGTTGTGATGTTAGTGGTGATGATTGTGGTAGTGGTGATCATGGTAATAGTGGTTGTGGTTGTCATGGTAGTGGTGATGATTGTAGTAGTGGTGATAATGGTAGTAATGGTTGTGATGATAATGGTAGTAGTGGTTGCGATGGTAGTGGTGTTGATTGTGGTTTTGGTTGTCATGGTAGTGGTGATGATTGTGGTAGTGGTGATAATGGTAGTAGTGGTTTTGATGGTAGTGGTGATAATGGTAGTAGTAGTTGTGGTTGTGATTATTGTGGTAGTGGTGATAATGGTAGGTGTGGTTGTGATGGTAGTGGTGATGATTGTGATAGTGGTGATAATGGTAGTAGTGGTTGTGATTATTGTGGTAGTGGTGATAATGGTAGTTGTGGTTGTGATGTTAGTGGTGATGATTCTGGTACTGGCGACAATGGTAGTAGTGGTTGTGATCTTAGTGGTAGTGGTGATAATGGTAGTTGTGGTTGTGATGTTAGTGGTGATGATTCTGGTACTGGCGACAATGGTAGTAGTGGTTGTGATCTTAGTGGTAGTGGTGATAATGGTAGTTGTGGTTGTGATGTTAGTGGTGATGATTCTGGTACTGGCGACAATGGTAGTAGTGGTTGTGATCTTAGTGGTAGTGGTGATAATGGTAGTTGTGGTTGTGATGTTAGTGGTGATGATTCTGGTACTGGCGACAATGGTAGTAGTGGTTGTGATTGTGATGTTAGTGGTGACGATTGTGGTAGTGGTGATAATGGTAGTAGTGGTTGTGATCTTAGTGGTAGTGGTGATAATGGTAGTTGTGGTTGTGATGTTAGTGGTGATGATTCTGGTACTGGCGACAATGGTAGTAGTGGTTGTGATCTTAGTGGTAGTGGTGATAATGGTAGTTGTGGTTGTGATGTTAGTGGTGATGATTCTGGTACTGGCGACAATGGTAGTAGTGGTTGTGATTGTGATGTTAGTGGTGACGATTGTGGTAGTGGTGATAATGGTAGTAGTGGTTGTGATCTTAGTGGTGATGATTGTGGTAGTGGTGATAATGGTAGTAGTGGTTGTGATCTTAGTGGTGATGATTGTGGTAGTGGTGATAATGGTAGTAGTGGTTATGATGGTAGTGGTGATGATTTTGGTACGGATCATAATAGTAGTAGTGGTAGTTGTTGTGATGTTAGTGGTGATCATTGTGGTAGTGGTGATAATGGTAGTTGTGAGTTGTGATGATGTACAACTATTACACTGGTGAGGTAGGGTCCCGGGGGAAGAAGACAAGGTATTGTTCACGCAACGTCGACATGTCTATTGACTATCACCCATCTCTCTCGCTCTTTCTCTCTCTCTCTCTCTCTCTCTCTCTCTCTCTCTCTCTCTCTCTCTATATATATATATATATATATATATAATATATATATATATATATATATATATATATATATATATATAAACAGTATCTGTATATATAGTATATTAGGGTGGTCCTCAAAACTAAAAGTTGACTTTCAAAATGTCTCACCCCCTAGATTTGTTCCATGTAACGATTCATTAAGCTGCTTGAAATTTTGAATCGATGGGATAATATTTACTGGTGGCACATGGGGGTTAATGTTTTCTCGATCTCGTTCAGATCATACGATCATATTCTAGCCTATCTGGGATAGAAGACTAATCAGGCGAGCAGGTTCGAAGGAATCTAAGCATCAATTACACAGTACATTAGAGCTGTGAAGGTAATACAATAATTTCATTCGCAGGTAAATATCATGGCATTGTGTACGAGATCTATCGCTGAAGTGTGGTTGGTGGGCCAGTCAATGGAAAAAATTAGTGCGAGGAAGCTGCCCTCCAATGGTGATGTCCTGAGACACTTTTTTTTTTTTCCTGCACAAGGAAAGAAAGCTTTCAGTTGAGAGGCAGTAAAGGAAACAGGAACAGAAGTAATTGACCTATGTAAAAAAGCACGAATCCCAACATCAGTAGACTTTGACGCCCGAGAAAAATTGGAGAAATTGTTTGAGACTTGGCGAAAGTTACTGAAAGGTAAAAATAGACGATCAGTCCCACAAATTGCTAAAGAAACTGCTTTTCAAGATTCATTTGATGACCTTTTTTACATTGCCCATGCTCAAGCTATGGCAATGATTAAAATTGACGAAGAGAAGATAATTTCTTCAGGCTCAATGAGAGAAGGAACGGCGAGGATACATGGGTGGAGTTGATATTGCTTTGACATTAAAGGAAGATCGAATTCACAAGCTTAGGAAGAGATCGGAGGAGCGGAAACTGGAGGAAGAAAAGTTAATGAAGGAAAGGTATACAAAGGTAGATCTGGAGCAACATTCATCACGTAGTAGTAGTGAATCATGCACGCCATCTCTAACAAAACGACAATATAAGACGCATTTTTCTACTCGACCTGTTAACATAATCTCACCAGAGGTTGCTGCTGCTCTGGACAGGACTAAAGTAAGTGACAGTAAGGTACTTATCATTTAGCTGCAACAGCATCTACCTTGGGTCACAACCTTCGGTGACTGGCCACCAATAGAAGCTCCCTTCGTCGAGGTCGCTTAGCCAGACGAAAAGAGATCTCTGCAGTGCTTAAGGCTGCTTTCAAAGCAAACTCAAAACTGGTGGTCCATTGGGATGGTAAAGTGGTCCCCAGTCTGACTGGAAAAGAGAAGGTGGATCGTCTTCCCATTCTTGTATCTGGAGGACAAACAACTAAGCTGTTGGGAGTTCCACAGCTTACTTCTGGTAAAGGAGAGGCTATAACACAAGCAGTGTTTAATTCATTGGAAGATTGGAACTTGACAGACCATGTCATGGGACTTGCATTTGATCCAGCAACACTGGCCACACTAATGGAGCCTGCAATTCTTAGAAAAGAACATGGGCCGGAACCTTATCCATTTTGCTTGTCGCCACCACATTATGGAGTTGGCAGCTGATGCAGCCTTCTCTGCTTGCATGGGTGCAGCTTCGTCTGGCCCAGATATCAATATCTTTAAAAGATTTCAACATGTGTGAAAGTCATTGCAAAATATCAGTTCGATGTTCTTGACCGAGGTGAACTACCAAAGACGGTACAAGACCAATTCACATCTTCTGAAGTTGAGGTGATGATCAATTTCTGCATAGCCCAATTGAAGAACTTGCAACTTCGTGATGACTACAAAGAGCTTCTGGAGTTAACCATCATCATATTTGGTGGCAGCCCTCCTCAATGCATTAAGTTCAGGGAGACAGGGCACTCCATCGGGCCCCCTATATGGCACGTGCAATCTATGCCATAAAAGTTCTGCTCTTTCATAAACAGTTTAAGTTGACAGGACCAGAGATGACACGTTTGAAGAAGTTTGTAGCCTTTGCTGTTCAACTGTATGTAAAGACTTGGTTTGAAGCCCCTTTAGCCATAAAAGCCCCAGCCAATGACCTACATTTTCTTTACAAGCTAATGACCTATGGTGATATACCTGTGAGGAAACACACCACAAAGACATTTTGCCGTCATCTCTGGTATATTAGTGAGAATTTGGTGATTTGGGGTCTCTTTGATTCACAAGTGCCTGCTAATGTGAAGAGAGCCATGGTTTCAGCCTTGAAAGATAAGGGTCAAGAAAATCCTCCTCCTCGTATACAACTGGATCCGACCCCCACATATCTTGAAAGAAAGACTCTGGCAGATTTTGTCACTAGTAACTCCATCAAGCTTCTTGACAACTTTGGGGTGTCACAGAAGTTCCTTCATCGGGATCCAGAAAAGTGGAAGGATCTGCCGGAATTTGCAGAGGCAAGCAAGACCTTTCAGAACATCAAGGTGGTCAACGATTTTGCAGAGAGAGCAGTCGCCCTAATGCAAGCGTATAATGCCCTCCTCACCATAAATGAAGAACAGCATCAGTTCCTCTTGCAAGTCATCGAGGAACACCGAAAGAGGTTCCCATTTGTTACAAAGGCCACCCTGATGTCCACAGAAACCGGGCAACAATGAGTAGGTTATGGGCCCCAATGATCCCCCCCACCATTGAGGGGCTAATACTTACTGCATCTTTAATGCACGAGGGGGACTCGGAATGGCCTCGTGTGACACCTCCAAATATTGTTAAAATTAAACCAAATGTTGTATACATGCATTCTAGCCCCTAAGGAACCTAATGAAGGGGTGAGACCTAAGGAATTGTTATTTCGAAATTTTACCTTATATGTGAGGACCACCCTAATATACTGTATATGTATATATATATAATATATACAGTATATGTATACTGTATATATGTATATATATACTGTATATAAATAAATATATAAATATATATATATATATATATATATATATATATATGTATGTATATACAATACATACTGTATATATATATATATATATATATATATATATATATATATATATATATATATATATATATATATATAATATATATATATATATATTTTCTTTAATACATACGAGGTTGAAAGAAATGGCAATTTCTGCGTTGGAAATTTTATTATTCAAAGTTTCCAGGTCTCTGATGAATTTTCGCTGGGTGGCGGGAAGTAGATGAAGGAGATGAGCAAAATTCATGGTGGTACAGGGTTACATTAAAGTACATGAAGATACAGGATATACGACACGTTTCACTGGACAACCAGCATTATCAAGTAAGGATGGAATGATATAAAACGTCTACATTAAACCTACTAACACAGGACAATGCCTCAACGGCGATAGTGAATGACCCCGCCGTTATCTTCTATCCTCCATCTCCGCCTATGTTAGGAGAGCCCTCACGCACTGCTCTACCTGGGCCGACACCCAACAGGAACTAGAAAGACTATCCCAAGTTTTAGTAAATAACGGATACTCCAACTCCGACATCTCCAGCACCATCAACCACCATCTTGAAAAATGGTACACCCAAAGCCCTCCCAACATTGACCCCCCCAATGAAATTAAGATCTTCTACCGCAATTACATGTCCTCTGAACACAAAAATGACGAGGCCGTCTTAAAAGAAATAATCTCCAAGCATGTCCACCCAACCAACCCGGAAAACAAAATCAAATTAATAATTTATTACAAATCCCCCAAGACCTCCAACCTCATTCTCCGCAACAAACCAGCCTCCACCAAGATAAAGAGCACCATGACCGACGATCACGTCATTTACCAACATACCTGTAATTATGAGGACTGTGGACCTCATTCCTATATTGGTATGACGCAGACTCGTCTTTCACGTCGGTTAACTCTTCACCTTCAGGCTGGAGCCATCAAAGACCACTATCTCACCCCTAACCACCCTCACCTCACACGCAACGAGTTAGAGAAACACACCACCATACTCGATAAAGAAAGTGACCCAAGGAGATTACCTATACTCGAAGCTTTATATATCCAAGCCTTACATCCCAACATCAACAACCAAACTCTAGACCTTCAGATCCTTCCTTCTGCCAAAAGGCACTTTCCTACAGGACCTAACACCCCCCCCTCGCCCCCGGTGCCCTTGACGCAGCCCCCCGCGCTACCTCCTTCAGCTTCGTCTTCCGCAGGCGCCACACAACTTAGGCCACGCCCCTCGACACGCAGCCAATCAGCTTCGACCCCTCCAACGACCACCATCCCGCATCCAGTGCGCATGCGTGAAGCGGTTCTCCCTTTTTCTCTCTCCTAGAATACCCCTCCACCAATAGCAGACTTTTGCCCCCTGTTTTTCGCCTCCTCTGATCCTCCACCCTCTATATATACCCTTCCTGTTTACCTTTTATATCATTCCATCCTTACTTGATAATGCTGGTTGTCCAGTGAAACGCGTCGTATATCCTGTATCTTCATGTACTTTAATGTAACCCTGTACCACCATGAATTTTGCTCATCTCCTTCATCTACTTCCCGCCACCCAGCGAAAACTCATCAGAGACCTGGAAACTTTGAATAATAAAATTTCCAACGCAGAAATTGCCATTTCTTTCAACCTCGTATGTATTAAAGAAAATTTATTACCTGGCTTTACTAACATATATATATACCGGTATATATATATATATATTATATATAAAAATATATATATATATTTATATATATAAATATCTACAGTATATATATATATATATATATATATATATATATATATATATATACAGTATATATATATATATATATTTAGGTATATATATATATATGGATTGAGAGGAGGAAAAAACACAGGGAAGAGCTATGTATCTATTGCCTGGCGCCGTGAATCCCCGAAGGGGTGGCCATGAATGAAACGCCCCCATGCACCTCTGTCCCCAGTCAGTCGACTCCCCTCCTCCCAACTAGCACCGCCTTCACTCATATACTTCTTCACTCCATCCTTCCACCTCGTTCTCATACACCCACACCAGACGTCTCTCTTACTTACTCATTTGTCTGTCTAGTCCTTCATGTAACTCCACACGCACTTCTCAAGTAACTCATTTCCACCCCTCTCACTCTTGGTCTGAGTCTCTCCACCAACGTCTATGCTTCGCTTTTTTAAGTCAATGTTGGGATTACCACACTGTCATGCAGAGACATCTTTACCTCCATGCTTACCACCCTATTTCTTGTTACTGCTTTCAGCGTTCCTACAACCCTCTTCCCCTGTCGCACTCTCTCCTTCACTTCTTCATCCATACTCCCATCTTCACTCAGCACACTACCCAGATATTCAAATGAGCTGACATTCTCCATAGCCTGACCGTTCAACCTCACCTCACACTCTGTGGCTTCACCCCTTTCGAAGACCATTACCTTGCTCTTCCCCGCATTTACCTTCAGATTCCATTTTTTGCACACTCTTCCAAATATATTTACCAAACCCTGCAACTCCCATTCTTTATCGCTTATCAGAACTATATCATCAGCAAACAGCAGTACAGGTAGCTTCCACTTGTTTCCCTCCCTTGATAGCGATACACCAACATCCACTGCTCTTCCTTGTATTTCTTTTCTTGACTCCATCCATATATATATAGTAAACAACCCCTGGGACATCACACACCCCTTTTTCAACCCCAACATTCAGATCAAAGAACTCGCTCTGCACATTCTCCACCCGTACTGATGCCTTTGCACCATCATTCACTCTCCAACCCGAGCGTGAAACTTTACTCTCAGTCTTTCTTCTACTCAACAGCTGAGCTCTGGAACTCTCTCCCAGAATCAGTCTTTCCCTCTTCCTATGATTTAAATTGCTTCAAACTCTGTGTGTCCAGGCATTTTGGCTCGAACATCCCTTGATTTTGACCCTGTCACTCTTTCAACTATGGGGGAGGCACTCGCTATAGGCAGTTCTGCCTTTTGCCACCCTCAATCACATAGAAAAACAAAATAAAAATAAAAATACATGCTCTTCACTGCTTTCAGCAACTTGCTATCTACTCCGTATATTATCAGTACTTTCCACATACTCTACCTTCTCTATCCACTCTGTCATAGTCCTTCTCCAAGTCCATAAAGGCAACATACAGCATTTGTTGCTTCTCCAGATATGTCTCCACAACACATTTAAAGGTAAAAATCTGATCTACACATCCTCTTCCCTTCCTAAAGCCGCCCTGCTCGTCACCTATCCATTTCTCCGTTCTCGCTCTCACTCTCTCAATCCCTACCCTACTGTATACCTTCCCTACTACACTTAGAAGACATATTCCTCGGTGGTTACGACCACTTCTCTTTCCCCTTTAGCCTTCTATAGGGGGACTATTATCCCTGTCTCCCAGTCACCAGGTGCACTCCCCTTCTCCCATGCTAGTTTACAAATGTTCCATACCCATTCGTTCACTATCTCACCACAATACCTCGGCATTTCCCCACACACTCCATCTATTCCTGATGCTTTCCCCATCTTCACTCTGTTCATGGCTTCACACACTTCTGACCTCCTGATCCCCACCTCCTCCTTCACTACTTCACTTCTTCTCCCATACCCCATCCAAATTTGTTTGCTGGCGCTTCATTCCTTACATTCAGCAATTCGTTGAAGTACTCCCTCCATCTTTCGCCTCTCTCTTGCTTATCGGCTAGCACTTGCCCATTCTTATCTTTCACACCCTTACTATTTCCCTTGCTAGCTTCCCTAACTGTCTTGACCTCTTTCCAGAACAGTTTCTTACACTCACTCCATTTTACACTCAGATTCCTTCCAAATTCCTCATCTACTCTTCTCTTACTTTCCTTCACCACTCTCGTTTTCTCCAAGTATCTCGCTCGTTTCTGTCTCTCCAAATCTTCATTCCCTCTACTACCCAACCACATCACCAAACTTCACACGAACATTCGGTAGGTGAATGCGACGGTCAGTCAAAAAAGTTTTTGAATTTGTGTAATAGTTATGGTTTTAGGTCAAAGATATGGTTTTGCCCCCTCTATCCCCCCCCCCCACCACCACCACCTCCTCCCCGAAGGATCCCCCCCTCTCACATTCTTCTGTAGCAGCAATGAAGATGGCGTTCAGTGTAACGCCGCAAAACAACTTGCCCCACATTTGTTAGGTTAAATTATTATTTTTTTTGTCTATGTAAGTGAGAGAGACAAAAGGCAGAACTGCCTGTAGCGAGTGCCTCCCCCACAGTTGAAAAAGTGACAGGGCCAACATCAAAGGGTGTTCGATCCAAACTGCCTGGACACAAAGTTTGAAGCAATTTAAGTCATAGGAAGAGGGAAAGACTGATTCTGGGAGAGAGTTCCAGAGCTCAGCAGTTTAATAAAAGAAAGATAGGATAAAGTTTCACTCTTTGGTTGGAGAGTTGCACAGCGTAGGGGTGGGATTGTGTTGCAAGATGGATACTACGTACAGTCACGAGCATAAATACTGCGACACCAACCAAATAATTTTCGCCCCTTTGTCTCCAAAAGTATTGCAAAACTTTGTATTCAAACTCAAAATTATTTCTGTATTTCATTCTAGCTACCGTCAAACGATTTTATTCAGCTTAGTATAAACCCCTAGTTATGAAGGAGTTGACGTTATCTGGTTGATGTCGCAGCATTTATGCTGGTGACGTACCCTATGTAGAGGAGGTGGTATACACTGGGAAAGCTCTAAGGAACACTGATTATTGTAGTAGCTCCCTGCCGTAAGTAGATAAATCAATCCCCATTCCCAGTGATGGCAGAGAGCCGTCAGTAATATACTTTCCTTGTAACTGCCAGTATCAGATCAGGCAGTACCTGGTACCATGACCGTTTGAGCACTGCTCTAGAGTTGGCAACACTTCTCAGCTTATATCCAAGCCTCTGCAGGCTGGGAGAGGCAGTATTCCTCCATCTTTTGAGGTGGGAGGTTGTTATATCTTGCCATTTTGACCACATTACTTGGGACTGAGGGGGACTTTTATTACTGTACCCTATGGCACAGTAGGGGTTAAGGAAGTCATACTGGCGATCTGAGGGTAGATTATGAAAAGAGAAATGCTTAAGAAATTTGGAAGCAAGAATAGTTTAAAAACTTTAGAGATATAAGAGATGAGAGCAATTGCACGATAGTTGGAGGGTTGAGAGCGGTCATCCATCTTCGGGACACGTTGATAGAAAGGAAACTTCCAGCAAAAACGGAAGACGTTAGAGAAGAGACAGAGACGAAAGAGTTTGCCTAGGCATGGAGTCAGCACGGAAGCACAGTTTTTTAGTACAACAGGAGGAACACCGTCCAGACCACCGTACGCCTTCTTAGTATTATGCCCAGGGAGGGTAGAAAATACATCCTTAGAAGAGATTAGGATAATAGGCCTAAGTAGGAGAGAGAGGGGTGGAGAGGGAGGAATAGCACCGGAATCATCCAAGATGGAGTTTCTAGCAAATGTTTGAGCGAAGAGTTCAGCTTTGTCAGAGAAAGTAGTGATGGTTGTGCCATCAGAGTGGAAAAGGGGAGTAAAAGAAGAGGAAGAAAAATGGTTGGAGAGGTTTTTGGATAGATGCCAGAAAGCTTAGGAAGAGCTAGAGTTGGATAGTTCAGTGCATTTATTATTGATGAAAGAGTGTTTGGCAAGTCAAAGAATAGATTTGGCTTGATTCCGGGCAGAAACATAGGAAGAATGAGATTCTTGAGTTTTAAGGCGTTGGTAGCCTACCGTTTGAATGCTTCTCCCTTGTTGCGGACAGCAGTAGAACAGGCGTGAGTAAACCAAGATTTTTTAGCATTAGACTGAGAGAAAGAAAATATAATGTATGCTTCCATGCCTGAAAGGATTAGCTCGGTAATGCGTTCAGCACTCTCGAGCGACCCTGGCCACGGAAGCAAAAGTTAAGTTGCATTAGAAGTGATGGTAGTAATAGTGGGGATGATGGTGATAGTAGTGATGATGGTGATAATAGTACTGATGATGGTTATAGTTGTACTGATAATGATGACAGTAGTGATGATGATGACAGTAGTAGATATGATGGTAGTAGTAGTGATGATGGTCATAATAGTAGTGATGATGGTGACAAGTAATGAGGATTGTAAGATGATGGTGATAATAGTAATGATGATGTTGATAGTTGTAGTGATAATGACATTAGTGATGATGGTGACAGTATTAGTGATGATGGTGAGTAGTAGTGATGATGGTGACATTTGTTGTGATGATGAGAGTAGTAGTGATGATGGTGAGATTAGTAGTGCTGATTATAATAGTAGTAGTGATGATGATAGTAATGGTGATAGTGACTAGTAGTGATGATGGTGACCCATCACAGAGTTGGGTATGCCGTTTTGATTTTGGGCAAAACGGCACGTCTACTGAATATTCCTTGACACAGCATGTAACTCTCCCTAATATACACACAGGCGGCCCCATTACCATATTGCGAGAGTAAAAGTGAGAGCCTAAGTCAGTAGACAATAGCTCCGTGTACAACTCTCCCCCTCATCCCTCCTCACCTCTCAGTTAAGTCTCCTCTACCCCCACCATTGTTGCTGTGAGACTGGGGAGTTGCCAACGTCAAACAGGCTGGGACAAAATATCCCTAGATGTCATAAGTATAACCTAAGTACGTATTTCGTGTAAAGCCCGGTTCACACGATATGTCTTGCGGATCCGTGTTCGGGCCTGTGACGTCACATGCGAAAATCAGACCCGAAAAACTAAAGTTGAAAGGAAAGTGCGGGATGCATTCCAGAGTGCGGGCCGGACTCTGGGGTGCGGAACATGCTTTTCTGGAGTAAGGTAAACAACTACTAGACGATCGTCAACATGGACTGAGAAACGATCTTTCTTGGTGTTTATTTCCTAATTTTGAACGAAGATGAACTACTACCATAATTCAATGCATAACTAGGAAACTATATCTAAGCCAAGCTATCACGTAGCCTGCAGTTGCCCACATATTTACATAAGTTCTGTTCCTCTCTGTGAACATGTTCATGGAAATATATTGTGCATCATTGAATTACGAGTGTATAGTGGTTAACTCATATGATTAGTAAACTGATAATTAAAAGAAACCGAACTCGCAATTCATTCGCATAGGCCTACTAAAATATACTTTCATACATCAGATCACGATTAGAAAATAATATCTCATGTTGGCAACGTTTTTTTTTTTTTTTTTTTTTCTATATTCTAACTTACTCCCTCTCGGGCATAGGCTGAGAGCCTGGACATTCACAGCTGTACAATGAGCAGTGAAGCCCGTGAGGTCTTGTTCCAGTCTAGGGAGTGAGGCATGTGAAGCACGTAGAGTACAACGAGCACCTGCCATCTTGCCTTCACATGAGGCACAGTGCTCACTCATGGTCCAAAGCGACCCCATCTCTGAAGCCACCTCGTTCCCGTGCTTCACTGTCTCGCCCCCTACACTCGGACTCTCACTCTTACACACATACACAATGCCACCTGGACATAATTATATGCACTGTAGAAGGGAATCAAGATTTTATTGGAGAAAATATGTTGTTGTTCATAACCTAGGTGTTTTTTGTCTATCTGGAGGTGCGCGAAGGAGTACAACGTGTTAACTTAGGTGGTGGCCAGGTACACGATCAATAGGGTAACATATTAAACTGCCTTAACCCCTCCAATCCCAGCACCGTATATATGCGTCAGTAGATAAGTAACTCCCCAGTCCCAGCGACGCATATATCCGTCAGTAATGTACTTGTCTTGTAACTGCCTGTACAAGGCTAATTGCTTTTTGTTTTTTTGTTTTTGTTTTTTAAAGTCTTCTAAAAAAAATGTGATAGATCCATTCTTGCCTCATCTCTTGAGGTGAAAAGGTGGTCTCTCCTGTCATTTTGGCCACATTGCCTGGGACTGCTGGGGACTTTTATTACTGTATCCTACGGTACAGTACGGGTTAATATGTGCCTTGCCATTAAAATTATACAATCATATAGTGTATATTGTTATGCGATATTAACAATAATGTAATGGAAATTGGCATACAAATATTACACACATTTCACTTCAATGTTCAAAGTACGGAACGGACTGCTTGTGCGGACCGGAAAAGATAAATCAAATTTATCTTTATGTCCGGTACGAATTTTGGGAAACGGTTTCCCGGCTCACGAGACGTACGGCCAGCATGTCTGGAAGTACGATTTTTTGTATGGGCCGTAAAACGGACCGGAAAACGGCTAGTGTGAACCGGGTTTAAAAGTCCAGTTTTAGTGCAACTGTACAAATTAACAACTGCATAACATGTAACTAATAAAATATATTCAAAATTACATTTTAATTCTTGTTGTGTTGCTTGGAGTTATACAGCTTGCATCATATATAAGTATATTTGTATATTGTATATGTACAGTATACCTAATGTTTTCCTCTTGCTTTTATATATCTATTTTATTTTAAATAATTTACATGTGTTTTTACCCACATTAATTCACTCTTAAAGACGTTTCCTCTTTAATCTAATGCCCCATCATTATGCGGACTTTCCCTAACTGTGGTAACACTGCAGACAAGCCAGGCGCGCAGATATCAAGGAGTATTTAATAAGGAATATCCACTGGGGCCTTTTGCTTATAATATTATGCCCCACGATAGTGCTGCTACCCCTAGTTCGTGCTAGGAAATAACCAGTTTCTCCTCTTTCATTCTATTCTCTTTGATCTGTCTATTAGACTGTAATGTACAGTCTGTGACTAAAGTCGTGGTCTGGATCTTCAGCCAAACATTAGTGCCCTCTGACGGCGGTAATCGAAGCAATCCGAGATATGATGTTTTTGGCTCTCCTTAGATGGCTCTGATCGACCCGTCCAGGTAGCGCCAAAATAAAGTGGTGGATTATGACTATGTCAACTAGAACACACACACACTACTTCATTATCAGAATGCAAGGAATATTAGTATGCTATACAACTATAATTAATGTATAATCGAGTGATGCGAATTTTACTCTTGCATAGGAATATAATCAAAATACATGAGAATACTGTATTAAGACGCCGCTGCAAGCAGTCCGTCTGCAGTCAACACCTGACGAAGACCTGCTTGGCATGCACCACGTGAAGGTAAGGAACTCTCCCGCGTCGTAAGAACAGTCTAAACCGTTGCATACTACTTTACCGAAATTGGAACTTAACCTCGAATGGATAAAACAAATATCGAAAAATAAAACAAAGAATAATCATAAGTTAACTATTTAAATCAGTGTAGATTGTTTCTTAACCATTTCGCGGGATAGTAGTGTCGTTATTGAGAAAGAATCTCCCACGTAACCAACGGTGTGTAAGTTTGAACCGGTTCTATAAGAGAAACGGGAAGTGGTTAGGGCAGTGATGATTCTGTTTCATAAGCTTATCGAAAGAATTTCCTAAAGTTAAAACCAAAGAGAGTTGTAGGGATTGGAAGCACGGACCTGAATTGTTTTTTTCTCCAATGCCTTTCTAACCACAAAAACAGTGAAACCCTCTCCTCGGTTCCCCCCCTCCCCCTCCCTCTCCCTCCTCCGTGTCGTAGTGGTTGTAAAAAAGTCTGGCTTAGATATGAATCCCAAGGACGTTTGCAATATCTGTAAGTACATAGTGGGAGATAAACATGGCACAAAATGCCAGATATGCAAAGACACTTTTCATTGGTGCTGCATAGGACTTTCACAACCTATAAACAAGGCTTATAATATTAAGGGAAAACCTTAAAATTTTGCAACAACTGTGTCGAGTTCACAATGCGAATCGCCCAGACTGTGGAAGAAACGGAGGTACAAGATAGACCTAAATATAGCCAATATGCGGTGTTTTCCATCAAAATTGTAGACGCACACCAGGAATTTCCCCTCAAACATCCACGACCACAATCGTATTCGCATTCAATTACTCCTACTCCGTCGCACCCAAAACAACCAACAACATCTCCCTCTGAACAAACACCCACAACGCCTCCCTCACAAAAACTCAAAGGGATGTGCTCTACGAGCGACCCCAACCGTCTCCCGAAGATTATTAGGTACGCAAAGCAAGGCACATGGCCTCTCCCCATTCCTGTTTGCAAACATACAAGGATTCAAAAATAAAACCACAAAGTTCCTTTTATTAGGGGCCTACTAGAAGAAGGGAATACTATATTTACAGCTCTCACAGAAACACATATTAAGGACCTCGAAGATAGTAAAGAATGGATTCCTGGCTACAATCTTCATAGGTCAGACAGAAAGCATAGAACACGCAGAGGGGTAGCATTGTACATCCATGACTCTCTGATATGTACTGAATTTCTAAATAACAGCAATGAAGTAGTGGAAATACTTGGGGTAAACACGGAATCCTTAAATTTAGATATTATTGTCACATACCGACCCCTGGACACATCCGTAGACGACTTCAAACCCCAGATCAGCAAGATAAAAACAGCAATAGAAGGTTTAGGAAATCCAACACCAAATATTATGTGGTTAGATTTTAATCTGCCAAACATTACATGGAAGCAATTGGAAAATCAGGTAGTGGCGAACAACACCGAAGAAGCAAATACGAGAGAGCATCTCTCTCCCTATTCTATCACTACTACAATAATCAGTGTTCTTCAGAGCTCTTTCAGTGCATACCACCTCCTCTACATATGGTACGTAGTACCCGTCTTGCAACACAATCCCACCCCTACTCTGTACAACTCTCCAACTCAAGAGTGAAATGTTACTCCCAATCATTCTTTTATTCAACAGCTGAGCTCCGGATAGCTCTCCCTGAATCCATCTTTCCCTCATCCTATGACTTAGATTGTTTCAAACTCTGTGTGTCCAGACATTTTGGCTCGAACATTCCTTGATTTTGGCCCGGTCATTCTTTTAACTCTGGGGGAGGCACTCGCCATAGGCAGTTTTGCCTTTTGTCTCCCTCATCCACATAGAAGAAAAAAAATAAAAAAATAATTAAACTTTGCGATCTATTTAGCCTTTCCCAGCATGTAAACAAACCCACACGGGGAATAATATTTTAGGCCTCATTTTCACCAACAATGACCTTCTAGTACATAGTATGTCCATTTCGGAAACGACATTCTTGGATCATAAATTAATTGAAATAAGCACAAACTTAGCAAGCATCCAAAAATCCCTAGAAAGAAGACCAAAAGCAGGCCCTTTCAGCAAATTTAATTTCAATAACAAAAATATTAGGTGGGATGAGGTAAACCAGGAAATGGAGGAAATAGACTGGAAAGTTTTGATGAATAACCTGATACCAACAGAATGCCTAGTCTTGATAACAGAAACTATGACCCAAATCTGTAGCCACCACATACAGATAAAACAAACAAGACGAAGAAACAAACAACATCGGGAGAGAAGAAAGTTGTACCGAAGAAGGAAGTTACTAACACAACGTCGAACACAACAAAATATACAGGACAGACAAAATGCTCAAATAGAGAGAGCAATTGTGGACATTGAGAAAAGACTAAGAATCTCCTATGAACTACAACAAATGGAAGATAAGAACAGAGCTGTTGCATGTATAAAGGAAAACTCAAAGTATTTCTTTTCATATGCCAAGTGAAAGTCTAAAGCTGCGTCAAACATCGGCCCACTGTTTAAAGAAGATGGATCATTCACAGGGGACAACAAAGAAATGAGCGAACTCCTACGTCTGTAGTATGAAACGGTGTTCAGTGAACCAGATATAACAAAGTCGTCAGAGACCAAAACTAAATTTCATGGATAACCTCCCTACAGAAAACCCTCAGATGTCAGATATTGAGTTCGACTCGAAAGAAATAGAAGAAGCTATTAGTAACATGCCAACCCTCTCGGCACCAGGTCAAGATTCATGGAATTCGATCCTAATAAAGAAATGTAGGGAAAACATTTCAAAACCCCTGGCTATAATGTGGAGAAAAAGTCTAGACACTTGTGAAATACCAGATAGCTTGAAAAACACAATAATTGCTCCTCTGCATAAAGGCGGAAGTAAAGCACTACCCTAAAATTATCGCCGGTATCTCTAACCTCCCACATCATTAACATTTTCGAGCGAGTCCTGCGAGGTAAAATCTCAACATTTATGGAGGCAAATGAGTTGCACAACACGGGTCAACATGGTTTCAGAGCGGGAAGATCGTGTCTCTCTCAGCTATTAAAACACTACAACAGAATTCTTGATTCCCTAGAAAATAGGAAAAACGTAGATGTCATTTACACCGATTTCATGGTATATATATATCATGGTATAATCGCACACAAACTCAAAGAAAAAGGAATAACTAGGAAAATTGGAAGGTGGATACACAACTTCCTCGTGAACCGAAGGCAGTCAGTAGCAGTCAACCAAACCATATCAGATCCTTCGGATGTCAAAAGCTCAGTTCCCCAAGGAACAGTACTAGCATTCCTTCTCTTCCTCATTCTGATTAATGATATAGAGGAGAAAATAACTCGCAGTACTGTGTCTTCCTTTCCAGATGACACAAAACTAAGTATGATAGTAAACACACAGGAAGACACGGAAAAGCTGCAGGCAGACATAAATGGGATGTTCCAGTGGACTAGGGAAAACAACATGCAGTTTAACGAGGAAAAATTCCAACTAATACATTATGGAGAGGATAATATTGTTAAAGGAAACACAAACTACAAAACAGAATCCAACCACCTGATAGAACATAAAGACAGTGTGATAGACCTTGGGGAGTTAATGTCTGAAAATATGAGTTTCAAAGAACAAAACCAGGTCAAAGTTGCAGCTGCGAAACGGCTAACAGATTGGATTCTACGTACATTTAGAACGTGCGGTGAATTGCCAATGATAACACTCTTCAAATCCCTGGTTTTACCACGACTGACTAGAGTACTGTAACGTATTAACATCCCCATACAAAGTAGGTGAAATAAATTACTTGGAGAGCGTACAGAGAAAATTCACCTCGCATATAAGTTTAGTAAAACATCTACATTATTGGGAGAGTTTAAGAACACTGAAAATGTACTCGTCGGAACGTAGAAGGGAGCGATACTTAATAATATATACGTGGAAATTGCTGATGGTATAGTTCCGAATCTATTCACCCCGATAGTCATGAAGTTCAGTGATAGAACTATAGAAGAGGTTGGGAATACGATATCCCCAGGATGAAAAATCGTGGTACTGCGGGATCTCTGCGAGAAGCGTGGTTGTTGCATAGAGGTCCTCGTCTCTTCAACAAACTCCAGCGGAGAGTAAGAGACATAAGGGGAGTCTCGCTAGACAGCTTCAAGAAGGCCCTTGATGCTGAACTCCAAAAGGTGCCAGATGAGCCCATCTTCGCAGGAGTGCGTGCTGCCCCCTCGAACAGTCTGCTGCACCAAATCACCACCCAGAACGAGGGGCGGCGCGCTCCTCGGTGCCACTAGTTTGAGTGGCGAGCCCATCTATAGGTTCTATGGGTAGGTACATGTTTATTATTAATTTTATTGGGTTTCTATGTTTATACAGTAAATAAGATTCATAATTGTCCACCAAATCTCATTGAAAAGTCGGCCCTCTCAATGTAACGTAAAATCGTTCATTTTTTTGGCATTATTTGTATGCCAATTTTATTTTTTGGATGTTTCATGTATTCTTCATTCATTATTCATCATTCACGTGGATTGTTATAAAAATCCACGAACATTTAGTCATCCTCTACGTTGTGGAAATTGTGGTCTACTTTCAGAGGGTTGCGGTCGGAGCGGTGCAGGGAGACAAGAACATAAGAACATAAGAAAATGGGAGTCTGCAGAAAGCCGATTGGCCTAAGCAAGGCAGATCCCTGTCCCACACAACCCCAATTCAATTACAAAGCCCAATTATAGGCTCAACATTCTAATACCCTGAGGATCATCTTACCAACACGGTTAGAGATTAACGCAGGATTATGGGGGTCTGCAGAGCGCTGATTGGCCCAACCCGGCTGATCTCCCTTTAAGGTTAGCCCTTTTAAGGTTAACCCTTTCAGTACTGTGTGCGTATGACTATTGCAAACCACCATTATTCATACTGATTTTGTTCATTGGGTGTGTAGGAGTGGCCCTAGTGAGTATTAAGCTGATTTATTGACAAGTTGTTGATTAATTAATTTTTGTCTCAAGTTTTTGCCAAAAAATGGCACCCGTCACAGAGTTCAATGTACATAATGCTATGTTATTGCTATCTAGTATTTCCAATTTTATATTATAGGTATTCCATTTCTTCTAGGGTAGTTTGGCACTATTCATACCAAATTTTAGCTAAATCTATCTATAATTGGACGCCCTAATGCATTTTTATAAATCCTACATCCTTTTTTCGAGTTTTCGAATTTAACCTTTTTTTGTTCTTTGCTCAGCTCGCGCCCTATGGGACCCAGGAGGCAAACACTTAAGCTCAAGAGACCTACACCATCCCCCTACATCCTACCAAAGTGCCAATCTCATCAGGAATAGTTCAGTATTTTTTTGTTCACAGTTACTAATTTTCTTAAGATATTTAAAAAAATATATATATATTGTAAAGGAATAGTCTTTCCTTTTTTTTTTGTGAGAGACGGAGGTATTCATTGGGAGTAATGTTTAGTGACTTGGTTCTTTCGTTTATAACCTTGTAGAATCTATTTTGTCTATGCTATATAGGAATAGATATTTTCGTATATTTCGAACGCCTAAATCGGTGGTTCATGAGTGTTAGAAGTCTTAATTTAATCTGGATTTACATGCTTCATTTAGACCAGGGGTTCTTAACCTTTTTAAGTGCTCGTACCCCTTGTGTTTCCATAATATTTTCCCGTACCCACTGTCTAAAATGACTTATTATAATTGACGATGATGAAGATGAATTTATTATACTGGGCTGCTGGGACAAGCCCTGATAAGGCTAGTTGATTAATTGTAAACTTCACGTAAGGTAATATTATCCAATGAAACGAAATTCCGAAGCCCAGAACACAACTGAGCAATGTCCAACTTCTGAGCTAAGCAACACTTAAACAGCGCCAGTCATATTAATATGTTCTCTCCACTAACCAACTTTACTCCTAAACTCGATTAATGGAATTAACAAACACATGTGGCAGTCCGGAGATTCGAACCCAGGACGCTCACACCGAAAATCAACACACTTATGCATTGCGCTACTAAGACTGAACACGTATTATACGAGTAAAACTGACGACGTATGAAACGCGTTAAGTCTCAAACCCGTAAGTATAAGTCAGGTAACATTTATACAAATATAATTACATCATAGTTTTGAGTTGGAAAACGGCAAAGAAATTAAAATAAATACTACAGGTGCCTCAAAAATAATAATACCTGTAATTATAATAATTTTAATTATTCATGATCGACTTGAAACATTTATTATTTATTATTTAATGTATTATTATTTTTTGAATGTAAGTACTATACAGCATTGAATTTGACACCATGTCTCGTACCCCCTGCTTCGATGTTTCGTACCCCCAGGAGGTACACGTACCCCCGGTTAAGAACCACTGATTTAGACAATGCATTTACTGCACGTATTTCGAGATTTTTGAAGAGTTGTTAAATGCTTTATTCGGGTTTCTTACCATGTTAAAGTCGGCGATTTATTTTGTGTCTCCACAAGGATTGACTGACTAGTTGATGGTTCATTGTGATTATCGCCATATAATATTAGTTAATGTCGGAGGCTTAACTAGCCAGGAAAGTAAGTCTTGATCATTTCGCCGTCCAAGAAGGTTAGTTCCAGCTTTTTGTGAATAGTGAAGTTAAAATGAAGTATTGTGATGAATACATTAGTAGCATAATGGTGACTTGTCTCTGAAAGTCGGAGTTTAATATAAATTGTGAATCTTTGCATTTCTGTTCTTTGCTGTTGGTAACTTTACTTTTAAAAGTTAATTGTGTTGGATTTGACTGGTCTTTTGTTCGGTTAAGCTGAGAGTTTGCTACTTCGTATCCAGTAAAGGAAGCTTATAGATGTTCGGTGAAGAGTGTTGTTAATGTCATTGCCCGATTTCCCTTTTGATCAGTATGGAAGACTCGGACCCTACCCGTGTCGAGGGCCGGACAGGGAGGCGTCCTATCAGCCGATAAGGGAGTGTCGCCTGGGACCCACCACGTTGGACTGCCAAGCCATTGGAGAGGGGCGTGTTTGGGAGGTGACGCCAGAGCTCTCGTATTCTGCTGCTGTTTTGGGTGACGTGTGAAGTCATCACACCAGAAGGGATAACAGAAGTCGATCCCTTATACGCTGGTGTTATCCCTCCAACTTCCCTTCCCCTTTCTCTTCAACCTTGTATATATATATATATATATATATATATATCTATGACCACCAAATCCAATTTCTTATTTATCTAATTAATTATTCCATTCATTTGAGATCCCCTATTTATATCCATACAATTATTTTAATTTATCTTTGAATAAATAATAAAGAAAACCTTGTGCCTGCTTATTGTCCCCTGTGAATGAATAGGAATTCTGATTGAACTTTTACAAATATAAAATATAAAAATCACTCTGATTTTAATTTCCACTTGACAAAATGTTAAGCAATCTTTAAATTTAAGGTAGCAATTTAGAAAAAAAAATCTATCTTCATTACCTGATATTTGGCGAATATTTTAGTGCGGTGTGCCGTTTTTGGGTCGGGTCACTCAAATCGACACCGGAAAATAGCGTAACCTATCCAGGATTGACATAGATGAGGGTCTTGCCTGTACAATCTCAAAGTTTGCTCACGATACAAAAATTACAAATTGCGTACACTCAAATGAACATGTTGAAGATATGCAACATAATCTAGACAAGTTGTTACATAGGGCTTAAATTTGGCAAATGTGTTTCATTGCGGATAAATGTAAAGTACTCCATATCGGAAACCGAAATGAGAAGGCAAACTATTCAATGAATGGCACCCAGCTTAAGAGTGTAGACAGAGAAACCGATTTGGGAGTAACAATATCGAGTAACCTAAAACCGAGTCAACAATGCTCAGAAGTTGTTGAGAAAGTAAACAAAATAGTATATTTTTTATTAATTTCCCCACACCATCAAACACCTCCAATAAAATTAATGAAAGCATATATGTGATCCACCGGGATTCGAACCTGGGTTATCACACACCAATTTTTAGACACCTTAACCATTACACCACCAAGACGGTGGTGGGTAAGTGGGTTTATAGGCAGATCATTTGAGCATAAATTCAAAGATGTAATCCTAATTCTTTACAATTCCTTAGTCCGCCCTCTCCTGGAATATTGCGTTCAATCCTGGTGCCCTTAATTACTACCAAAAATATATAGACAAGCTAGAATGAGTTCAACGTAGAGTTACCAAAATCATACCTTGCCTAAAGAACAAACCAAACGAGGAACGTCTTAGAAAATTAAATCTATTTCCGTTAACCCAGCGCAGATTAAGAGGCGACATAATTCAAGTGTTCAAAATTATCGAAGGCATGGACAATATGAACTGTAATAAATATTTCACTATCGAACAATCAAATTACACACGGGGAAACGGTTGGAAAATTATTGGTAAATCTTTTAACTCACTCAAGTATAAGAATTTCTTATTCAATCGAGTCATCAACTTGTGGAATGGTCTTCTCCGAGATGTTATAGACTGCAGCACCATGTATTCCTTTAAACATCTAGACAAACACCTCCTTTTAAACCCGTGACTGATTTCATTTGTAAATTAATAAATTTTTTGTTCTCTCTATTATATTTCTAACAACTGTCCCCTACCAACATCTAATCCTGCCACGGACATTTGTCCCAGGGCAGTCTTCCCTTTCCATTTTCCCTTACCCACTTTAAACCACTGTTTGGACAATTGACCATCACTGCTCACTGGACTGTTGTTGCTTGATTTCCCTTGTATATATAATATATCGGTTTATCTATCCATCTACCTTAGGGGTGCAAATAAGTTAAAGTTAAACAACAACCACTCTTTGGTATAATCTTAGGTAACAGATACTTAAATGTACTTGATATAACACATAGTATAATTATGTCTTGCATCGGAACATCCTACAAAGATGGATTACAGGTTAATATATGACAGCCTGTGGAAATCACATCCGAAGGCTGTGGTATTGTAAGCAAAACGAATGGAGCTTTCTCAAAAGATCAGCGGATGGTTCGGTATATATGGAGTTTAATCTTTAGACATTCTGACTAATTAAATTTGTCAAGATATCATCCCATTTATCTACATTCATAATAAATCAGTTTTTCGTGATGCAATTTACGTATATAATTTGTATCATATTTCAACTTTCCATGTGCATGAGTCATGGTTGGTGACTCATTGGTTGGTGAGTCATTGATCATGATGTTAAACAAAAATGTATGAAGGGAAAACGTAGTCATAAGGACACGGAAATCTACACCAGGCCTACTGACCCAAACGAGGCATAATGTTTACGGTTTTTATTGAATAAGATTCGAAATTTATAAAATTGCAGATGACAAATATGTTAATGACAGTGTTATGTTTGTAAATCAACACACAAAACAATTACACATGTTCTCTCTACTGAGGCAACTTTAATTATACAATCATTTTTATTGAGGCTACTTAGACCAACTGGCAACCATGTTTAAGCTTTATACCAAATCCCTCTCGATAGAAGACAATATACAGTATATAGTCTATATTCCTGTGTGTCCGGTTAAACTACTCTCTCTCTCCTCACCCCCACCCCCACAAACTACATAATTTGAGATTATTTTAGCCTCTATTGCTCTCTGACACTAGGTAGAGGCAGAGGGCAGCAATAGCATATGCCTAGAAGAAAAAGGAAACTCAGACATAGTGAAAGAGGCAATACAATGTGGGAGAGAACTTTAAGTAGGGCTCTTGATCATTCAAGCAAGTGGAAATGGCCTATCAGAAAACAGTGCTGAGGAGACGGTTAAAGAAATAATTGAGGGGGCAAATAGGATAAAAGAAAACAAGAAGAAACTGCGGGTGGGGGTTGTGGGAATAGTATGGAGACCAAAAGAGAGCATGACTTACGAGCTACACAGAAACTGCGGGTGGGGGTTGTGGGAATAGTATGGAGACCAAAAGAGAGCATGACTTACGAGCTACACAGAAACTGCGGGTGGGGGTTGTGGGAATAGTATGGAGACCAAAAGAGAGCATGACTTATGAGCTACACAGAAACTGCGGGTGGGGGTTGTGGGAATAGTATGGAGACCAAAAGAGAGCATGACTTATGAGCTACACAGAAACTGCGGGTGGGGGTTGTGGGAATAGTATGGAGACCAAAAGAGAGCATGACTTATGAGCTACACAGAAACTGCGGGTGGGGGTTGTGGGAATAGTATGGAGACCAAAAGAGAGCATGACTTATGAGCTACACAGAAACTGCGGGTGGGGGTTGTGGGAATAGTATGGAGACCAAAAGAGAGCATGACTTATGAGCTACACAGAAACTGCGGGTGGGGGTTGTGGGAATAGTATGGAGACCAAAAGAGAGCATGACTTATGAGCTACACAGAAACTGCGGGTGGGGGTTGTGGGAATAGTATGGAGACCAAAAGAGAGCATGACTTATGAGCTACACAGAAACTGCGGGTGGGGGTTGTGGGAATAGTATGGAGACCAAAAGAGAGCATGACTTATGAGCTACACAGAAACTGCGGGTGGGGGTTGTGGGAATAGTATGGAGACCAAAAGAGAGCATGACTTATGAGCTACACAGAAACTGCGGGTGGGGGTTGTGGGAATAGTATGGAGACCAAAAGAGAGCATGACTTATGAGCTACACAGAAGAGAGTTAAACTAGGAGAAGAGATGATAAAACTGAAACTAGAATACTTCAGGAAAAAATACATCTGGGTAAGTTTTATTGACCTGGACAGCGACCTGACCGGAGACAAGTTTGAGAAAGATATGATACACCTGCACACGGACGGAAACCGCCGATATGGCAAACAAAGGCTAGAGTGGGTTTGTGCAACTGAGTATTTGCAAAGACAGCGCAATAGGTGCATGAGTAAAGTTGCAGCGGAAGCTGGGGAGGGAAATGGGGATGAACTTACAGATGGAAAAGGGAGCGATTGGATGGGAGGAGGCAGGTCCCAGGGACTAGTGCCACGAACTGACTCACTCTCAGCTTCGCAAAAGGCATAAGATTCGGATGCATAAACGTAAAAAGAGTGGGTAAACTGGAAGATATGTGCAAGGAGCTGAGCGAAAGGAATATGGATATAGTGGGGATAACGGAGACTCAACTGCGGGAAGGGAGCGAACTGTGCACCGAAACACACAAAATGATTGGGACAGGACGGAGTAAGTGGAAAAAGAAAGGCAGAGGGGTGGAAATAATAGTGAAAGTTGGGTTTGACGTTGACTTGGAAGAGGTAAATGTTGGTGACTCGGAAATGAGTGAGGATATTATGGTGTAGAACCTGAGCTACAGAGTGAGAGGATCATGCTAGTATTGTGCTTCATGGGTTCAGAACACACAGAATAGGTGAAGACAACATGTTCATGATAAGGGAAGTGATACAGAAGTGGAATAAAAGTGAAAAACACAAATATCTAGCTTATTGGGTGAATAAGTATAAGATGATTAAGGTGTTGGAGAAGGTGGGACATAGTTTACGGTCATAATAAAGAGTATGTATGAGCGTGCAAGAGGGAAATATAGTTTGGGAGACATTGAGACGGAATGGGTGGAGAGGAAAAGAGGTGTGAGACAGGGTTGTGTGCTATCTCTATTGTTGTTTGGGCTATATACTGAGGAGTTGGCAGTGAGAGTTGGTAAGACATACATAGGGATAAATGTGGGAGATAGGGTCTTGAACATCTTGCTGTATGCAGATGATGTGGTGATTCTCTGCTTGTGGTGAATGGAGGCATGGAAGACGAGGACGAAACTTGGATGCTTGGTGGTAGGCAATAAGGATAGCAAGGGAATATAAGTACATGGGATTGATAGTGGACAAGAAAGGGTGCGAAATAACCAAGAGGTTGTCCAGAGCGAATCAGTGGATGGGTAGACTGGGTAGTGTAGCTTGGACAAGAGCGAATAAGTATGAAGTGGTGAGAGGAGTATGAAAGGGAATGTTTGTACCGACTTTGATGTATGGGCCAGCATCTATGAAATGGACGACGAATGACCTGGCAAAGTTAGAGGTGACCCAGAACAAAATTGGGAGAGTGGCTCTGGATGACAAAAAGCTTGCACCAGTGGAGGCTGTGAAAGGGGAAGCAGGGTGGAGCTCCTTCGCAGAAAGAATAGCGAAGAGGACGCTAAGATATAGGATAAGATGAAAAGGAATGGATGAGAACAGATGGGCACGAAAGGTGTATGCATGGACAAAGGAGGAGAGCAAGTGCAACAGGATGTGTGATAAGAAAATAGAGGAACATGGTATGCGAGGATTAATTATGGGTGAGAATATGAGAAGGTGTAGCTCAGGGAAGTGGAAAAACGAGATCAACACTTGTATCCAAGAGAAGGGTAAGGACACGTGGATGGGAAGGATGAGACAAAAGAGTTCACAAGACTGGTGTCTGGCAAAGAGTCGTCCAAGAAGTGAACTCTTCTATGACGGAATTATGGGGAGTGAGTTACTAGAGGTGAACAACCGTACGTACAAGTGGGAAAATGGGGCTAGTAGGACATACTGCTTGAGTGTGAAACGTACGGGAGGGAAAGGGAAGACATGATAAACGAAGTGAAACATGAAATAGGAGAATTACAGTGGAACGAGTTGGCAGCAATGATGGAATGGGATCCACTACGCATGGTGCTATTCCTGCTAGGACTAAGCATGCTAGATAGCTGGAATAACACCACAATCGAAAATGTAAAAGGCCTCCTGGAGAGGATGTGGTTGGAAAGGAGTATGTAGTGGTAACCTAGGCAATCTAGGTGCTTTGATCCGTTTAAGGGTGACTCTCACACCAAGACCATGACAAAGACCAAGGTATATAGCTTAGCATGGTTCTTTAGGAAGACTCACACAGCACAGCCACCCACCATGCCTGCTGTGAGTTCCAGTGCCACCACCAACCTCACGGGCCATGTCAAATGGTTTAACGTGAAAAAGGGGTTTGGTTTCATTACCTACAGTGGAGGGGACATTTTTGTTCACTCCAATGGTATCTCCAACCCTAATCCTCTCCATCCAGTGCCCTCTCTTGCCACAAATGAGAGGGTATCATTCAACATCAGGAGGAGATGAAGCCATCAATGTCATGGGCCCTGATGAAGCGATCCTGAAGGGTTCAAGACATGGTAGAAGAGGCAAGAGGGAGGACTACCACCAAGCCACAGCAACAGTCAGTGCACAACACCGGGTTTGGTCCAGGTTGTTGTGACAACTGCAGTGACCCTTTGCAAAGGGGATCACAAGCTGCTTCAAGAGTATCTTCCTACACTCCTGAAGGCAAACAACCTCCCTCCCATCATCATCCCGCCTCTTCCAGGACCATCTTCACCACCCAGCCTCATTCCTACCCAGGCTATGAGGCCAAAAAGCCACCCGAGAAGGCGTCTGGATCTCCAGAAGCCTCTCTCAAAGGCCACCTCACCACCTTCAGTCTCTGATTCTCCACCACCACCGACCACCTCTGCAGGACCAGCAGTCTCTGACTCTCCACCACCACCAATCACCACTGCAGGACCAGCCTCGACCTCCACTCCACCACCAGCCACCATTGAACATCCGGTGGCAGCCTCCTCCTCTGCCGACTACTCCAAGTCCACCATAGGAGAAGATGTCGACGTGGAGGAGATGGAGGAAGATGATGGAGGCGTCGACTTGGGGGCCACCGCCAGCGAGCTTCAGGAGACCTTCAGCGAGCTGTCCAAGAAGATCAAGGCAGCTGCAGCAGAAGGAAAACGTCTCTCACCAGCCTTCAAGAAACAGTTCTCCAAGTGTATGCACCAGAGGAGCCTTCTTAAATGCTTGGACCAAGAATAACACCATCGGTTTCTTCACCACCACCATCTCCCACCTTCATCTGTCTTGCACTCACCATCCCCAGCCCCCTTCTTGGCAAGCCACACTGAATTTCATTAAAGGCTCTGCTCGAACGATTACAATTCAACCCCAACTCAAGTAATCAACTAACGCACGTTGGGTCAAGCCCCGACACCCTATTTTCTCTCACTATTACCACTGTCTCTCCTACTTAACCAATAAAAACTTCCCTTCTTTCACCCTCACCCACCTTTCCTATATTCATTCATTCATTTGGAAGACTTTACCTTTCTACTTTGGCAAACAGCACATCTCCCTCTGTTCAGGCTTACCACCAAATTTTCAGGTAAAATGTATGACATTAAGTTTTCAGCTCTAGGAATAATATAATTGTTTCGGACTAACTTTCACTAAACATATGAGAGCTTATAGTAAATATGAGCTAACTTGGAAATAATTCACAAAACTCGACAAAAACATATGTTGGTATAAGACTATAAGTGGAGACCAAGCCAACACAGATAGCCAGGAGAGAGAGAGAGAGAGAGAGAGAGAGATTTTTTCTTTTTCACATTAGTATGGAATAATGCTAGATGTTTGTTGCATTTTCAGCGAATTAATAACTTTATAGACCAATCACTCACCCAAAGTGCATTGTGTGTATATAATTGTTGTTTTACTGTATTTGTATGAGGGAGACAAATGTCAAAACTGCCTATAATAAGTGTCAACCCCAACATTGAAAGTGTGACAGAGCCAAATTATGGGCAGTTGGTGTTTTTTTTTTTTTTTTTTTTTTTTAATATATACCGGTACAGTATATATTTTGTTTTGTATGTGTATTAGAAAAACGTGTGGTGTGCTTGTTTAGTGCAGTGAGAGCTAGCTGGATTATCTCCCTAAACTAAACATGTACACCACACTTCTTGCTGCCACAATAATTTTTTGTTTTCTATGTGAGTTAGGGAGGCAAAAGGCAGAACTGCCTGTAGCGAGTGCCTCTCCCAGTTGAAACAGTGACAGGGCCAAAATCAAGGGACATTCGAACCAAAATGCCTGGACACACGGAGTTTGAAGCAATATAAGTCATAGGAGGAGGGAAAGACAGATTCTGGGAGAGAGTTCCAGAGCTCAGCTGTTGAATAGAAGAAAGTCTAAGAGTAATGTTTCACTCTTGGGATGGAGAGTTGCACAGATTTGGGGTGGGATTGTGTTGCAAGATTGGTACCACGTACCCTACGTAGAGGAGGTGGTATACACTGGAAGAGCTCTGAGGAGCACTGATTATTGTAGTAGTGTTAGAATAGCAAGAGAGATGCAACATTCCGGCGAAGAGAGAGAGAGTTTGCAGAGAGTTGGTGAGAGGGCAGGAATTTATGATACAACAGGCCTTCCTTTCTACTTTGTCTAGAAGTGCGGTGTGAAAGGATCCTCTCCACACATGTGAAGAATACTCAATACAAGGATGCACTTTGCCACTGTACGGAGCAAGAAGCTGGTCAGGGGTAAAGAACCCCCTAAGGCGGTTCAGCACACCCAGCTTCTGGGAGGCTGCCTTAGCAAGACTGGAAATATGGTCCTTCCAAGTGAGAGCTGAAGAAAAAGAGACACCAATAATAATGAGAGAATATGAAGGATTGGTTTTTGTATTGTTGAAGAGTAAGGGATAGTCCGCTGGGAGTTCCGGACGGGTAGATAGATGGAAAAATTGAGTTTTGTTTTATGGCTTCATTACGTTTATTTTTGATGGATTGCTGGCTGGGCCGTTCTGCAAAACTAATGGAGTAGTGTAAGGTAGAGTCATCTGCGTATGAATGGATGGGACTGGAGGAACAGTTGTGAAGATTGTTTATGAAAATAAGAAAGAGAGTAGGAGACAGGAAAGAGCCCTGAAGAGCACCGGAGTTGATAGGATGAAGAAGTGAGCGATGGCCGTCCATAACCGCAGCTATGGAACTGCCGGAAAGGAAATTAGAGACAAAGGCACAGATGGAGGGATAGAAACCGAAGGAAGGCAGTATAGAAATTAAAGATTTGTGCCCGAGTCTATCGAAGACCTTCGATATGTCTAGTGCAATAGAAAAGGTCTCACCGAAGTCCCGAAAAGAGGATGACCAAGAGTTAGTAAGATATGAAAGAAGATCACCAGTAGAGCGACCCTTAAGGAAGCCATACTGGCGATCTGAGAGTAGATTATGAGAAGAGAAATGCTTAAGAAGTTTGGAAGCAAGAATAGATTAACAAACTTTAGAGAAACAAGAGATGAAAGCAATTGGTCGATAGTTGGAGGGTTGAGAGTGGTCACCCTTCTTTGGGACATGTTGAATGAGAGCAAGCTTCCAGCATGAAAGGAAGACGTTAGAGAAGAGACAGGGACGAAAGAGTTTGCCTAGGCAGGGAGTCAGCACGGAAGCCCAGTTTTTGAGTACAACAGGAGGAACACAGTCCGGACCGTACGCCTTCTTAGTATTAAGCCCAGAGAGGGTAGAAAGTACATCTTTAGAAGAGATTAGGATATTAGGTATAAGTAGGAGAGGTGGAGAGGGAGGAATAGCACCGGAATCATCCAAGGTGGAGTTTCTAGCAAAAGTTTGAGCGAAGAGTTCAGCTTTGTCAGAGGAAGAAGTGATGGTTGTACCATCAGAGTGGAAAAGAGGAGGGAAAGACGAGAAAGAAAAATTGTTGGAGAAGTTTTTGGCTAGATGCCAGAAAGCTTGGGAAGAGCTAGAGTTGGATAGTTCAGTGCATTTATTATTGATGAAAGCGTACTTGGCAAGTCAAAGAACAGATTTGGCTTGATTCCAGGCAGAAAAATAGGAAGAAGAAGATTCTAGAGTTTTAAGGCGTCGGTACCGTTCGAATGCTTCCTCCTTGTTGCAGACAGCAGTAGAACAAGCGTGAGTAAACCAAGATTTTCTTGCATTAGACTGCGAGAAAGAAAATGGAATGCCCGAGAGGATTACCTCGGTAATGCATTCAGCACTCTCCGAGGGTCCCCGGCCACGGAAGCAGAAGTCATTCCATGGGAAATCAAAGAAATACTGCCGAAGAGCCTCCCAGTCAGCAGCGCCAAAGTGCCACAAGCGCCGCCGGCTGGGAAGATCGGGTGGCCGTACTGGAGAGATAGCACTGGTAACAGAGATAAGTTGTTTATGGTCGGAGGAGCCCAAAGGAGAGAAAAGATTGACAGTATAAGAAGAAGGGTTAGAAGTCCGAATTAAGTCAAGAATGTTGGGCCGATCTCCGAAGCAAAGCGGGATACGGGTGGGTTGCTGGACTAGCTGCTCTAGGTCATTTAGGATAGAAAAGACTAAAGCTTGTTTACCAGGTTGGTCTGTAGTAAGAGAGGAGAGCCATTGGCGGTGGTGAACGTTGAAATCTCCTAAGATGGACATTTCCGAGAAGGAAGAGATGGACAGAATGTGTTCCACTTTAGAAGTTAGATAGTCAAAGAATTTGGGAAAGTCGGTAGAGTTAGGGGAAAGATAGACAGCACAGAAGTATTTAGTATGAGAATGATAGGATAGTTTGAGCCATAAAGTTGAGAATTCAGAGTTGTCGAAATCCGGAACACGAGAGCAAGTGAGTTTGTTGTGCATGTATGCACAACATCCGCATTTGGCTTTGAAACTAGGATAGAGAAAGTAGGAGGATACAGAGAAGGGGCTGCTGGCAGTTGCCTGCCTGAGAAGAATGAGGCTGCATTCACAACCCACGGAGACAGACCACAGCTATTTTCATTTTTTATTTTTTTTTTTCTTGGTTTTTTAATGTTTTAGGTTTTTAAGCATTTTATAATAATGATTAATACTGGAAATATATATTTACCCATTATCCAACAATAGTAGTCTGGCGGCAGGGGTCAAAACCTGGAAATGTGGTCTGCACAATATATTTTTGCATATTTTGCAAGGTTAGGGTGTCTAGATGATGAATCTGACTGATGCCACCTTGGCACCCTTGAGCAATTTAAGGTATTCAAGATGGCGGTCAATATGGCGACCGAAAATATGGAATTCTATTTTAAACGGTGCTGTGAAGATAAAAAGTGTCAATTTCTATGTTTTTGATGCTGAGGACAAATGCTGAACTATTATCTTACTCATAAAATTAAATATTATGTTATAAAGCAACTATCTTAATGAAATTTAAAAAATAATTATCTTTTGTTTCAGAGTGTGATGTCGTGTTTGTGGACAAAATTTGAAAATGGCATGCTGTTATCTGTCTGACATTTTTGACTGTGCAGCTTCAGGCAAGGAATTAACTGACTGTGGCCCTGATCGTGTAAGACAAATTATAGAATCCAGCAAACTCAGACAGGATAGCATTCATGACGATCTTGAGAGGAAGCTTTCAGAATTGTTTTATTTAACACTGAATTGCCATAGAACTTGCGTCTCGTCCTACACATCTACATATCACATAAAACGCCACCAGAGAAAAAGGGGGGCTGAAACATCTTCCACTGATTTACGTCCACTGAAACGTAGCCATCGATCTCATGCTGATATCTTTAACTTCCGTGAACATTGCTTATTTTGTGGAGAACAATGTGCCATGTGCCCTGACCCCAAGAACCCAGCTCGGTGGCGTAAAGCTTATTTGTGTAGAACTGCAGATCGGCCAAGTCAATCTTTTAAAGAGGCAATCCTTGAAGTTTGTAAAAAACGTAGTGATCACCATGCTAATGTAGTCAAAATACGTGTCATGGGATCCATTAGTGACCTACATGCAGCTGATGCTCGTTACCATGATGACTGTAGGAAAGACTTTATGGCTCAACGATCTATTGCAAGTGCCTCCAAAGATGATTATGGCCAGAAAAAAGATCCCGCCTTGGATGATATTGTGAATAACATGAGTGCTAATAAATTGCAAGTATGGTCGTCTAAGCAACTCTTTGAAACTTACAAATTTTATGGGGGGGGTACTTTTGTCAAGGAAAACACTTCTAAAAGGCATAGATGAATTCTTTGGTGATGATTTGGTAGTGTTTTCATCACCTGGCCTTGCCAACATTGTTTTATTTCGCTCCACTGCCTCTAGTTTGCTGACATTAGATGAATCACATGAAGATGACCAGGTTATAGATACTCTAGTCAAACAAGTGGTGCGAGAATGTAAAGAGCTTCATCCTACAAGAAATACATATAAAACAACAATTGACAAAATCATTGCCAAGGAAGAAGCCAGTATGACTTTGCTTTCATTCTTATCAAGTATATCACCAAAACTTGAGGACACACTCCCAGCTCTGCTTATAAGTAATATGATCACTAGCATTCTTAATAATAGGCCAACATCTCTCCAGATAGCCCTTGGTGTACAGACTAGAGAAAAAAATAAAATTGAGGCCTTGCACGACTTTGGGGTAACTTGTTCGTATGATGAGGTGTTACGGTTTAAAGCATCTGTCGCTGTAGCTGCTGCTGCAGATGTGAATAGCAAAGTTTGGGCCATTAGCAAATCAACAGAGGGATTAATTCAAGCTGTAGCCGACAACTTTGACGCTAACATATCTTCACAGAATGGACTCAAATCAACACATGCACTTGCATTATTAATGACACAAGAGAAGAAGAATGAAAATGCCAGCCAGGAAGAAGTAGAATCAATAGCACGTATAGTAAAAGAAGAAATGAAAAAAGAGGTGACACCTGACTTAAAAGTAAAGCATTATTATGGGCCGAAAAAGCCAAGCATGCCTGCCCAAGAAGCTCAGCGTAGTATTGTACAGCTGAAAGTGTTGTGTGAACAAGTGGCCCTAACAAGAAGAGCCCAAGACTTGGATTTCCAGTTCTTGAAGAGTATAGTTTGTATACCGAAAACCCCAGAATATGGAGGTTATAATACCAGATTAGCAAGAGAACAAGGTCAGAAACTGAAACCTGCAACCACAGCCATGTACACTCCTCTAATAGATATGGTTCCTTCAGACCCAGATACCATGATGACAGCAATGTGTGAAGCTCAAAGACTCACAATGAAATGCGGCCAGACATTTACAGTGTTCACTGCTGATCAACAGTTGTATCGGGTCATGGTCAATGTTATATGGGTGCATCCACAAGTGTTCCCCAACTTTGTTCCTCGACTTGGAGGCATGCACATGTTGATGAGCTTTGTTGGTTGCGTTGGTGTACTGATAGCCAACACTGGTTTAGAAGACATATTGAAAGCTGCCTTTGGAAGAGTAACTCGAATGCTAAGTGGAAAGAACTTTCCCAAAAACATTAGAGCCTTGAGAATGGTTAGTGAGCAGGTATTACACAGTGTCTTACAGGATGTTGAATGCTATGATGATATGATGGAGGTCCTGGAAAAGAGAGCAAAACATAGTAGGACAAGCAAGCTTTGGTTAGATTGTTTAATCAAACCTGTAATGATTATGATGCAGTTTGTTCGAGCAGAAAGAGAAGGAGAATGGACCTTGCATCTGCAGGCAGTTGGTTTAATGATGCCTTACTTCTTCGCAGCAAGACATGTAAATTATGGGAGGTATGGGCTATATTACTTGCGATCAATGGAGAAACTTCCTGAGGAGGTACAATCAAGGTTTAGAAAAGATGAACATGTGATGCGGCATAAGTCTGGTCTGTGGAATGCTATTTGGTCTGATATGTTCATAGAAACAACTTTTATGCGATATGGTAATGGTCCAGGAGGGATGATTGGGATTACACTGAGTCCCAATGCCCTGAAGCGCTGGGCTCTCAGTCTCCAAACATGCAGCCGCCTCCTAAAAGACTTGAATGATATGAGAGATGCTACTACACTGGACAATACCATCACTTCACACAAGGAGGAAAGAGAAGCAAGAATTGCGTCTGATGCAAGAGACAGGAAAAATATCCGTGAAAAGCTTCAACTCTGTATTCACCCTCTAGACCCTGAAGAACACACGGATGGCATCCTGAATATTGTCACTGGAAGAATTAGTTCAGACTCTGTAAACGTTGATGATGCCATAAACATTGGAAGAGCCCAAATGTTAAAGTATGAGCAATCTTGGCCAGAGGGTTTCAATGCCCCATTGAAGAATTCTGGGGTGACAATGGCTGTCAGCAGGAAAAGAGTGAAGTGTGGAGATGGTATTATCTATGACACCCAGCTGATCTTCTCAAGAGTGATGGGACTGATATCAACAAGAGACATTGACCTGAAAGAATTGTTCAACCATGAACTGGCTCCTCTTCCAACATCAATGTTTAAGGATAATGGGGAAATGAGGGCAGCAACTTCTAAATCAGTGCTAGAGAGAAAACTCCAGCTTCTTAAGTCTACAAAAAATGCACTTAATCCAGATGTGAGTGTTATTGATGGGTGTGCAATATTATGGTGTATCCATTGGCCAAAGAATGCAACATTGCAAGAGTTGATTGATGCTTATTGGGGTTATGTTTCACAACGACTGAGTAGATGTGATGTGTCCCTGATTTTTGACAGGTACTATGAATATAGTATCAAAAGCTGGATGAGAAAAAGCAGAAAGAAGTCTGTAATCAGCCATAAACTAAAACTTAATGCACCACTCCCTGCACAGCACTGTTCTGACCATTACTGAAAACAAAGTCTAGCTCAAAGAGAAAGCAATGAATATTCCCACTGACAAGGAAGGCTTCCAACACAAGTTGATAATCACATGATCTTCGATGGTTCCTCAAGAAATATGCTCAGGAAAGGTCTTTGATCGGGTGGACTTAAGAACAAGCCATGAGGAAGCTGATGTTATTATTCCCCAGCAGGTTGTGAATGCAGTTTCAAATGGAGACAAAATTGCCTTGGCAGTCTGTGATGATACTGATGTGTTTGTATTGCTGCTTCACTATTATGTGGTTATGAATCTGTCATGCTCTCTTCTCATGGAAGGAACAAGTTCTGAAAGAACACTAGTAGATATTGTTGAAATAGCAAGAAAACATTCGGTTATTGTGCCCCACTTGCTAGCCGCCCATGCACTTTCTGGATGTGATACTGTGGCTAAACTAAGCGGCCTGGGAAAAACAACTGTAGTGAAGAAACTGCAAAAAGGATGCAAAGTAGAACAACTTGGTGATATGAATGCTGACATAAATGAAGTTATTACAGAGGCAACACATTTTCTTTCTGATTGTTATGGAGTGAAAGCAGTTGGTAGTATGTCTGACGTCAGATATGAAGTTTGGTTGGCCAAAACGGGGAAAAAAACCATCAGAAGGACACCTAAGCTACAAACCTTGCCACCAACCTCAGAGGCTTTTGCTGAAAATGTAAAAAGAGCGCATCTTCAAACGTGTATCTGGAAGAGTGCTATGGCTGCTGATCCTCCTGAAGTTGATCCAACAAAGTATGGATGGAGCAAAGATAGCAAGTCAAAATCACTTGTTCCTCTGACTCTTCCTTTAGAAAAAAACCCAGCACCTGCGTACGTGCTTCAAATGAGATGTTGTGGTTGTTTATCTGACCAGGCATGCACAACAGGGAAGTGTACATGTTTTTCATCTCACCTTGCATGTACAATCTTTTGTAAGTGTTTCTGTACAGATAATTGTCAAAGTAGGTAGACCAAAGATGCTAAAGAAAACAGTGAAGATGACTACACAAGTGGAAGTGATGAAGAACATGAGTGAAAAGATATTGTGTTACATATATTAATTATTATTTTGTTTAATTCAGATTGCATATACTGCCATTATGAAATTTTACAATTAATTCTCTCATAATTTGTTTAATTTGATGTAAATGAACGCTTCCCAAAAATATATTTTATAATTTGTAGTTGCATAAGGAAAACTCGGAGGGTGATCGATATTATCTTCCGCAACTGTACATAGAGCAATCATAATTTGTCTTACTATGATTATTCTAGATATACAAGTATATAATCAGATTACATAAGGTAATTTCATTGTTCATCCCTAATAACCTACACAAGCCCATAAACACCAATATAATATGTGAATAATGTGATTAAATATTTTGATAAGTACCCTGCCCGCCATCTTGAATAATTTAAAATGCTCAATGGTGCCAAGGTGGCATCACTTGTTTTTTCAATCTATACATATAAGAGACGAACTTCATGCAAAAACAAATTGTGCAGACCAATTTTCCAGGTTAGGCCCAAAATCACAATTTGGCAACTAGACTATAGGGCCGATTAGGTAAAATGAGGATTTTTGCCCCTGCTGGCCACATAGATGATTATTCTTCAACTTATTCTGTATCCCACGGCAACCGGTTATGGCCAAATAGAGCTTATTTTTTTCATTTTATCCTCCTTAAACCCTAATTTTCCCTAATCTTCATAGGCCTCCCCACTAATAGGGATGTATTTTTAGATTGTTAGATAATGGGTAAATACTCATTTCGATTAATAATAATTATTTTAAAATGTTGATAAACCTAAAAAATAACAATACCAAAACAAAAATATAAACAAACTTGTGGTGCGTCCCCTTAACCCCTTCAGACTCATATGACGCAGAGGTTTCCAGATTAGCAATAAGAAATAGAGTTCTCTCACTCTTATAATTACCTCTCCAAAATTAGTTTTCTGCCCACAGCTAACTCAAAGACAACTGCAGAGGTTGAAGTAACTAAACTAAAGGTTTCTAAATACCCCTGATGGTAACAAAGGCTTTAAAGTATCCCTAATGGGCTCAAAATCGCGTCATATGTCAGAGAGGTTTAATATTGACCGTACATTCTAAGTGGTGGTTTTGTGTTTAATTATTTCGTGATATTGTTGCGCTAAATCTTCCATGCGTAATTCCCACATAGTTATTTTGATATGTTATTTTGTATTTATATTCTGCGGTTCCTGTTTTTGTTTGTTTGGTTTGCAAGTTTCGCATTTTCATTTATGTTTCTGCAACCCCTCCAGTATGATGGCATGATATGTATTTCTTATAATTTGACTGCTTTAAGAGCCATTCAGAGAAGGTAAAATTATCACTTATATTTCACATATATTTTCCGAGCTAAATAAACCTGTTCAATGGTGTTCAAAATATAATTATGACAGATTTGTCTTACTGAGAGCATTATGTATTTGTACACTAAAACAATAGAGTGTGTATAAAATGACACACAACTGTAACAACACTTGTTCACATTGTACTGATATATAATGGACTGCATTATATAAAGCCTCACTGATTTGGTACTCATTACAGATTTTGTGTTTTTTGTATTTATCATCAATTGGGTATTACTGACTTTTAGCACAAACAGTTAGCTCATCAATGTTTGTATGGCTAATAGGTGCGCTAAAGCATCATTGCTATATATATAACATTAAGACCAGAAATATATTATAAAGGAGATCATTATGAGAAAACACAAATACTCTCCCTATATGCGACCTGCCACTCTATAATATCATCAGCTGTTCGTCTAGATTGTGTGCCGTCTATATGAGATTATTGACAACCTTTTTACAGTAGGTAGACATATTGTTATGTTTAGTTTCATTATGTTTTACCGATGGTTGAAACAATTTGTAGTAGGCCTATGCCTATGTTGAGACAATATGTGTGGTCGTCTCGTTAATAAGTACCAAAACAATGTTTTTACCCCTATTGACAAAATAGATGAGAATCTCAATAAGTCCTAGGGGGTGAGGGGGGCATACCCCCCCCCCCCCTCAGCAAATTCTGTATTCCACGGCAAATGGTTATTGTCGAATATTTTTTTTTTTGCCTTTTTACCATCTTTAATCCCACATTTTCCTTGATCTTCATAGCCCTCCCCACTATTGGGGGATGTGGTTATAGATGGTTGGAAAATGGGTAAATACTAATTTCTGCTCCAAATCATTGTAATACAACACTATATTTGAAGGAAAACACATAGTAAGACACGTATTTACTAAAATCGCTGTTGGTGCGAAAAGTCAGGTTTACCTAAATGTGTTAACAAGCCTGAAGACCACGAAATCACGAATATTTATAGACGTCTGTTGTTACGTCGACAGTATGTGTTATATATTGCATACACCAATTTGACAGTATGTATTATGTTGCACCTACCTTGCTTGACTGGGCAGGAGACGATGGTTGTGAGGGAGTCTGTCAGCTCGGTGTAGGACGAGGAACATTCTTCTTCGTCCTCCATTTCGTTCATCTCTTCCACTTCTTTTTCTAATTTCAAGGTCTCCATTTCATCCTCGTCAGCCAGGTTTTTTTCTTTATCTACATTTACATCTCTCTCTTCCCCTCCTTCTTTAAAAGTCTCCTCTGTGCTTAATCTCTCCATTTCTTTCAAATTATCTTGCAGTGTATATTCGCTTTCGTAAATGTTTTCGGTGAATTCGTTTTCCTTGTTTACTTCCTCCGCAGTTTTCACTATCTGTTCCTCCCTCCATTCTTCCTCTCTTACTACTTTTCCGTTCTCTATTGTTAGTACTTCCACTCTCTTCACCTCCTCTTCTTCTATTGTTCGAGGCAAGAGCTTTCTCACCAAACCATCTTCACTTCTTACAGTTCTCTTTTTTCTGTCAATAATATTTCTGGTTGGTGTCTCAATATTTCGCTGATTTGTATTTGTTAGGTATTGCGGCACTTGTAGTTCGTCCCTTTTCACAATAGAGCGGCCAATGAAATTATCCAGTACCTGGCCATTCGATTTTTGTTCCGAGTTAATAGCAGGTGATTTATTGCTATCCACATCCCTTATCACTCTTGTCACTTTCATTGCTTCTATACTTTCAAGAGCTTCAGTCTGTTTTTCTATTCCAACACTCTCTGATTTGTGTTTCTTTCCTCTTACTTCAAGTTCTACGTTTGATGCTTCCGGATTAATGCTTTCTAGTACCGGCTCCTGATTTCTTGGTGTACCTGAAAAAGGCAGAAATATTAGTGAGATTGCGATATAGGAGAATGTATAATAAAATAACTATAAATTAATTAACACTAACACACAATGCATATACTTTAGTACTGCTACATCATAGTACCATATAACCTTAGCAACCTCTATTTTCATGAATTCAGGGTATGTACCACATGCGGATATGTTGTCGACCCATCACGCCGGTTGCGGTTACGAAGTAACCCTGCCAACGACAACAAACAGCTGAATATGGATCATGTGATATACCAACATGCTTGTACAAGTTGTACCAACGGGGACTGTGGACCCCGTAAATCGTATATCGGCATGACCCAGACTCGCCTTAGCCGTCGTCTTTCCCTCCACCTTCAATCTGGCGCTTTCAAAAATCATTATAACAGCCCTAACCACCCTCAACTAACCCGTGAAGTCCTTGATAGCAACACCTCCATATTAGATAAAGAACTGGACTCCAGAAGCCTTCCCATCCTTGAAGCTATATACATACAAGCACTAAACCCCCCTCTTAACAACCAGACATTAGACCTCCAAATTTTCCCCACACGGAGGAGATCTTACCCCCACAGACAACACGATGGAAATGACCCCGCTAATGCTATACCTAGCCAACGCCCACCTCCCAGTGCCCCTGGACCCCAAAAGCCATTCAACAGACGTAGTGCGCGGCTAGCATTGGCCAGCCAACCACGGACGCAGACTGCCGACTAGCCCCGCCCACATGTGCATACCTCGCGACGTGTGAACCTTCCCTGCCCCTTATAAATACCCTTCTATTTTTCTATTCTAATCATTACCTGTGTGAACATGGCAAGAGCTATTGCTGAAACATTACAACCTCCTACAACCCTACCACCCCACAACCTGCTGATAACTTCGGTTCATTATTGTACCTATTGAACGACCGACATCGGAAAATTGCACGAGACATTGAATCTCTCAATAACAAACATATTAATGCTAACTATGCTGTTTTACTTAATCTCACATGCCTTTAAGAAAATATATTACCTGGCTATACTAACTTTCAATTACATATACAGTATATATATATATATTGTCACTCCCTACTGAGTTTTGTAACCTATGTCAGTAGTGAGTGAGTTATAATTTACATAGCCTACGTGTTTAGGGGGAGAACCGAGTAGTTTTTCCTTCCCTTTTTCTATGTTCCCACGCGAGGGCCTGTTGTTGCCAATGTGGCGCGCTCCAGTAACATTGCCGTTCGGCCAGTAGTATTATTATTTAGTTGTTTAGCCTTTGTGCGATTATGTTAGTTTATCATTAGTTTGCACAATGATATCTTCTATTTATTTGATTACTTATATTATCATTGTTCTTATTGAATAGTAGCAGAGCAAGTCTGGGAGTCATTTAACTATAAATATATTGTTCTATCTTAATTATCTTGTATGTAGGAGTTTTTTCATTTAGTAAATAGAAATACTGCATATTTTCCCTGGCAATCTAAATTATAAGCTTCTCCCTTTTCTTCTTCCATTTCGTTTCCTTTATTCTACTGCATTGCTTATTATGATTATATGTATTTATTCGGTATTATTGAAGTTGGTATTCACAGTGGTTTGGCTGTTTGCTCGGAGTAGCCTGCTCCAACCTACTGGAATACCAACTATTATGTTTCATGTGTTAGGATAGTGCATTAGCATTTTAGTTACCATTGTTTTGTGCAGATTAGAATAACCTTAGAAGATCTCTTGCATACTACACGTACTATCGACCAGACTCGAAAACAGTAGATAGTTTTGCTTTAACACCTTACGAGCGACCTAGGCGGTAATTTCTATGTACCGCCCAGCGGGTTTTTTTTTACCATAAATGGGGTTGTTTCTGTGCTCTTTTTCATGCATAAACAAGACCCAGAGCGTAATACAAGTATGTATACCTGAAAGGGCGTAAATGGAGCTTTCCAATGACACCCGAACCATCCTTCTACGATCACTGGTTGTCTTGCAACGATCGTGCAACCGAAGGGCAAAATCGCTAAAATACGGTAATTTTCTTACATTATTACGTGTGTAGCGAGTGAGAGAGGGTGGAGTAGGGTGCAATAAATCTCAGTAGGTCCACGGCGGCCGTGGCGAGCGGTCAGGAGGTAATCTACGCTCCTCCCACCGGTCCGCTCTCTCTCAGAGCACATTATGTGCTAAAAATTGCACTCGACAATAGCCGTGACCCGCCACATAGGCCACATTTATTTAACTCGACAATAGCCGGGTGCCGGCAGTTAAGGGTTAACCCATAAACGGCGGCAAAGCTCTTAAGAGGTTTTACTGGGCGACGGCGGCAAAGCTCTTAAGAGGGAGGCCTAAAAAAAACATTTAAACAGCAATAAATTTTTTTTTTTTTTTTTTTTTTTTTTTTTTCCCCCTATACCTCATATCACTCCTCCACATCCCCTCCTTCCTCCCTTTCCCCTCCCCCTTCAATTATCACCTATTTTCCCTGTGATTCCCTAATTTGTTGGTATATTTTTGTGCTAACATTAGCAAACTGTGTGGGGGATGTGCTTACGTGCCTAGCGCGTGTGTTACACAAGCGAGTGTGTGTATGAGTAGGCTCAATTAGTGCTGGGCAAGACTCGATATTTTTGGACTCGATGGAATCGAGTATTTTTGGGGACAGACTCGATAGACTCGATTCCAGACTCGAGCCTTTCCCTACACTTATTCTACAGTGGTCAGTGACACACCTTAGTGATCTGAAAGGTCACCCGGGTCACTCTAAAGGGGTTCAGGTCACTATAGCGAGTCCATACGACCAGGTGGCAGGTGATCGCCCTCGGGCGGTGAGACGGGCCATAGTTAGAGATACTGTAGTAAAAAGAGAGCGGCCATCTTCTTCCCCAGACGCCATTCTGGAGCCATAATTATCATTTTCATCATTAAGCATATCATTATCATGATATTATTAATATATATTTATAAATATATTTCAACCGTATATTAGTGAACCTGATGTCTTCAGCTCTAACTTCCTTGCAAGAAACTGATGCTTGAGTCTGTGAGCCTAGTGTGACCTGTGACCTGTGACCCCGTGACTCCGTGAGCCAGCCAGTGAGCCTCCTAGCTATAATCCGCAGCTTCCACAAGACTCGTTTTCTACTACTTTCTACTTTCTAATTCTACTATGCGCCTCGCTGCCAGACTGCCAGTCTTTGTACAAGTTTGTAGGCCTAGTAGAATCGATTCTCTATAAATTGGACTCGAGTCTGGGATCGTTCACCTGGACTCGAAATACTCGATTCTGGGCTCGATTCCTGCCCACCCCTAGGCTCAGTGTGTCTTGAGGCCTCGTGGAGGGAGGGGTTGCCTCAATTTTCTCCATAATTCATGAATGGGTTGGTCCATCTATATTCGCGGTTTTGACCAGAAAAATTATATTTTCACTGGTTTGA
Source organism: Paralithodes platypus (assembly GCA_032716605.1). Taxonomy (NCBI): domain Eukaryota; kingdom Metazoa; phylum Arthropoda; class Malacostraca; order Decapoda; family Lithodidae; genus Paralithodes; species Paralithodes platypus. Next base: position 9,845,833 of record CM064536.1, on the reverse strand, counting down.
TTGTTGTTACATGTTACTATCTTCATAGTGAAGGTAAAATAGGCTCATATGAATAGGTAATAACGATATTTATCGTAAAATGACGATTATAGGCCTGAATGGAGCCCATATGCTCGCCCATGGGAAGCTAGTTCATTACCCCCCCCTCGCCGTTCCCGGGTTAATAGAGCAAAGAGGAAGATAACCACTTTTCCTAGAGAACCTGTGTGTCTTGGTGTTTGAGTCAGGTACTAAGAGCGTGTCTGTTGCAGGGTAGTGCAGTACGGTGGGCAGTGTAGGGTGCAGATCTACAGCATTGTTGTCTTTTTGCTACGGCAGTTTCTTTTTTGCCAGTGCTGTGGGCTAGGCTATTAGAGCATCCGTTTTCCCCGGCTCCCCTCGTAACAATATATATATATATATATATATATATATATATATATATATATATATATATATACATAATTGTTATGCCAGGTTTTTACTGAGGTTAACTGGACTATTTAGGTGGGTTCTTACTCGACTGGAGAAGTTGAAACCACATGATCGCTTGCACAGAGGTAATAGAGGAAAAATATAATACAGAGTACAAGCATATCTTATTCAATATAAATATAATATTTATATAGAGTTACATGCAGACATGGATAGGTATATACACAATTTTCCTAGCATGATTGAGGATCCGCAATAAGTTCCAGGGGGATGACACTATATGCAGGGGCGTCATTTGGGGGGGCCAGCGAGGGGCGCTCGCCCCCCCCCCCCAAGCTTTCTAAGGGGGCCTCAAAATCAACTACAGTTAGTAATACTAAAAACAAATATGGGAAAAATTGCGAAATTACAAATAAATATATATATATTTAGCCTCAATATGTTCAGAGTTAAATATATGTTGTGTGTGTGTGTGTGTGTGTGTGTGTGTGTGTGTGTGTGTGTGTGTGTGTGTGACCTTGAGTTTAGCAAGGATATCATCATGATAACGACATATTGTAGGCCTATATCACAGCTGACCGCGGCCCGCGCCACCGCACGCACGGGATGACTGTTGAGTAATTTCAAATTTGAGTGTTTAGTATAAGGCGGTGGAGTTGAGCAGTAGGGCTGCAACATCTATCGTCCCTCCATACTCAGGGCGGTGGAGTTGAGCAGTAGGGCTGCAACATCTCTCGTCCCTCCATACTCAGGGCGGTGGAGTTGAGCAGTAGAGCTGCAACATCTCTCGTCCCTCCATACTCAGGGCGGTGGAGTTGAGCAGTAGAGCTGCAACATCTCTCGTCCCTCCATACTCAGGGCGGTGGAGTTGAGCAGTAGGGCTGCAACATCTCTCGTCCCTCCATACTCAGGGCGGTGGAGTTGAGCAGTAGGGCTGCAACATCTCTCGTCCCTCCATACTCAGGGCGGTGGAGTTGAGCAGTAGGGCTGCAACATCTCTCGTCCCTCCATACTCAGGGCGGTGGAGTTGAGCAGTAGAGCTGCAACATCTCTCGTCCCTCCATACTCAGGGCGGTGGAGTTGAGCAGTAGGGCTGCAACATCTCTCGTCCCTCCATACTCAGGGCGGTGGAGTTGAGCAGTAGAGCTGCAACATCTCTCGTCCCTCCATACTCAGGGCGGTGGAGTTGAGCAGTAGGGCTGCAACATCTCTCGTCCCTCCATACTCAGGGCGGTGGAGTTGAGCAGTAGGGCTGCAACATCTCTCGTCCCTCCAGGCCCAACCGCAGACAGACTGACCCCTGTATTCCAGTAAGTGTTTTATCGATGAAAATACATTTTGATAGTGCTGTTAATGATAGCAGTGAATAAGTGCTTCTTTTTCGTATCATCGCATGTGTGTTTTGTGGAATGCAATAGGTCATATAACTAGATATTTTGGAAAAACGTTTGAGTTTAAAAGTAGAAACATGAGCAGTTGCGGGGTTCATTGTGAACCATATAATTATTATTATTTCCCTCTAATTATAAATATTTGTAGAAAACCAATATTAGGCGTATTAACTTCGTTATTGCATTCTCGTTCTCACATAATGATATATAGGCTACGTAGATCTCAAATTCATAGCTATAAATAAACCTCAGATGTTCACACATATAATATAGGCTAGGCTAAACTGGGTAATGTTTGCATTTTTTTTCACATTACACAATAACTATTGGTGATAGAAAAAATTTGATTGCACCATTGGAACAACCGTGAACAAAACTATATTTCATATATAAAACTATAGTCGTTGATCATATTATAACGATCATTAAGTAATTAACATGGTCATGACGTGATGAAGTCCGAACAAAAATGAAAAGGTTTATTCGGGATCAATTTAAACTACCGTATATTCTCTATTTTGTTAATTTCACTCCAACACCAAACACTCACCAAAGAAATTAACGAAAGTATGCATGCGATCACTGGAATTAACGAAAGTATGCATGCGATCACTGGAATTCGATCCAGGGTCACCTCATACAGATTTCAAACACTCTAACCAATAGGATATCTTCACTTTGTGATTTTTGCTTGGTTAAGTAATGAGCTATCCTCTCTCTTTTCATGTATAATACTTAATACATTATAGTAGACACGACTCGTCACTTGTGGGCCGTGGCCTGTGGGTTAAAACAGAGCAAAAATAACTTTTCGGTCCCGCGAGAATAACATATTATAGCCTACTGCAAAAGCTTGTAAGATTCATAATTATGAAGTTTGAGCGAGATTTGGCATCCTCTACCCAACCTTTTCCGTTTCTGTCTGTCTGCTTCACTGTCCAGAGTCCAGACACCAGTCCTACTTTTCCTCCTGGGGGTGGGAGGCTAGGAATCCTCCTCCTCTTGTAAAATTCACCTACTAGCCGAGACAGAGAAAAGGGCGAGGGAATGCGAAAGTGGTCCTGGACCCCTGGTCATGATGTGCTTAGATATATGAAAATAATTCTCAAGACAAATGTCAAGCAAAGAAATACAGCAAATGTAACAACTATTACTGCTACTATAAATACAGCAAATGTAACAACTATTACTGCTACTATAAATACAGCAAATGTAACAACTATTACTGCTACTATAAATACAGCAAATGTAACAACTATTACTGCTACTATAAATACAGCAAATGTAACAACTATTACTGCTACTATAAATACAGCAAATGTAACAACTATTACTGCTACTATAAATATTTGTAAAGTAATTGTGTAAAACGAGTATTATTTATGCCTTCCAAAACTTATCCTTTAAAGTAAAGCTATGCCAATTGGAATATCCATTAATGTGTGTGTGTGTGTGTGTCAGGAAGTAATTGGACCTTTATGTATATATATATATAATACCGGTATATATATATATATATATATATATATATATATATATATATATATTATACCTGTATATATATAATTGCTTATTGCTTTAATGACATCAATATATCTTTTTATATGGCTTCAGAATGCTCCTAGAATTGCTCATATTTAAAAAAAAAATCGGGGGGGGGGGGCTTACAGCGCCCCCCCCCCCCCCCCCCCCCCCCCCCCGAACCCCCCAGCTGATTAAGCTCGCTGCGCTCGCCACCCACCCCTGCGGGAAGGTGGGAACAGGGGGGGGCCTCAGAAACAACCTTTGCCCCTCCCAAGGATAAATGAAATGACGTCCCTGATTATATGCACTTTCGGTGATGACGCTAGGCACTTTCGGTGATGTTGCACTTCCGTGGCACTTCCGACGAGGTTCTTGGGCCGTGGTCGTGGTCATGTTGTGTGGTGGTGACAGCAGGATGGAAGATGTTGTAGAACTCTTGGTTTGGAGTCTTAAAGGAATATGTTGCGTTATACCAGTGTTATACGTAACATATCATCGGATTAACATGAGGAGAAGTTATACCAGTGTTATACTGTCTCTCTAAACTATCCTGACCTTTATAAGAGTCGTTAATCAAGAACCTTTACAGCACTCTTGGGTTTGGAGTCTTAAATGAAAAAGAGTCTGTTCTGCCAGTGCTATACATATCGTATCATCGGACTAACGTAAGAGAGTTGGGATGCCTGTGCTCTCCAACTTCACTTAACTGTTCTGACCTATATAAGAGTCTTGCAGGGAATTTGGATGGGTTTTTATTTGGGCCTTTTACGAAAACGTGTCTTATTGCCAGTGCCTGGGACAGTGTACCGTAAGGACTCTTATGCAAAGTGCCGTTATGCCAGTGCTACGGTATCTCGCGATCCCTGATTTAGAAAGAAAGCCAGTGCATGAACTTTTAACAAGCCTTACTGAGGTTTGGTTTACTTCCACTAGAGTGCACGTTAGTACAGCTTTCTCTAGCGACAATAATTCCTGATGATCGAGGCGAAGAATTAATATTGAGTGGCCACCATGGTGAAACAATAACAATTCCTTTGTAGAGCCAAGATCTAAAAATCTTCAGTAAATAACTTCTTGCCAGTGTTTAAATTGTTTATTGAATATTAGCCCAAATCTTCCAGCTCTTAATAAACCTTCCAGTGAAGTGTGTTTTTAACCCTCTCACGACCATATGATGCAGAGGTTGCCAGATTAGCAATAGAGTTCTCTCACTCTTATAATTACCTCTCCAAAATTAGTTTTCTGCCCACAGCTAACTCAAAGACAACTGCAGAGGTTAAAGTAATTAAACTAAAGGTTTCTAAATACCCCTGATGGTAACCAAGGATTTAAAGTATCACTAATAGGCTCAAAATTGCGTCAACAATGTGAGAGGGTTAAGAGCTTTCCAACTGTACTGATCCCTGTTCGTCTGAAATAGTCTTACTGATGGTGGCGTTCCTCCCGGTGCTCCTTCTCAGTGCAAGAAAGGCGGATGTGCTGGAAGGAGGGCCTGGGGCGGCTGGGGTAGCCCCTCTTGTTTTCCTTGTCACGGCGGTGGTGCGGCTTGGAGCAAGAAGGGCACGTGGTGGTGTAGGGTTTATGCAAAGTCTTGCTAGCCTTTCCTTCTCTCCGGCCCGTCTTGTTCTTGTCGCTGCCAAGATTTCTGATGGTGACTATAATGTCCTTTCCTGGTGTTGGGGGAAGTGCGGGTGTGATGGAGGCGACTCGGGCGTACTTTGGTGGTGTGGCGCTTGGGACTTATTTCCTCGGGGGTGTGGTGGCAAGGGTGGTAATGTTGGTTCTTGGTGGTGTTGTGTTTCCACTCTCTTTCTTTGTTATTTCAATAATTAATTGTCGGTTTTATTGTTCACTTGCAGCCGAGAGGCTGAAAATCTACAGTTTTTTTCTTTACCTAGGTACAGTACATTTCTTATTCTTCCTTAACTACGAGGTCACATGCGACCTTTGGCAACCGTGAGGTTCCTGGGTACATACGCAGATGCACTAGTGAGAAGTACGTGTATGCTAATACAAGATAATACAAGTTGAGCAGCTTGGCTAGAAAGGGACCACGATACAATCCTCTTCATCAGTTTGGTCGGAAAAAAAACTTTAGGACCAACCCGACCCATATGCAGTATATATGTGTGATGTGTGTGTGTGCATATGAGAGAGAGAGAGAGAGAGTGCGTGAAAGAGTGTTTGTAGTATTTGTATTACTCGATTCATAACTACAATATCCGTGTACCGGTACATCGACAAGGGCCATCAGTGGGATTTATTATGTACCGTAGCTTACTTGGTTTCCGTTGTTGACTGTAAGTCCAGTGACATACCATAAATAAACTTATTTGTTTCCAATATCCTAGAAAACAATGTTCGGGGCGTACGTTTGGTTGCGCGTTACCAAGGCACTCATATCCGTGATAATTCCCTTTGGAACCTTTGATGAGTGAGATCCCCAGCTTGCTACACCGAGGCTAGTGCATAGTATCCAGGTTACCTGAGTTTATCTTCCCAACAGGAACGTCACGTACGTATGATTAATTCAGTTTTTGTTTTATATTGTTAGGGTGAAAAGAAGTACCAGGTATGAGGAGATTGTCCATCGTCCTTCCCTGTTCGGAGATCCCACGTGGAAATTCCGCTGCTGAAGTGTGCCTAACTATTTGCAATACCTAGTGCGGTATACAGTATTGGCCCTGATAATGTAATTCACACACACACAAGCATATATATGTATATACTGGTGTGTGTGTGTGTGTGTGTGTGTGTAACACACATCTACATACCCACCTACATGGGACATACAATAGGAACAAGGAATTAGTATGCAACATCGAGTGTTTTTCCTTCCCAAGAGCGACCTGCTCCATTTTATACTAGCTTCTGTGCTAAGGGTGTGTCAGGAGCGTGAGTCAGTGGATATGCAAGAAACGAACAATTAAGTTGTACAGTAGAATAAATAGGAATACAAGCAACAACATATCTACTGATCCTTACGAGGCTGGTTGTATCTAAACTACTTCCATACAAAATTATAAAATTGACATGGTAGCCTACCCGACAGAATAACAAAATAATATAACTATCTTACAACTATTTTACCAAGTGGGATAATGTAGGCATGAACTCGTGTCCTTCATTTACGTCCTGTTATTTACCTGTAAACACAGTAGGTCGGGGGTTAAAGGCGATAAATTTGTCTGCGATTTTGTAAGGCTTAACAGTAATACAGTGTAAACTATTTCTTGGCAGGCCATTCCATAAGTTTACTACTGGGTTGAAAAAAAAATATTTTGCAAGCATGGGAGTGAGAGAGCTTATAGATGACTTTACAGCCATTCCCTCTCATGAAATTTGAATAATCGAATTTGGAATATTTTGTTGCACTCATATTATTTATACCTTTGATTATTTAAATACTTGAATTAAATCCCCTCGTAGTCGGCGCTTAGTAAATCTAAAAGGGTTTAATTATTCTAGACATCAATCATATGGCTCGTTTCATAGTCTGGAATTAATTTGTGTTATTTTTCACTGTACTCTTTCAAGTTTATATAAATCCTTTTGATAGGAAGAAGACCAACACTGAATGCAGTATTCTAGAACAGGTCGAACCAATGAATTATTTGAATATTTTATTATCCTACCAATGAATCCAATAATGTTATTAATTTTGTTAATTATTTGTAATTGTTACTCTTCAATCAGTTTCTATATCGAAATTTTTCATTTTAATACCGCCCATTGAATAATTTACCTTACTGTTCCTATACCCTACATGGAGTACTTTACATTTATCTATGTTGAAGCTCCTTTGCCAGGCCTGACCCCAGTTAGACAGTTTATCTAAGTATTTTTTGATGTAGTGTATTTGAATTGGAGACACTACTCTGCTTGCTGTATTTGTGTCATCTGCAAATTGTATAATGCTGTATGAGACACCGACATCAATGTCAGTTAATTAGATCAAGAAGAGGACAGGTCCGAGCACTGACCCCTGGGGTACATCATTTGTGACATTAGCCCAGTCTGATGCTTTACAATTTATTAATATTTGTTGCGCTCGTCCACTTAGCCAGTTTTCGATCCAGTGAAGTTCTCGCCCTTGTATACCATGAACATGTAGGTTTTATTAGAAGACACTTGTGAGGAACTTTGTCAAAGGCTTTCTGAAAGTCAAGGTAGACTATGTCACTACTTTGCATTCATCATACTTGTTGAAAACTTAAACACAAAAATCTAGAACATTTGTTAAGCATGAACGCCTGTTTAGGAAACCGTGATATTAATCTAGAATAATTGTTTTTTTCTTCTAGATGATTTACTATTTTGTCTCTGATAATTGTTTTAAGTAATGAACATACAATACAAGTCAAGCTGATAGGACGATAGTTACTAGGTTAGATATTTGTGTATTTTTTTGTTTTATATATGAGTGTTACATTAGCTAGTTTCCATTTGTCTGGCACGATGCCACTGTTTATTGTTTTGTTATAATGTAGTTTTAATGGTTTAGAAATCTTGTCCTTTATATATTTGAGGATTCGTGGGAAGATTTTATCCGGGCCATAAATTATATTATCTTTAAGTTTGTCAAGGCTGTTTAGTACATCTTTCACTCTAATTTCAATGTTTCTTAGAATGTCCAAATTGTCAAAATTAAGCGGAATGTCTGGAGGAATTGTGTTCAGATCCTCTCACAAAAAGACGGATGCAAAAATGTCATTTAGGGTATAATTATATAGTTTTGCAGTTCATGTATTAACAATTAAATTAATACATTTTCTTCCAGAGATATAATTCCATAATTTGAAATAGATGAAGTCCACAAATATTTAGGAGTCGGGTACAGACTATAACATTCGAGTGTACATATCGATGTGCAGATCATTTTAATGTTGGTGACTTAAACCATCTTTATAACAATATACTGTAGCTTAATAACAGCTATTAATAACAGCTTTAATACAAATATAGCTTAATAGACTTTTCAAGTCTTCTTCTTAGCATAATTATGAATCAAAGAAAATTCCAAAGGTGATACTTGGCTAGAATCATCATGTGAAGAGCTTATAAGGGTGTCCCAGGAGGAAAAGGCATAACTTTGTTTAATAATAGAACAAGCTATTCTAAGCGTAAAATGTTCTATAAGAAATATTCCAAATTTCGACATGTATAGAAATATTACATGTTGCAAATTATATTTTCTTCAGTATTTCCCTGTAAGGCTGGCCTTGGTGTCCTAGCTAGTGCCTTCCACACCTCCATCTTTCTGCAAATACTTTACCAGGTTATTATAGAGATACTATAGTTCTGTAATATGCAAAATGATTATAGACATATTAGCTCACTTTGGACCAGTTGAAAACTATTTGACATGGAAGAGTCCATTACAGTGATGTGGGGGAGAACACTACATTAACACCTCAATATCTATTTAACGGTTGAGATTTGAAGTTTTTGTTGCGTTTTGGTGTTGTGGTGAAGTTAATAAAATATAGATTATCAGTAGCTTCAGGGATATTTCATAGCGAGGTGTGTCTATATGATCTGTGCCCCATGAATATTCTTTCCTCTCACTTAAACAGTAGGCTACCATAGCGCGGTTGAGAATATGAACATGATTAGTTTAATATCCAGTATTCGAGAATGGATAAGAAATCGTAGGTGTGTGCATAAACCTTAACCGTCTTGGTGGTGTAATGGTTAGTGTTTAAAAATCTGTGTGATAACCCCGGTTCGAATCCCGGTGGATCACACATATGCTTTCATTAATTTCATTGGAGGTGTTTGGTGTTGTGGTGAAATTAATAAAATATAGATAGAACTGTTTATGCTTAGAATACCTTGTATCTATTCCCAAAGTTATGCTCTTTCCTCCTGGGAAAATTAACAGGAAGGAAGTTTTGAACTGGATAATGATTGGATGTTCGACATCTGGTCCGCAATTAGGTGAAATGAAGAAGTCTAGGAAAGAGTTCAAGAATGCTTTGAAACCTGTCAAGAAAAATTAAATGAGTAATATACATAATACATTAGTTGATTATTTTAGCAATAGCAAAATGTTTTACTCTGGTGAGAAGTTAAAAGGTAAAACAAAATGATGCTGGAACTTTACTGAATGTAAACTATTGAAGGTGAATGTGATACAAGCAAGATTGTTGGACTTTTTTTCGGATAAATGTAAATGTATTTTTGATGATAGTGATTGTCAGCATGCACACCAACGTACACTATGATGAATTATGTATACCACTTAGAACAGATACAATATATGGGAGTATAACGACATACCATCTGTCAAAAGCTGTATTAGACCTCAACTATGGAATAAGCCTTGATAATATTTATGCAAACCATCTAAACAAATTGTCCTACAGATTTTCCATTTTCCAGTCCATCGCTATTTACCGTCAAAAATGACATGGAATCATCATGCCTTTAATCAAAGATAAATATAGGATTAAATCACCAATTTATAATCATAAACCGATAATGTTATCTTCTCACTTTCTGAAAATTAATATTGATTACAATGTAAAATAATGAAATATGCAATAGTAAATTATTAGCAATATGGCTTCAAGGAGAAATATTCCACTGCTACAAGTTGCATAGTTTTGAAGGAAACATAATTAAGGTACACTATTGGTGGGTCAAATGTGTATACCTGTTGATTATAGTAAAGCCTTTGATAAGGTTAATCATTTTAACTTTGGAATAAGCTTTTAGCAATTGATATTCCTATTTTTATTGTACGTATATTGTGTTATGTTTACCGGCATCAGGATGTAATGGTTAAATATAGAGGTACTTTTTCTAAGCAATGGGTAATAAGAAATTAAGTAAGACAAGACGGTGTGCTATCACTGTTATTTTGTTTCTATATGAATTGATTCCAATTTAAAATAGCTAACTACTAGTAAACACGGGTGCAGTCTTGGATTGCAGTCTTATAATGTGATTGTTTATGCAACTGACGTTGTATTAATGGCTCCATAGATAAAATTATAACACATACACACAAATAATTATATATATATATAATTGCCCACATCATTAATATTTACAGAACTACATATAATTGTTATTTTGTTATTTATGATTTATTTATGATTTATGTTCCGTCTGTCCAGACATTTTGACTAACATACTGTACCTTGAATTTGGCTTTCTCTCACTCTTTCATTTAAAGGGGATCACTTGTTACAGATAGTATGGCCTTTTGTCTCCCTCATACATAATATAGGGGAATAATATATCTAAGACGATAAAATATTTCTTACCAAAATAACTGTCTTGCACTTTACTATATTCAAAGTATGATGAATATCTCTAAATCATATTTCAGTGAAGATGTAATCTTATAATATATAAAGGTACAGTATATGAGTGTATCGTTATTAAAAGTAAGAACAATGCTAGCAAGTAAGCATAGACTCACAATTCCCTGATTACCGTAAAGGTAAAGGTAAACATAGGTGGCTTACTCGAGGGATTTTCCGTGAAAGTCTTCCTCGTGCCTTTGTCCTTTGGAATCTGTTGTGGGTGAGTTACCCAACCTGGAATAAGTGGGCATTTACTTATTACCCAAGTCACCACAGTTTACCTCCCCAGCTGGGACCCCACAAAAGTCAATTTAATTCAGGTTCTTAACTCAGGAACTGCGGGGACACTCTTAAGAGAGAAAAAAAAAAATTTGTTCTGCATTATTTTCAATGTTTTTTTAGATATATTTTACTATATTTTCAGTGTGATGGCTGGAGAATAATATTAACATCATGATGGCATCAGAGAATGAACACCCTACCCCCAAAGCGGAAGAGATCTGAAGGTGGTGCTTAGATTGTCTGTGTGGTTCACATGGAGGGACTAAAATATAAAGTTATTAAACCATTCTTCACTATATCTGATCCTCAAATTAGATTGCTAAGGCTATAGGAAATCAAGAGGTGACGCCTTGCACAACCTATAGAATCCCCAAATTGCATGGAGTCAACTTATCAACTCATTCTTGATATACTAGATGACAATTATGGATACCATCAAACCTGTTATCAGATATTTTGCGCCAATCTGCATCGTCTGGACACTTCATCTATTGATTTCGAAATGGTTTCAACTTACAGAGCTAGTCGTAGAGAATCTTCATGTGTCAGTACTCTATTCAAGCCAGATTGTATCTTCTGTAACAGTGAAGGTCGTAAAAAGGTTAAGAGTAGAGGTTCCTGGACTACCGAAGGAATGTCAGTCTTCGATTGGGGGCATTTTTAACCAGGCCTTAAGCCGGAGTCACACAAGCCTTTTTTCGAGCAATTTTTACGAGCAATTATGGTCTGGAAGCTTAAAAAATTACACTTTATCAATATTCAGCCGCCTAACATAATCTAGCTTCAGTCGAGTTACCGATACCTGTGCGAAAATGGATCAGAGGAGTTGATATTACAGATGTCCTGGAGGCAGAATCAGTCGGAGCTGAAGCCAAGGCAGAATGTGATTCCTGTCGTTTTCAACTAGGATTTTTTTTTTTCCAACATGTTAAGCGATTGAAATTGAAGACACTTGAAGCTATAAACAAAACAGCCAAAGTTTCCAGCAGCCAAATCAAGATGGTCCAGTACAGGCAGCAAGCCAACATTGTATTCCAACTATCCGTGAAATACCAGGAACAAAATATCAAAGTAGACTTACCTCAGCTGATGAATTATCCCTTCACTCCAGTGCCATATAGTTTGGCAACTGCTGATAGCTTCTTTACGAAGACTGACAAATCGAAGGCTTTCCACCATGTGGCAAAGGATGTTCCCAACGGTGAACCACCACCAATCAAAGACACCCTGGTAATCCATGATGGAAATGAAATATTTTACTATATGAAGGATATCCCTACCAACACTAGTCTCATATCAGAGAAGATATTCGATATGATGGCAAAAGGTGATGTGATTTTCAGCACCGATTCATACCAACAAAGTTCCATCAGGGCCAAGGAGAGGCAGCGCAGGGGAACCACTGAGAAGCTCATTATCAAGGGAGCTAGCACCAAGAAGCCGCCAGATTGGAAATAATTTCCAGCTATCGATGACAATAAAAAAAAAACAGTTAATCAATCTTCTTGTCAAAGAATGGAACAAGGATGAATATGCCCCAGAACTGAGAGGTCGACAGGTCAATCATATATGATGGTTCCGCTTATCTCCTGATGTCCAAAGATGGAATCACCACAGAGAGGACAACAATAGATGTACTACACTCGACACAAAAAGAGACAGACACACTTGTGATACTCTATTGCAAATATGCAAAGACCAAAGGGTATCGTAACTGACGTTCCCGACGAAAATCGTCATTATCCGATAAATATAGTTATTAATTATTTATATGCACCTATTTTACATTTAATATGAAGATATTAACATGTAGAAGCAATAAAACAAGTGGGAATAGTATTTGGGGGTTGAAAATGACGAAATGTTGCCCACCGGTTCATTCATGAGAGGAGAGCCGGCGCGGCGCACACCCTCCCCCTCTCAATATCGATCGACACTGACACTTTGCAAGTGAAGTCTCTCTCTTGCTACGATCTCTATATGTCTCCCCTTCGACCTTAAAATCGGGTGGGGGAAAATAAACCGATAAACAAGGAAATAAGAGGACAAATATGTGATAATTGAAGGGGGGGAGGAGGGGTTTGGACACATGTGGAGGAGTGATAGGAAGTATGGAGGGGTATTATCTCACTTAATCATATATTCCTTTGTTTTGAGAGCCACTGGGGTCTTCTAAAAGGATTTTTTTAGGCCTTGGGTCTTAACCCCTACTGTACCGTAGGATACAGTAATAAAAGTCCCCAGCAGTCCCAAGCAATGTGGCAAAAATGGCAGGAGACAACACCTATTCACCTCCAAAGATGAGGCAACAGTGGCTCTTGTCACCCTTCAGTGGGTCTCGTATAAGTTGAGAAGTGTTGCCAACACGGGAGCAGTGCTCAAAAGGTCGTGGTAACTGGTACAGGGTTGCAGAGGCAGTTACAAGGAAAGTACATTACTGACGGATATATACGTCGCTGGGACTGGGGAGTTACTTATCTACTGACGTATATATACGGTGCTGGGATTGGAGGGGTTAAGAGTCCCGTCGCCTTCGCCCAGTATAACCTTTTAACCCGCTGAGGACCAGCTAGTTTATAATAAATGTACCACCAGGGACCGGCTGTTTTGAATTTTTTGTTTGCCAGAAACAATAGCGAATGAGTTAGGAATGAAGGAAAAACAAAAAAAAAACGATCAAAAAGCTCAAAAAATGGTTCTACGGAGCCCCCGAAAGTCGATTTTACAAGAGTAAAAAATTTAAGGCAAATACACCCAAAATACCGGTTTTTGCGCGCTCACGTGCACGCGGTTGGACTTTGAGATTTTTCAACCATCATCAAAGGTTGCGTGGGATACTTACACAGTTCCCATACAAATCTGAGCCCTCTAGGTGCCATAGGACCGGAGTAATTGGGACCGGACCGGCCAGGACGCATGGTTTGCATCGCTGGGGTTTAGCGTTTCATACATTGAGGACGCAAACGCTGCGTCGCTGGGATTCTGTGGGTTAAGAGTCTCGGTGCGTTCCCGGGTTAGGAGTCCAGACACCGACATATTCTTCTTTTTGTTGCACTACGCAACTTGTTGAATGGCATCAAGATATTGTTTGACACAGGCACCGGCAATAAGAAGAAAGTAATAAACATCAGAGAACCTGCTACATAAATAAACATCAGAGAACCTGCTACATAAATAGGTCCAGAACATCGTACAACATTGATGGCACTGCATGCATATTCAGGATGTGACTAGACCAGTTGCTTTGAGAGGATTGGGAAAGTCAAACCAATCAATGTTTTACAGAAAGCGGTGAAATTCTCAGGCCCTCTCTCCAAGTTGGGAGATAGTTGGATGGTTTGTACAGATGTGATGAATCATCTGGACGCCTTCAAGTGTGCATTATATGGGAAGAATAAACTTATCAGTGTGGACTCAGTTCGCCAAGCCAAGAACAATGATCTATGCCCATCTGGAATAGTCCCCACAACTAATGTCGACATGGGTGCATTTCCTCCGTGCCACAAATCTCTTCTCCAACACACCAAATGTGTAAATTATCAGCTTGGTAACTGGAAGCACTACCACAAATAACACCCACATGTACCAGACCCAGAAGGCCCTGGATGGACGCATATGAACAATAGACTCGAGCCATTGTGGTATGACTGTCAAGTGCTTCCCCAGGAGCTGGCAGATGTTGCTGAAAATGTCAACGAAAATGAAAGTGGGAGCGATCTGAAGATAGTGACTTTGACATGGATGAGATAAATGAGCTTAGAAGTAATTCCATAGAATCAGAAAGTGATGATGATGAGTGAAAGTGGACTAGTCACCTTTTCCAGTCGCAATTGTTCAGAAAAACTGTCTTGTTTATGCAAATGTAAATTGCTGCCTGATACATGTGTAGCTTTTAGTTGGACATTGTAGTGTGATGTTTATTGTTACATGAGATACAGTAGATATGTAACCTTATTTATTTATATGAGGGATTCACTTCATCTGAAAATAGTTCTGAGATACAACATTTATGGTTTTAGTAGGTCACTGGAAGAGATATAAGAGTTTAATAACTTTCATATACCCAACTTTAAAAAAAAAAAAAAAAAAACTATCCGCCATAATGTTAGAATTTGTGATTGTGCGCATGAAAAAGTGGTAGTTCATTTGTAAGTGTAATTATCTTTATACTGTTCAAGATATTGGATTATGTAATATACCAAAATGAAGAGTGAATAAAATCCTTTCCAATGACATCTCATATTCTTGTGTATGTGTAAAATACAGTTTTTGAGGTAGCTTTGATAAAAACAGCTTTACAGTAATGCGGATGTCGCAATTTTACAGTACCCTTAAAAACAGGGTCTTGACTGCTATTGTATCCCAAGATATTTTCTGTTAAAATTCCATTTGGTATTAGAGACATCCCAAGGCTTAAAAAAAAATACAGTTTCGTTATGCTGTGGGGGAGGGGTGCACCAGGAGCCTATGTAGTGGTATCGCACACACAGATCCCGCCCGTATACTATGCACCATCAGTCAGCTTGTCTGTCGTCGTCCGTCCGGAAACTCCTCCTAGACCGTTTGATGGATTTTCACCAAATTTCACAGGTATATTCATTTGGTCAATGCGAAGATCAGTCAAAAAGAAATTTTCAAGTAGCTTAAAGGTTAAGGTCAAAGGTTAAGGCTAAGAATAAGGTCAATATTTCATGCGTCTCATGTTCACTATACAAGTTACTGGTAACCTCGATATCTTATTGACCACATTTTAGATAAATATTCTGAAGGATAAGGTCAAAGGTCAAAATATTTTGTTTACTAGTATTTCTTATATTAACTGTTCAATTCGGTTATATACAGTATATATATACTATATATATATATATATACAGTATATATATATATATATATATATATATATATAATATTGTATATATATACTGTATATAAACCTATTTTACCTAAGAGATTCAATACTACTTGCAGAATCCTAGGTTGCAGAGTTGCATATGCAGTTTTTTTAGTTGTTTTGGTAATGCGAAAACTGCACACCTACTTTATTATTATTATTATTATTATTATTATTATTAGTATTAGTATTATTTTCAATTAATTTCCTAGTTGTAGCTTCTTTCAGTAATAATCTGTAGTGCAGTACAGTGCTATTATATATACATACAAGATATAATATGCAAGTAGGATGAGAGAATGGAATAGTTTTAGAGTATTTACGTGCACTCAAGAACAAATCTATACACTAGACAAAAGAGGGACTATTTGTGATGTGTTTGGTATATTTAAATGTAACTAAACATTGTTATGTTATTTTAACTGTTTGGATATAACTAGGTATGTAAAACATGGGTCTTCATAAAGTAAGGTTCCGGGAATATATAATGAAGATTGATTGGGATGTTAAATTATGTAAAACTACACGTGAAGGATATTTCTAAACACGTCACAACACTGATCCTCGTAAATATTTGGCCATCGTTTTTTTAATAAAAAACGCTGGCCAATAATAATAATCATTGGAATCCACTGGCTAGATAAGGAGGGGAACCTTTATGGATTTATCTTTTTGTGTTGCTTTACTTAATTTCCAGAAAGATTTGTAATTATCTAATTGATTAGATATACAGTAGATGTGCTTGTTTGTAGGCAGGTGTGGTGCTTCCAATTGCGCATTCGTATGTTTGTAAACATAAACAAAATATAATTGTTATCTTTAGAGCCAACAACCAATGAGACTCAAAATAATAAGCTCCATATCCTCTCTGATCCTAGATAATTATCATGGGGGGTATGTAGAAGTCAGTCACATTCAGTCAAACGTTTGTGAACAAAAATCATTATTGGACTAGAGTATTGATGGTGTGTTGAAAGTCACCTAACATTTACACTTTCTAAAAGGCAAGCAAATGTATAATCTGCAATGAACAATCTAAAATACGCTTCTGGTTGTAGTAATGTAAGAAACTAAAAAGTGTTGCAACATCGTTTCGAGCGGAAAGATATTGGAGAAAGATAATTAGAACAGGAAAGTTGTTGAGACACATAAATATGTCTTCACCCTAAGGAAAAGAGTAGTATGTGCTGAACTACTTCACACATTATGACACTACTCCACAAATTATCATACTAATCACGTTGCTTTACTGAGTAAGAAGCTACGTCTGGGAGAACAACTCTCGGATTTAGAGAGCACACCTAACTCTTGAAAAGATGATTTAGCACGAAATTAAATACTATTACTTCAGGAAAGATCATGTGAAATTATGATGCAAACTATATTTTGACAGAAGGAATTATATATTTCTGTGCTGTTGAAAATATACAAGATAGGTATATGTATGTCGAGTATGTCGCAAGAAAAGTTTTAATGTATTGAAGGCATCAATTTGTTATACTTTTCAAAGTGTACATGTTACACCAAAGTCAAAACCTCAGCCACCAAGAATAGCCACAATGCACGAGTCCACTAAAAAAGATGCAACCTCTGTTAACAGAAAAGCACCTGCCCTGTCCTCTATGACATCAACTGAAAACAACGACCCCAAAAGCACAAACCATGCCGATGAGGTCCCAAGGGAGTCGGAAGGCTGACTCACCTGCCCTAATCCCTTTTACCCCAGGACAAGAGAAGCAAAACTGCCTCTTAACTGCGGAGAGGGAGAGGGACCTTTTGATACAGAGTCGTAGAACCAGCAATACAAGAGGAAAAAAGAATTACTTGTTGGGGGAGGACTCCGATGTCAGCTTACCTTTCTAAGGTTAGGAGCATTTTCTCTGAGCAGATCATCAGGTAAGTTCTGAGTATTTCAACCAAAGATGTGAGCAACTCCATCACTCATCGTTAGAGTCATCACGGCCCCCAATCTGAGTATCTCAATCGGTTTACGCTTGAATATCTCGGCTCTGACAGGAGCAAGTCCATCAACTTCTGGTTGCAGTTAACCAACCAAACACCTCATTAGTGTTACATCGAGTTACATCTGAGTATCTCAGCACTGACGACAGTAACTACATCAACTTCTGGTTGCAGTAAGCCAACTCCCGATTTGAATGACTCATTCGGTTTACGCTTGATTACTCCGCACCGACGGGAGTATCTTCGTTACCCTCAACACAGCACAGAAGAAGACTCAGTGAAGGAGCAGCCCATCTACCCGCAGTCCAGATGAGACCATTTCCCTACACACGACGCCCGGCCAGACCAGCCTGGACGGACGCATTAGTTACTATTGTCTCTGTCTGTCAGAGACCTTTACTAGGCTCCAAGAAGAAATATAAACAAGGTACATTCTTTCCATAGCACTTGTCCTCCAAAACCTATCTTTAATTACTTTTGAATGACTCTGTTTCAGTAGTAAGAATATGATTTGATTATATTTTTTCACCAACCAACTTCACTTATAAACATATATATATATATATATATACATATATATATATATATATATATATATATATATATATATATATATATAAACAGAGCGGTCGCGAAACATTTCCCCATAGGGAATTCCTGTGTATTGCCCATAGGGTATGCTTAAATATTTGATCTGCATCTGTATGTGGTAGCCCAGGTTCGAACCCCGGTGAATCACATGCTTGGGTTCATTAATTTCTTTGGGAGGTGTTTGGTGTTGGAATGAAATAAATTCAAATAGATTCTTCAGCTCTCTCTTGCAAATACACAGTATTTCCCAATGAGGAAATGTTTAGCGACCGCTCTGCATATACAGTATATACTGCACATATATGTATATATATATATATATATATACATATATATATATATATATATATATATATATTCTCAACTTAATTTCGTGTTAACTTACTTTCGTGGGGAACTACCTTATACATACGATATATGTTACTCATTATTTTGTTTTATGTAATTCTGAATAAAATGTAGTACGAATGCATTGAAGTAAATTACAATATTGCAACATAAAAGAACCACGAGAGAAAGACACGGAAACGGGATGTAAAGAAAAATACAAGATTGAATTACACGCTGAAAGAAACTGAAAAAGGATATGTCAATGGAACTGGTTGAACATAGATTAGTGTGAGAGAAATTAGGAGGGGGGAATCTGATAAAGAAAAGTAAAAAACAGCCAGGATTTCTATCAATAGTTTGCGTTGACATTTAATTGGTTTCTGATTGTATTCCTTTTTTCTAAGGCAGAACATCATTCTAATGGAGGCATACACTCCATTTTCTTACTCTCAGGCTAATGCAAACAAATCCTGATTTGCTCATGCTTGTTCTACTGCTGTCCGCAATAAGGAGGAACCATTCAAATGGTACCGACATGTTCAAACTAAAGAATCTCATGCTTCCTACGTTTCTAACCGGAATCAAGCCAAATCTGTTCTTCGACTAGCCAAAAACTCCTTCATCAATAACAAATTTTCTGAACTTTCCAACTTTTGGTCTTCCCAAGCTTTTTGGCATCTAGGCAAAAACCTCTCTAACAATTTTACCTCGTCTTTCCCTCCTCTTTTTCACTCTGACGGCACCATCGTCACATCTTCCTCTGACAAAGCTGAACTCTTCGCTCAAACTTTCCCTACAAACTCTACCTTGGATGATGAAAGGTGCTAAGGATTTATAAATTTGGAGGATAGTTGTTAAGAGCAGTTAACAGTTTTTATGAAGAGAGCAGAGCGTGTGGTAGAGTAGGAAATAATGAGTTGCGTGAATGGTTTGAGGTAAATGTAAGTTTGCAACAGGGATATGTAATAATACCGTGGCTGCTTAACCCTCTTAGGTTTGAGTAGGTTTTTAAAGTTTCCATGGATAAGCGACACACGATCTGGGGCAGCTAATGGTTTTTTAATTGTTCCGGTTCACCCCGCTCATCCTGCTATGATTTTTGCCAGATACCTCCACATATGGACTATTAGACCAGATGTATCGAGTTCTAAATGGATGTCATGGCATCTTTTGTGTGGTTTTACCGAATTTCGTGCAGGGCTTAAGAACGCCATGGCATCCATACGTGCGGCAGGGCAAAATTAGCTCAAGACGCCATGGCGTCCATGCGTGCACAACAGGGTTAATGCATATATGGATGGTGTGGTGAGGGAGATGAAAATGAGAACTATAGGTAGAGGATTGGGTTTAGTAGGAAAGAATGGTAGAGATTAAGAGTTGAATCAGTTGCTGTTTGCTGATGACACAGTATTGGTGGCAGATTCTGAGAAGAAACTGCAGCGTGTAGTCAAAGAGTTTGGAGTGGTTTGTGGGAGGAGGCAGCTGAAGGTGAACATCAATATAATTTTTGTTTTTTTTATATGTGATTGGGGGAGGCAAAAGGCAGAACTGCCTATAGCGAGTGCCTGCCCCATAGTTGAAAGAATGACAGGGCCAAAATCAAGGGACGTTCCAGCCAAAATGCCTGGACACACGGAGTTTGAAGCAATTTAAGTCATAGGAAGAGGGAAAGACTGATTATGGGAGAGAGTTCCAGAGCTCAGCTGTTGAGTAGAAGAGAGTTTGAGAGTAACGTTTCACTCTTGGGTTGGAGAGTTGCACAGAGTAGGGGTGAGATTGAGTTGCAAGACGGGTACCACGTGCCCTACGTAAAGGAGGTGGTATACACTGGGAAAGCTCTGAGGAACACTGATTATTATAGTAGCGATAGAATAGCGAGAGAGATGCAACATTGCGGCAGAGAGAAAGAGATTGCAGAGAGTTGGTGAGTGGACGGGAGTTAATGATACGAAAGGCCTTCCTTTCAACTTTGTCTAGGAGAGCGGTGTGAGAGGAACCTCCCCACACATGTGAACAATACTCAATACAAGGACGCAATATGCCCCTGTACAGAACAAGAAGCTGTGCAGGGGTAAAGAACCCCCTAAGGCGGTTGAGCACACCCAGCTTCTGGGAGGCTGCCTTAGCAAGACTGGTAATATGGTCCTTCCAACTGAGAGCAGAAGAAAAAGACACCAAGAATATTGAGAGAAGATGAAGGATTGATTTTTGTATTGTTGAAGAATAAGGGATAGTACGCTGGGAGTTCCGTATGCCTAGATAGATGGAGAAATTGGGTTTTGGAAGCATTAAAGGTAACAAGGTTTTCTCTGCCCCAATTGGATATAGCATTTAGATCAGAATTTAAGAGTTATATGGCTTCATTACGTTTGTCGTTGAGGGATTGCTGGCTGGGGCGTTCTGAAAAACTAATGGAGTATTGTAAGGTTGAGTCGTCTGTGAATGAATGGATGGGAATTGAGGTACAGTTGAGGCCACCCCCAATAATTAAAAAAAATAAATATGATAAACTAAATGGGGTATGTACCAGAGTATATAGATAGATAGACAGGATGATTCCGGTGCTATTCCTCCCTCTCAACCCCACTTTCTCCTATTTATGCCTAACATCATAATTTCTTATATGGATGCACTTCCTACCCTCTCTGGGCTTAATATAAAGGAAGGCATGCGGACCGGATGGTGTTCCTCCTGTTGTACTCAATATCTGTTCTTCCGTGCTGACTCTCTGCCTAGGCAAACTCTTTCGTCTCTGTCTTTCTTCGAACGTCTTTCTCTTGCTGGGAGTTTGCTCTTAATCAACCTGTCCCAAAGAAGGGTGACCGCTCTCTACCCTCTAATTATTGTCCAATTGCTCTCACTTCCTGCATCTCTAAACATTTTTAAACTATTCTTAATTCAACATTTCTTTAACATTTTGTCTTCCCATAATCTACTTTCAGATCACCAGTATGGTTTCCTTAAGGGCCGCTCTACTGGTGATATCCTTGCTTATCTTGCTAACTCTTGGTCATCCTCCCTTCGGGACTTCGGTGAGACTTTTTCTATTGCGCTAAGCATATCAAAAGCCTTCGATTGAGTCTGGCACAAATCGCTAATTTCCAAACTACCCTCCTTCGGTTTCTTTGCCTCTATCTGTGCTTTTGTCTCTAATTTCCTTTCTGACCGTTCTATAGCTGCAGTTGAGGACAGCCATCGCTCACTTCCTCAACCTATCAACTCCTGTGTTCCTCAGAGTTCTGTCCTGTCTCCAGTTCTCTTTCTAATATTCATTATTGATCTCCTCAACTGCACCTCTAGTCCTATCCGCCCATATACTGATGACTCTACCCTACACTATTGAACTAATTTTTCACATTGACCCAGCATGCAATCACTTCAAAAGTTATGCACAATGGCCATAAAACGCCTTTCTTCTGTTCTATTAATTATTTCTGATAGGGGCAGATACAATTGTGTTACTTTCAATGCCTCCTAGACCCAATTTCTCCATTTAAATAACCATCGCAATCTTCCACAAGATAATCAGTTATTCTTCAATAATACATAAATAACTCCTTTACCTTCTCTCAAAATACATTACCACTCTTCCACTCTTCCCAGAGTATAGGTGTGCTCAACCGTCACTGTGGCTCTTCACCCCCGCATAGCTGCTTGTTCATGTATCGAGTATTGTTTGTATGTGTGGGGAGGTTCCAACCATACCACACTTCTCAAAAGAGTAGGTTCAACAGATTTTAGCCTCATCAGCTCACCTCCTCTTACTAATTATCTACAACTTCTTTCTAACACTGCAATGTTGCATCTTTTTCACTTATCTATCACTAGTACAAAAATCCCTGTTCTTCAGAGCTCTCTCAGTGTAGCGAGTGTGAAGCACCCTCCTTTCAACATAGTCCACTCCTATTCTGTTCAGCTATCCAACCCAATAATTAGCAAATGTTCACAGGCTTTCTTTTACTCAACTAGTGGACTCTGGAACTCTCTCCCTCAATCAATCTTCACTTCATCCTATGACTTAAAACTTTGTGTGTCCAGGTATTTTGACTCCAACGTCCCTTGAATTTGGCTATCTGTCACTATTTTGGCTTTGGGGGAGACATTCGTTACAGGCAGCATACCTTTTGTTTCCTTCATACACATGGAAATAAAAAGAAAAAACCTGCAGGCAGCTCACAACAAATCTCTTTCAATTTTCCTCTGAGACATTTCTTCCCTATCCTAATCTTACCCTTTAACAAACAACATACCGTGGATCAATAGATTTGCTTTACTTTATTTATTAGTAATATTCGTTTTGTATGTAAAGCATGATAAGCTTGAACAGTATTACAAGATGTGACCGCCTATCAACACCAATGTCCTGATTGACATTTAAACACTTGCCATGGAACCCCACCAGCTGCCTTATTAAAACATATAGCCTCATCCTACAACACTTGCAGAGTTATCTGGGGAAAGTGACCCTTAGCACACTGTGTATCAACGGTGAAGAAGAAGAAGAAGAAGTAACACACACTCTTCTAAGCTCCATCCATGATAGTTCAGCGGGCTATGATGAATTGTCCATTAAAGTCATCAAACATGCTTCATTAATTTTGAGCCCACTACTCACCCACATAATTATGTATCTGTCTCTTAGTTCTGGTATATTCCCTGATCCACTTAAAGTAGCTAAAGTGATTCCTATTCACAAATATGGAGCTACCCATGAAATTAATAATTACCGACCAATATCTATTTTACCCTCAATAATCAAAGTTCCAGAGAAAATAATATATGCACAAGTGATGGAATATCTAAACATTAACAATCTACTATCATCTAATCAATTTGGCTTTCGTCCCCTAAAATCATTAGAAACGGCCCTACAATGTTTTACTGAATATGTGTTGGAAGCCTTTGATAGAGACGAGTTCACTGTTAGTGTTTTTCTCGATCTGTCAAAGGCGTTTGACACCGTGGATAATGATATTTTGCTAAATAAACTTGCACACTATGGCATACGAGAAAATAGTCATAAGCTATTTTCCAGCTACTTGTCAAACCGATACCAATATGTACGTACATGTAAATAATGAAATTTCTAGCAAATGCAAAATTATTTGTAGGGTACGACAGGGCTCTACACTTGGTCCTCTTTTGTTTCTTATATATATCAACGACATCAATAGGTCCAGTAACATTCTAAAGTACATTATTTTTTGCCGACGACTCTGCCCTCTACAAAAGTGATATAAATATTTGCAATTTAAGTAATATCATTAATACCGAATTGAAACATGTTACTTCATGGTTGCTCGCAAATAAGCTTACCTTAAATATTAAGAAAACTCATTTCATGATCCTCCATCGACATAAACCAAATCTGTATCCAATCCCACCCTTATTATTGAGCAACTCTGTTCTTGCTGAGCTTACACAAACCAAGTTTCTGGGAGTAACCATAGAAAATAACTTATATTGGCATCAACACATTAAAATCTTAAGAGACAAAATTGCTAAACAAGGCGGCATTCTTTACTTAACTAGATTTTATCTAAGTAAAAAATCCCTAATACTAATATATTATTCATTAATTTACTGGAACCTTATCTATTGTAACACTGTTTGAGGCGCCGCGATCAGGGAGGCACTCAACCCCCTGGTTATTGTACACAAAACGGGTGGTCAGAATAATTGAAGGATTAGAAAAAAGAAAACGTACCAATAATGCCGTTTTAAATAATAAAGTACTAAAACTTCCTGACATAAATATTATGACTTGCGCTACTTTTGTATATAATAGTATTACTAGTCTAGCCTCAAATAATTACTATACCTATCTATATAATAATTTCGATTGTCTGTGTGTGTGTTCTTAATAGGCGGCCGTAGTTTTGGACCTGGGGAGCTGAAACTTTGCATGTGGGTGTCAATTGACCTGGGTCAGGTCATAGAGGGGGCGAGGCCACGATCGGAGGTCGTTTCGAGGCCGAAATTGAAAAAGAATTGAAAAAAATTGAAAAAAATGGCCTTTTGGGGCAGGAGGCCTCCGATCGAAAAGGTGTATGAAACGAAAGTTGTTCGCAGCCCCCCAAAATGGGGGTACGGATGAGGTCAGATCCAAAATCGGAGGTCATTTAGCGGCCGAAATCGAGGTCGCCGTTTAATGAGGCACAGGGAGGTCCAGGCCGGTGATTATGGTAGTAGTAGTATTGTGATGATTGTGGTAGTAGTGATTGATGATGGTGATTATGGTAGTAGTAGTGGTGGTAGTTGTGATGGTGATTATGGTGATTACCCGGGCAACGCCGGGTACCCCTGCTAGTAATCTATATTATTAAATCAGTTTGTGTGTCTGTTTGTCTGTGTGTTCTTAATAGGAGGCCGCATTTTTGGACCTGGGGAGCTGAAACTTTGCATGTGGGTGTCAATTGACCTGGGTCAGGTCATAGAGGGGGCGAGGCCACGATCGGAGGTCGTTTCTAGGCCGAAATTTAAAAAAAAAAAAAAAAAATTGCCGTTTGGGGCAGAAGGAGGCCTCCGATCGAAAAGGTGTATGGAACGAAAGTTGTTCGCAGCCCCCCAAAATGGGGATACGGGTGAGGTCAGATCCAAAATCG
Organism: Paralithodes platypus; assembly: GCA_032716605.1. Lineage (NCBI taxonomy): Eukaryota > Metazoa > Arthropoda > Malacostraca > Decapoda > Lithodidae > Paralithodes > Paralithodes platypus. The sequence continues at coordinate 9,820,527 of CM064536.1, read as the reverse complement.
GAGGTCATTTAGCGGCCGAAATCGAGGTCGCCGTTTAATGAGGCACAGGGAGGTCGAGGCCGGTGATTATGGTAGTAGTAGTAGTATTGTGATGATTGTGGTAGTAGTGATTGATGATGGTGATTATGGTAGTAGTAATGGTGGTAGTAGTGATGGTGATTATGGTGATTACCCGGGCAACGCCGCTTACCTCTGCTAGTATGAATAATAGATACCCGATGACAAATAACAATAACTTAAGATTGCCTTTCGTTCCCACTTCCCAGTCTCAAACCCACACCAGATAACATGAGCCAAATTATACAACAATCTCCCTAATGACATTAAACTCCTTCCTAATGTATACAGCTTCAAACGCCGCTTAACAAAATATTATACTTACAAGCTATACTAGCCACTGAGTGTTGTTTGTCATCCATCAAAATACTCTCAAAAGTTAACTTCTATTCATTGCAGTGTTGTTTAATGGAATTATTTTTGTTTTACCTGAGATAGTATTTTCTCCAGCTATGTTTGTTTATGTACATAGATTTAAGTGTTTGTAAGCATTTGCGTATTTGTTAGATTTGTATGTACTAGTATACGATTTTATATATATGTGTACGTATGTGTGTTTGTATTTGTGTGAATGCGTGACCTTGTATGTATTTGAAGGGTACAGTATAATCATGTGTATACCATAATTGTATATAAAGAGTGATGCAAATAACACAATATTTTACTATTTATAATATCAGCCATTTATTTCAACAATGGGCTCATAAACGATTGAATAGATTCATCAAAGAACCTTGTCTGCAATGTATTTATTATTATTTTTACTATAGAACTATTTTAGACTAATTATAAATTTCAATCAATCTCTCTCTCTCTCTTTTATACCTTTTTGCCTAAATTTTGAAATGGATTGTAAGATTGTCTTCCAATACTTTACAGGTTAAAGGAATAAGTGTTAACAAATTACCTATCTTAAAGCCTAACCATTTTACGTTAAGGAGTGTTATTTTGTGACAGTGTGTTTCTTCTCAAGTTGTATAAAAGTGTTAAGCCAAAAATGTACAAAGCATTTTAATCTTTGAATTGCGTAAAATTGATGACATGAGAAGTTTATGATACGTTTTTTTCCACGTTTTACCATAATGTTGGTATGAACTGGCGTTGATAATGGGTTGTACAGCAGCGAGACTCTACAAGCGCAGCTGGTGCTTGCTCCACCTATCTCGTGGTGCGGAGAGGCTGTCGCTGAGGTAGGTACTCGCAGTGGCTGTGTTGAGTTGCTGGATTTTAAAGAAGGTCGTCAATCCTCCCACATTTCTTCGATGCTCAAGCGAGTATAGATTCTGTTTTGGGTCTGGTATGCCATCCTCTTATGATTTTCTTGGCTCTATCCTGTATTTTGTCGAGATGGGATAGGTGCTTGTTGGCTGCCCCACTCCAACACAGTGAAGAGTACTCCATTGTTGATCTTACTTGCTATAAGCTCACGCCATTTGTTGTCAAAATACCATGAAATACTTATTAACGCTGTACATTTCCTGGCTGTATTTCTTGATATTTTCTCTAAGTGGGGCTTGATTGTTAATTTCCTATCAAAAGTTACTCCTAATATTTCCACTTCGTCCTGGGAGTGAAGTAGCCTGTTATTAAAGTTGATCTGCAAGTTTATATGACTGAGACCATAAATTGTGTTTTTTGGGCCGCAAACTTGCCCTGCCACCTCTCTCCCCAAGCTGTGATGTCCTACAGTATATAGTTGAGCCGAGCCAGAGCAGCTTCCTCTTCTGCAGGGAGATAACTAAGCGACAGGGTAGGAGGTAATTTAAGAAAATGTTCCACATTAATGGTCCTAGGACACTACCTTGTGGCACCCCTTCTTGTATTTCGTTTAGATCTGATTTTCTTCCCACTTAATGTGACTAAGTTTCCTGTCACTTGAATAGTGGCGAAGGAGTGAAAGGATGTACCCATTAACTCCAACTGCATTATTTCAATTTACACAGGAGCCCCTCATGCCACACTTTGTCGAATGCTCTTTCTATGTCCAAAGGGAGGATTAGTGAGTGCAGACCTTTGTCCAGAGCAGCAGTCCAGTCTCATGTCATAGGTAAGTGGAGGTTGCTTCACGAAATCCAAATTGTCGCTCACTTAGGAGATTACCAGGTGCTCAGACAGGCGTGCTACTACTACTTTTTCTAGGAGTTTGATGACTGAGAGTACAAAGTACAAAGGAGTACAAAGGAGTACAAAGGAAATCAAGCAACAACAGATCTAGTGACCCTTCTAGGTTGCTTGTCCTCCAAAACACTGAGGATCAAGTGTCCAAACAGTGGTTTAGAGTGGGTAAGGGAACATTGGAAAGGGAACTACTGCCCTGCCACTAACGTGGCAGGACTAGGAAGTTAGTAGGGGACAGATGGGTTAGTAACTGAGGGGAGGATAAAGTTATTCATTTACAAACGCAGTCAGTCGCGGGTTTGATGCGAGATATTTGTCTAGGCGGAATTTAAATGAATCAACGGTGCTGCAGTCTATAACGTCTCGGGGAAGCCCATTCCACAAGTTGACAACTCGATTGAAGAAGAAATTCTTAGATTCGTGCGAGTTAAAAGATTTACCAATAATTTTTGCAACCGTTTCCCCGCGTGTAATTAGATTGGTCGATAGTGAAGTACTTACTACAGTTCATATTGTCGATGCCTTTGATGATTTGAACACTTGAATTAAGTCGCCTCCAAATCTGCGCTGGGTTAAAGGAAGTAGATTTAATTGTCTAAGACGCTCTTCGTATGGTTTGTTCTTTAGGCTAGGTATCATTTTGGTAACTCTACGTTGAACTCGTTTCTAGCTTGTCTATATCTTTTTGGTAACAAGGGCACCAGGATTGAACGCAGTATTCCAGAAGAGGGCGGACTAAGGAATTGTAAGGGTTAGGATAACTTCGTTGGATTTATGCTCAAATGACCTGCCTATAAAGCCAATTATTTTGTTTGCCTTCTTAACAACTTCTGAACATTGTTGACTCGGTTTTAGGTTACTCGATATTGTTACTCCCAGATCATTTCTCTGTTTACATTCTTAAGCTGAGTGCCATTCATCGAATAGTTTGCTTTCTCATTTAGGTATCCGACATGTAGTACTTTACATTTA